>JACEEZ010023457.1:22500-35613 GCA_016584305.1 Chionoecetes opilio | reverse complement strand
GGATGCTGCCAAAAAATGACAACACTCACAGTGAAAGCCTGGATGAATACGATGATGATTATTGAATTAATTGTGAACACTTACAATTATACTGCAGTGTTATATGCCTACTTCATTATTGATAGTCGTGTACTATAGTCTATTCACTTAGGCTGGATTCTTGAGAGCTGCTCGCTGCCTAGCCGAGTTTGTAAGGACGTCGCTTATTGGCTGATAGACTCGGGCTGGGTGGCGATGGTGGTGGTAACCACCGCAACCCAAAACCCTTGCGTTGCCTCAGAAAAATATTCATATTTCTTGGGTTTACTCATCTCTTACACAAGATAGGCCTATTTTGTTTGCAGCAGTGAGTCAGGCAGTAATTGTTCAACAACAACACGCCATTTATAACTCAATAGGGTAAAAAATAAAGACATGACTGACTATCACAACAGTAGGCGGACTTTTAGGTTTTCAGTGCATTGAAATGTTGTACTCCTACCAGATATTACCAAGCTACCAGATGATATTTATGAAAGCTGAGCCTACCATCGTGTTCATAATACATTGCTGCATATCATGAGCATAACAAAATTACACTAAGACTACACTAATATTAAGATAATTGAAGGAAAGTAAAAGAGTGTATAAACATTCTTTCTTGCTTATTTTGCTTCAACTCGCTGTAACTCCATCAGTTTTGGTTGCATTCAATTTTCAAGCACTGTTTCAAAATCCTTATACTTCTCCGCTTCCTGTGGTATGTAGCACGTACCAATAAGGAAAAGAGTAGGTGGTCAAAATGGCTAAGAAAGTTAAACTGTTTCAAACTGGCACAGTGACGGTTGAGCATTCCCTCCCTATTGTACAGTAGAGACTTCTCTGGAGAGCTATCAGAGGCTCCACCCGTCACGGCACCAGTTTGAAACAGTTTAACTTTCTTAGCCATTTTTTTTTTTTTCTCTAAAATTACACTATGATGAGCTCTATTTAGAGCTGATGAGCTCTAAAAACTGCTCATCAGCCTCAACTATTTCAACTGAATTATCAGCAAGAAAATTATATTAGCATTGTCTTGTCTTTACCTGTTTGTAATAAAAGTGAGGCTATTACAGTGTTTATATCATCATTTTGAATGTTGCAATTATTAGTATATTCCAGTTGTAAAGTTGTTTGATCGAAATGTAAGCGTTAGATTTTTTGTACTACGTACAAAGTTATTGGAAAATACTGAATACATAACTCAGCGACTCGGAGTTCTTAAACATGAATTTAGAATATGCTACATTTTTGTCGTATTCCGATTCTATGTGGCCTCAAAACGATCATGAAATTGACACGAACCCAGCCTTAGCTGTACAAGCTCGCTGCTCTTGCCAAAATCATGGGCTACCTGCTCCCCCTGCCCCCTCTCCTTTTCAACTTTCTGGGTACGTCACTGACACTGCCATTATGATTTCATTAGATGTTAGACATTATGAGTAATTTCCTTCCAAATATCACTTCGAACACGGTGGAAGTTATATTTCGCTAAGGCCACCTATGCATTTTTTATCAATCCTAAATACCTCATATTTAACAACTGATAAAAGCTATGGTAAAGATTCGTTATAGTGACCCTCTCCATTTTCAGACAAAACTATATTTTTCTGATAGATTTTGATGAGATTTGAAAAAATCTGACCTTTGTTTTTCGTGGCAATCACTAGATTTTTTTTACCCTCTAAATTCCACCTGTAAAAATACTAGTGATTTCCAAGAAAAGAAAACCAGATTGTTCAAAAACACATCAAAATCTACCAGAATAATATAGGTCACGAATAAAGTAAACTAAACCTAAACTTAACTTAACCTACTGTCCAGGGAGAGGCGCCCACCCCGCGGTCTGATGATGATGGCAACGGCGGAGTTTCATCTATTTGTTCTTACCAGATTATTTTTGTCCGTGATTTTGACCGAAGTAACAATTTGCCAAGAGGTTTGAAGGTTAGTAGAAGACATACCTATATGATAATAGATTAGTCCTTTTACTGCAGAAAACGAGATAAGACAATCACTAAAACTAATTAGCTATATTTCACCTGTGACGAACTGTTCCTTATAAAACTCTTGGTAAAAAATTACAATGTGACTGGGGCTAGATTTTCAGAGAAGTTTGATTTTTTTCGTTTAATATTTTAAGCTTTGTCAAAATTTAAATTGAGATAGTTATTTTATGTGCAAACATTTAAAAAGTGTTTTATGCAATTTGAAAGTGGTGAAATGTAAAAAAAAAAAAATTTTACGTTCCTACAAGAACCCCCCCCCCCACACTTATTTCCGTTTGGACAAAACATGAAATAATAACCTAATAAAACCATCAAACTAACCTAATCTAACCCTCAAACTAACTTAAACTCACCTAAGGAAAATATATATGTTTGCAAAATATTTCATTGTTACTTTCACAGGTATATATGCAGTTTCAACCAATATTCGCTATTGACCAATACTCTCCAGACATTACTGGGGGTGAACGCAGAGCCCCTGCTACCTAACTATTGGGAAGGCGGTAGCAGAGTGGTTAGCGTCACCGAGTGGCGTTCTCGAAGACCCGAGTTCGATCCCGAGTGAGACTCATAAATCCACTTAAAATCTTTCTGCACCGTTGAATGGCCTAAGAACACCTACATGCCCTGTCCATTAACTCTACCTTCGATTGTGACTGCATTGGAAGACACAGAGGGGCGGCATGAGCTTCTAATTACAGGCGTCACTATAAAAATCCTGCCTGCGCCACCACGGGCGACGGCCAACCATCACAGGCCTCAAGTGAGCCTTCAGGGCCTACTATCCGAGCCCTGGAGGTCACTGCCTAGTCCTACAGGAGCTATTGGCATATATGTAAAAAAGAATAAGAAAAAAACTAACTTAACCTGGGCATTTATTATGTAACCTAACCTCAGTGGGGGGGTATCGCCTCTCCCAGACACCCATTGTGTTATTTTTCATTTCCAACGGCTGTTGTAGTGGTTAGAAATACTCCTTATGATGAGAACGAAACGTTCAGTAAAACCACTGATCGTGCATTGGTTTAAACTGCACATATACCCTTTCACACTCGTTCCGCAGACCTGTAAAAACAGTAGAAAGGTGAAAAGTACTTGAATCCAGACCCAGTCATGTTATACATACACTCATAGACCACTGTAAATCTGGACTGCGCACAGAATATCGGCTTGTTGCACAATGGCCCCAAAGTCATTGAACCAGGAAAACTCGGTAACCAGGAAGGATATCGACGCGTAGGTTTTCTAGGTTTTCAGTTCATAATATAAAGGATTCAATTTCAAACAAAAACAAACAATCTATTTGTCTGCAATATATATATATATATATAATATATATATATATATATATATATATATATATATATATATATATATATATATATATATATATATATAATATATATATAATATATATATATATATATATATATCGTTAAAAGTGATAGCTAGTTCAGCGTTTATTATCTTCTTAAAGATATTTTCTCTTTGTCTTAAGAGTGTCTTATTCTCTTTTGTAATCACTTTTATGACTTCGCCGTAGCTTGTCATGTTTGCTGTATCGCGATTTCGGGTCTAAGAACCCTTCTTCAGCAGCATGTGGAAGATGTTTTCTCCTCAGGAGTTGAGGTGAGCATGATTAAGATTGATTGATTTGTAAAGGGATATTGTACAACTAAGCATACAGGACACACACACACAATACAAGCATGTACAGAAATGCATATGCAGGAGCAAAGAAGTACAAAGCGGGCATCAGCCCACCAGTGAGGAGGGTATCCCGTCAGGCTACGGGAGGGTCGCGTGGAGGCGTGGTGACGGTGAGTCACCTGCGTCACTGGTCACCCTGCCGGGCGCGACGGGGTGTGGGTACGTGATGTGTCAGCGGGGAGGGGGCGTTGCTCGCAGCACCCCCAACATCACGTCTCTCGGGGTGTGGCGGACCATGAGGGCGGCCCTGCCTTCACGCCCACTCAGCAGCCCCCCACCTGCAGGCTGGGCGGCGGGGGCCGGGCCGGGCCTCAGGGGGGCGGTGGCAGGGCAGGACAGGAGGTAGTGCACCAGTGGGCGACGGGTGTGCATCTCGCAGTGGTCGCACACTTGCCCCTCGAAGTCCTCCTGTAGCTCCTCTCTGGTGCAGTAGCCCAGACGCACACGCTGCAGTAGTGCGCCATCTGCCCTGGGTTGTTGCTGGGTGTCGTCCAGTGGGTGGTAGTCGGTGGCTGCAGCGTACCAGGCCGCCTGCCTCTTCCTGGTCTCCAGCTCTCGGTGTGTCTGGTGAGCGCAGTGTGCTGCGGCCCGTCTCGCCTGCGCCTTGAGCTGCTGTAGGCTGGGAGGCACGTGCATGGTGACGCTGGGGCCGCTGGCGGCTCGCTTGGCGGCCGCGTCCGCCGCCTCGTTACCTCGGACCCCTACGTGACTGGGGATCCAGTTGAGCCTGACACGCCTTCCCTGCGCGACAAGGCTCTGTAGGCTGCCTAGGATGGTGGTGATGAGCCTCACGTTGTCCTTGGGATGCGGCTGTTGGAGGGCCTGCAGCCCCGTCCAGGAGTCGGTGTGTATTACCACAGTTGCCTCCCGGCGGTGCAGGGCATGTTCGAGGGCGTGCTGGATGGCCACCAGCTCAGTCTGGAGTGTGGAGCAGTTGTTAGACGTCCGCCAAGACAGCTCTGTCCCACCCGTGGTGACGAACGCGGCACCTGTTCTGCCACTATCCGGGTCGACCGAGCCGTCAGTGAAGTATACACGGCTGTCCCGCTCGGCGACCTGGGCCATGGCCATCAGCGCGTGCTGCCGCAGCTCCCGGGTGGTACACATGGCTTTACAGGCAGGCAACTGCGTGGCGGTGAACTCTGCGGCGGGGGGCCCCCACGGGGGCGGTGCATTGTAGGTGGGAGCGGGGACATCGGCCTCCCGCCACGGCCCGGTGATCCACGTGTGAATGAGGCTGTGGGTGGCTAGCGAGGTGTTGATGAGCCACGTGTTGCCGCGCAGGCACTCGATGCCCTGCGTCATGGCCAGCCGGAGTCTCCTCTGCGCCACGCCCTCCACGTCGCGGCGGAATACTCTGGCCACGCGACAGGCCATGATGCACTGCACCCTGGTGGCGAGGGGCACCAATCTGGTCTCGCTCTGCATTACGCAGGCGCTGGACCATCTCGGAGCCCCCAGCATGGTCCTCATGGCGTTGTTCTGGAGCACCTCGAGCCGCTCCTGCTGACTGGGGGAGAGCGCGATGATGACAGGGGCGCAATAATCCACCAGGGAGCGCACAGCCTGCACATAGTACAGGCGGAGGACAGAGAAGGTGGCGCCGGCGTTAAGCCGCGTCATGGCCCGCATCACGTTCAGCCTGGCCTGCGTATGATTAAGATGCGAGGTGAAGCGCTATTTATAGCCGGTCTGCCTGCCACGCAGCCTATTAGCGGCACCGGTGATTGGTAGATAGCTTTTGCTTCTCGTCTTCTCGAGTGGGTGACGCTGATTGGTTGTTTGGTCTTCGCTTGGCTTTTCTGTGAGTAGGCTGTTATTTGCTTTTTTTCTTTTCATGCTGGGTAGACTCACCGCTCACCAGGAAGAAGAAAGAATAATATCACAAATCGTCCACCGTAACATGAAACCTGCAGACCAAGAGAGGATAATAAAACTACAAATTTACTACAAAAACAAGAAAACCAGCAACCTCTTTCTCCGTAACAGCCCAAGCCAGACGAAGGAAACAAAACAAAAGTCCCATGTCGTATATAGGATCACATGCAAAAGAGGAAACTTTGAAGTCCTCCCCTCATCCTACATCGGCATGACGACAACGAAGCTGTCCAGACGTCTTACTTGCCACCTAACTTTGGGGCTTGCCACCTAGCCCCAAAAAGTCACCTATCAGAACAACATGGCATCATAATAACAAGAAAATTTCTAGAAGAAAATACAGAATTGGTTGACATGTGTGCAGATGTGCGGCGACTTCCCATCCTAGAAGCGCTGTACATAAAAGAGATCAATCCCAAACTTAACGTACAGGCAAACGACCTACAAGCTCTACCCAGCATGAAAAGAAAAAAAGCAAATAACAGCCTACTCACAGAAAAGCCAAGCGAAAACCAAACAACCAATCAGCGTCACCCACTCAAGAAGACGAGAAGCAAAAGCTATCTACCAATCACCGGTGCCGCTAATAGGCTGCGTGGCAGGCAGACCGGCTATAAATAGCGCTTCACCTCTCATCTTAATCATGCTCACCTCAACTCCTGATGAGAAAACATCTTCCACATGCTGCTGAAGAAGGGTTCTTAGACCCGAAATCGCGATACAGCAAACATGACAAGCTACGGCGAAGTCATAAAAGTGATTACAAAAGAGAATAAGACACTCTTAAGACAGAGAAAATATCTTTAAGAAGATAATAAACGCTGAACTAGCTATCACTTTTAACGAGATCTGTCTCAGAGAAAATCTCATGCCCGTATATACTCTCTCTCTCTCTCTCTCTCTCTCTCTCTCTCTCTCTCTCTCTCTCTCTCTCTCTCTCTCTCTCTCTCTCTCTCTCTTATATATATATATATATATATATATATATATATATATATATATAAATATATATATATATATATATATATATATATATATATATATATAATATATATATATATATATATATATATATATATATATACACACACACTACCAAACAAAAAATGCAATATGCCAGGCAACACACTACATAATAAACAGACTATTTAATGAACTAGGCTACACACTAACAAACAATAAACTAACTATACCAGGCTACACCTCATCATCTTCATTATAAAAAAAACCCTACTCCGTGTTTCCAAGGTTGGGCAGGGAAAGGAGAATAAATAGTGCAAGTAGTAAAGATCACCCAGTGAAATGGGTCACACAGCCTTTCACTCTCCCATTCAAGAGATCATCGACGTTCCCCCAAAAGCAAATTTTCCACAACTACATACTGTAAGTCGCTTCACATGAGTGTGAGCTACACACTAATGAACAATAAACACAAAACACTCAGCCTTCAACTTTTAGTCTTCTACTACTTGCAACCAGTCAGCTTTTTCTTCTTGTCTGTGTTATGGTTGCAAGACACACTTGCACTGTTTTTACGCCTGGCATGCACTTCACAGTTTTTTTCTTTGCTGTAATTAGATGTGAGCATTGAACAGGGCACCTGCCATTGAGAAGTACACCTTCTTGAGAAAACAGTGGTTTTCATTGGTACAGCGCAATGTGACCAGCTGGTCGTCTTTCTCCCCAAGGGTGACAATGACCTTTTGGAAGGCCGCCTTTGGCTTGGTGCAACCGAACAGGGCATACCTCGTCGTCTTTTCCTTCCAAAGCCTCCTATATATGTGGCACACGTCTTTGGTGAGAGAGACAGCGAACTGGGAAGGACACAGCAGCCTCCTGCGACTCAACAAATCAGTGAATGATTTCACGGCGACAACCACATCCTGCCCGCGTAACTCCACATCCTCGTCGTCACCCACTTGTACGTTCACCTCGGCATTTTCCCTTGAAGTCTCCTTGTTCGCGAGGAGGTCATAGCAGAACCCACACTTGTAAATTTTTAAGACCGAATGTGCCAGGTAACCGGCAAGTAACCAATTGATTTTGACACAAGGGCTTGGATCGGTAGCAACCTTTTATGTCACAGTAATAAAAACATGCACGGAATAATAACAAATACAAGGTTGTACAAGGTTGTAGCGGTTCTACAGCTTCCCACACCAAGCGTTCTAGTGAAACTGAGGATCCCTTTTGGGGCCAGTATGCAGCGTGGTGATTTCAAAACACTGGCGCGTAAATAGTCCAGAGATATAGTGGTATACAAGTGCTTGTGGGCCCTTCGGACCCATGTATTGATGTTTGTATACGTAGTAGTATAAATTTGACAACATGTGATTGCAAACTCCAATCGTGTTGTTGCTGTCGTTGGTCACTGGTAAAAGTGCCTCGTGGTAGACCACGTTTCGTGTGATTTCAACCCTTTGTGTTCCCTGTGATTTCAACACACACACTCACACACGCACACAAACGTCCATGAGTCTACTGAGTTTGTGGAATGCGGCAAGACGTAACCGCAGAGTTCTTCTTGTAATCTAATACTCCTAAAGTGTTTTTAGCCCAAAATCCCCCTTCAAAATAATTCAATCGACATGGGACCAAGCCATTTACCACCTACGATGTATTTGCAATTTTGTTAGCCTACTCTCATCAAAATAGAATTTACAGTTTCGGCTACCCAAAATAGACAGACACACACACAGACAGACACACGGCTACTCTTATAGTATATTAGATGATACATTGTATTAGCCAAATCCTCCAATTTTTGTGCTTGAACTTGGTTGGCTCTACCGTAAGTTTTTCCTCGCAAGCTCCTATAATTCAATCATCGACGACAGATAAGAAGACGAAGAACCATTGCATATGTGTAGAATCACACACGAACACTCATATGAGGCAATTTTTTCGTGTTTTTCAGTAAACGTCATGATTTTATTTAAATAAATGATCTAAGAATCAGGTGACAGCCATGCAAAACGAACCTTTATGAGGCATTATAATGATAATAAATAACCCCTTGACACATGTACTATATATTTTAATAAAATGTATTAATAAACAAAATAATGTGTTAACCTAACACGCCTTATGTAAGCTTGGAGATGAATGGCTGTTGCGCGGCACCAGACCCCTCTGGTGGCTAACAGCTGCAACAGACCTAGTAGCTTACTAGGTGCTTACAATATCGTTGCCGAATACAGATTTACCATCTCTAGTAGCGACCTAGTAACAGGGACCACGTAACAGGGTAAAGCTGGTAAGTTTGCTGAATCTAGCCCCTAGTCTTCATTTACTTAGGAATGAAGACTTCTGTGGTAAAAACATCCATCCATCCGATCCACCTCTTCCGATCTTTCATACATCCCGTTCTTCATTCCATCCGTTCATCTCTCTATCTCTTCATCCATCCATCCAACTGTCATTCCATCAACCCACTCATCATTTATATATATAAATTTTTTTTTTACATCACAAAGGACTGGCCAAGGGCACAACAAAAAGAGGTAACACAAAGCCCGCTTAGTTGTCAGTCTCTATAAAGAAGACAGTACGAGAATAAAAAAAGGGGGGTGGGCCAATTTAGTTCGGGAGGTGTCTTGTTACTCTTCTCTTGAAAAGATTTAATTCATAGGAAGGTGGAAAAATAGAAACAGGAAGAGAGTTCCAGAGTTTACCAGTGAAAGGGATGAAAGAGTAAAGATACTGATTAACTCTTGCATTAGGGAGATGGACAGAATAGGGATGAAAATGAGTAGAAAGTCTTGTGCAGCGAGGCCGCGGGAGGGGGGAAGGCATGCAGTTAGCAAGTTCAGAAGAGCAGTGAGCATGAAAATAACGGTAGAAGATAGCAAGAGAAGCAACATTGCGGCGGTGCCTTAAAGATTGAAGACTTGTCACTCTTCTCTTGAAAAGATTTAAGTCATAGGAAGGTGGAAAAATCAGAGGAGGGGAGTTGATGTGACAAAAAGCTTTTGACTCAACCCTGTTTAGTTAGGAGAGCTGTATGAGTGGATCCTCCCCAAACATGTGAGACATACTCCATACATGGGCGGAAAAGGCCCCTGTAGAGAGCAAGCAACTGGGTGGGGAAAAAAGGACGCAGACGCCACAGGACACCTAACTTCTTAGAAGTTGATTTAGCAAGAGATGAGATGTGAGATTTCCAGTTCAGATTTTTAGTAAATTATAGTCCAAGAATGTTCATTATAGAAGAAGGAGATAGTGGAGTGTCATTGAAGAAGAGGGGTTAGTTATCTGGTAGGTTTTGTCGAGTAGATAGGTGAAGAAATTGGGTTTTTGAGAACAAAACAAGGTTTGCTTTGCCCCAATCAGAAATTATAGAAAGATCAGAAGTTAGGCGCTCGGTGGCGTACCATTCATCCATCCATCCTGTCATCCATTTTTCATCCATCCTGTCATCCTGTCAATCATCATTTTTGTTTTACATCACAAAGTACGGCTAAGGGCAAAAAAAAAGAGGTAACAAAAAGCCCGCTTAGTTGCCAGTCCCTATAAAGAAGACAATCAATCAATCTTTGGGGGCATAAGCCGGGGGACGCGTTTTGGGGCCTAACCTTGCTATCTTGGACAGCATGAGAACAAGCAGAGTTAAACCAAAGTTGGCGCGCCTTAAGATTAGATAAAGTGTGTGGAATGTACGCCTCTATGCATGCTAGAGACAATAACCTCAGTTATGCGCTCTGCACAGAGAGATGGGTTGCTGACATGGGAGCGATAATCATTCCATGGAAAATTAGAGTAGTACTGCCTTATGTCCTCCCGCTTAGCTGAGTTGAAATGACAGAAGCACCTTTGCTTAGATGGGTCCTGAGGCGGAACCGGAGCGATAGGACAGGTTACAGAAATAAGATTGTAATCGGAGGAACCCAGCGGAGAAAATAGTTTCATAGATTAAGCGGAAGGGTTAATCGTTAGGAAAAGATTAAAAATGTTGCGCGTGTCTCCAAGGCGGTCAGGAATACGGGTAGGGTGCTGCACCAGCTGCTCTAGGTCTTGGATGATAGAAAAGCTTGTTCACCAAGTTGGACAGTGAGAGAAGATGAAAGCCAAAGCTGATGGTGAACATTGAAATCGCCAGGAATGAAAATTTCTGCTGAAGGAAAGTGAAATAAGATGTGCTCCACTTTTGATGTTAAATAGTCAAAGAATTTTACATACTCCTAGGAGTTAGGTGAGAGATATACATCACTGATACATTTAGTAAGAGAATGACATTGAAGGCGAAGCCAGATGGTCGAAAATTCGGAAAATTCAAGACCGTGGGCACGAGAGGTAGTGATGTCGTTGCGTACATATACTCAACAACCAGCTGTGGATTGAAAATGAGAATAGAGACAGTAAGAGGGGACAGAAAAGGGGCAGTCTCCTCTTTTTGTAAAGGTATTTATCTGTCATCCATACCGTCCTTCCATCCATCCATCCCGCTCCTTCATCCATTCATTCCGTCTTTTCATTCATCATTTCATCTATTCATCCATCCATCTTGTCCTTCCACCTATATCGGATGCGTCGGATTCCATGATTTATTGAGGGTGATGAGGTGGTTTATTGGTAAGTGTATGTATTAATCTGTAGTTATTTAGTATGAACTTGTGTTATTGTGTTACTCATACGCCTGGTAGGTAGAGAGACAACGTGAACGTAGCCTTGTCTCGATACGATATGTTGGATGCCACTGTCGATGGTGGGTTTAACGTTATGCCTGTGGGGGCAGTTTTTTTTGCCTAAAACATCCGTCCACAATTAAACCATCGATATGGGACCAAGTTTTATGCTATCTAAGAATTGTTGCTGATATTTTGAGCCAAGCTTGATGACAAACAGTTTTCTTGTTTCGGCTGCCAATTACTGACACAAACACACAGCTACTGCTATAGTATGTAGTACGTATGTTAAATACACAATGAAATTACAATGGAGTGGGTGAATATTTAGGTGTAGGACGGCGAATCAGCAAGTTTACTGCCGACTTTACCCTATATATTTATATTTACCTAAAAATAAACATTAAAACACAATTTAAAATGATATTACACGAATAATAAAATAAATCAATAAAAATACATATTAATTGCTTATGTGATAGAGCATTGCGTATGGGACATCATCAAGTCCAGCGGAGGCATCATTATAGGCGTTCAAGCATCGTGTAATGTGAAAATCAGATGATAAGATTCCCCCCGTTGGAAGATGAGTCAATGCTTCTCTGATCCTGCTGAAGCCTATGTCGAGCACTTGGGGAAGTATGGTCTCCATGGGAGATTGAAACTACATGCGAGCCAAACTCTTCTGCCCCATTTCCTGGATCTGTTATGAAATCTCCATTCAGAGATAAAACTGGAGAGGAGGTCGACACACACCTCAAACTCATTTTCCCCACACACCGTCAACATTTTGAGATCAGTGTAGATGTAGATATTGAGCCCAAGTAAAATCGCCATGAACTTCAACAAACAACCTTCAGAGTTCAACGGTAATGGGCTCTTGTCCAAAGAAAGGCAACCACGAATCTTAATGAAGAAGGCTGAGATAGAAATCGCTTCTCGGCGACGCACGCCTGACATTCCCTCAGTCTCTGTTCCACAATGGAACTGGATGCCGAAGAAAAGACCCAAAAGTGCGAGGGATACTTAGAGAGACTACTAAATGAAGTTCATATACAAGATTATCTTACTAAATGAAGTTGATATACAAGATTATCTAAGATGATAATAATACATTAATAAGTCAATAACATTTAGTGTTATGGTCTGGGAGTGCAAACGCGTAGTTTTTCTAGAATTGAGAGCAGTGAGGTTGTTCCCGTATAATAATGTCATCAGGAACTTTCCACGAAAGTTGCTAGTGCTCACCTCCCCACATAAAATGACGACTATTCATGTCTCAAAGGAATAAGGGGGTAGGAGGACGCTAACCAATAAGATCTACACGATCTTGGAATAATTTGGGAAAGGGTAGATTAAACAAACAGTGTAGGACTTTGTGATGGACACGTCCTGCAATAGCGTGTAATGGTGACTGAATATAACTAGCAAAAGAGGGATCATCTTGTTGGCATCTGAGGGTGCAACTACCGTTGAAACCACCACTTGCGAGTGGTGACCATTATGGCAGCCTTTGGGCTAGATAATAATCCTCTGTTCTTGTTGTCGATACAACTCTTATTTTACTCTTTTGACAACGGCCATGCTGGTGTTCACACCAGCAGATGGCAGTACATGGGTGATGTTACCTGAAGCCATAACTGGGACCCTCGCATGGAGTCCTGCAGCCATTGCAGAAGCAGACAAGTTTTGCTACTAGGGCTGAATGATGGTGTTGTTTCTCATTTCAAGCAACTGTTGTCTGGGGTGTCTCTAGCCAATCACCGGTGTCCAAACTCGTAAGGTCACATAGCGTGGAGCTTAAGTGATCGATGGATTATAATCTCTGCTATATATATCATTTATTTAGTCTAAGTTAGGTGGGTTAGGTTAGG
>JACEEZ010023457.1:0-17500 GCA_016584305.1 Chionoecetes opilio | reverse complement strand
AATTTAAAACCATCGAATTTATGGTCACCCAAGTTTTAGGCTTTTATCCTAAAGGAAAATGTGTTTTTGGCTGGAGTATTTTTTTTGTTTTGGGAGCGCAAAGCTTTGGATTTACACCAGTTTTTTCTTTGGTTTTTTTCCCGTCGGCCCCCTTTTGGCCATTAACCTGACCACCAAACACAAGCCTACTGCTTAAATAGCTATGTAGTTTAACGTTTATGTTTTAAATACACAATTGGAATTACAAATGGAGTGGGGGGGTGAATTATTTTTTCATGGTGTAAAGGAGTACGGCGAATCAAAAGCAATTTTTACTGCCGACTTTACCCCTAATAATATTTTTTTAAATATTTTTTTTTTTTTTTTCCTAAAAAATAAACATTTAAAACAACAATTAAAATGAATATTAACACGGAAAAAATAATAAAAATAAAATCAAATTTAAAAAATTACAATATTTAATTTTTTGCTTATGGTGGAATAGAGCCCATTGCGTATGGGGCAAAAACATCATCAAGTTCTCCAGCGGAGGCCAATCAAATTTATAGGCCCCCCGTTTCAAGCAATCGTGGTAATGGTGAAAAAAATCTAAGATATAAAAGAATTCCCCCCCCCCGTGTTTGGGGAAAGATGAAAGTCAATGCTTTTCTCTTGGGATCCGCTGAGGACCCTAAATGTTTCCCCGCGCAAAAACCCTTGGGGAAGTAACAAATGGTGTCCTCCTGGGGCAAAGGATTTGAAACTAAAACAAAATTGCGGAAGCCAAACTCCCTTTTTTTTTTCTGCCCCATTTTTCCCTGGATCCCTGTTTATGCAAATCTCCATTCAAGGATTTAAAACACCTGGAAGGAAGGAGGGTGTTTTTTCCCCCGAACACCACAACCCTCCAACCTCATTTTTTCCCCCCCCACACACAATCCCGTCAACATGTCTTTTTTGAAGATCAGTGGGGTAAAAGATGTAGATTATGAGCCCCCAGTAAAATTCCGCCTCGCCAAAATGAACTTCAACAAAAACAACCTTCCAAAGAAAGTTTCAACGGTTAATGGCCCCTTTTTCTTTGTCCCCCCCAAAGAAAGGAAACCACGAACAATCTTTATGAAGAAAGGCCCGAATTTAGAAAACGCTTTTCTCGGCGAACGCAACGCCCCCCCCTTGGACATTTTTCCCTCGTCCCCCCTCTGTTTTTTTTTGCCCACAAATGGAACGGGGCATGCCGAAGAAAAAGACCCACAAAGGGTGCGAGGGAGTACTTTTTAGAGAGACTAACCTAAATGATAGTTTCATATACAAGATTATCTTTTTTACTAAATGAAGTTTGTTTGGAGTATACAAGAAATTTAATCTAAGAATATTAAATATAACCATTAATAAGTCAATAAACATTTAGTGGGTTTTTTATGTCTTGTGGAGTGCAAAACTCGTAAAAAAGTTTTTTGTTTTTTGTTTTTTTTTGTTTTTTTTTTTGTGTGTTTCCCTAGAATTTGGAGGAAAAAGCAAAGTGGAGGTTTGGTTTTTCCCCCTGTATAATTAATGTCCCATCCAGGAACTTTTTCCACGAAAATTTTTTTGCCCTAAAGTGCTTCCCTCCCCAACATAAAATTTGACGAACTATTCAAATGTTTCCCCCCTCCACAGGAAATAAAGGGGTAGGAGACGCTTTAAAAAACCAAATAAAGAACCTACAACGATCTGAATAAGTTTTTTTGGGGAAAGGGTAAGATTTTAAACCAAACATTTGGGTAGGAAACTTTGTGATGGGGACCCCACGTCCCCCCCCCCTGGCCCAAAATAGCGTGGTAATGGGTTGACCTGATAATAACTAAGCGGCAAAAGAGGGATTCATCTTGTTTGGCAATCTGAGGGTGCAAAACTAACCCGTTTTTTTTGAAAACCAACCAACTTTTTGGCGATGGTTGAACCCATTAATGGCAGCCTTTTGGGCCCTTCATTTCATAATCCCCCCTCTGTTTTCTTGTTTTTTTTGTCGAATAACAAACCTTCCTTATTTTCTCCTTTTTGACAAACGCCAAATGGCTTGGGTTGTTCACACCAGCAAATGGGCAGTACATGGGTTGGATTGTTTTTTTAAGCCTGAAAAAAGCCATAAACCTTTTTGGGACACCCTTCGGCAAATGGAGTCCTGCAAGCCCATTGCAGAAGCAGAAACAAGGTTTTTGCTACTAGGGGCCTGAATGATTTGGGTGTTTTTTTGTTTCCTTCATTTTTTCAGCAAACTTGTTTTTTCCCCTGGGGTGTTCCCTTTCTAGCCAATCCAACCGTTGTCCCCCAACT
Source organism: Chionoecetes opilio (assembly GCA_016584305.1). Lineage (NCBI taxonomy): Eukaryota > Metazoa > Arthropoda > Malacostraca > Decapoda > Majidae > Chionoecetes > Chionoecetes opilio. The sequence continues at coordinate 15,205 of JACEEZ010023457.1, read as the reverse complement.
CGTAAGGTTTCCAACATAGCGTGGGGACTCTAAGTTTTTTGTTTTCGAAAATTGGAATTTATAAATCCCTTCTGCTATAAAATTATATCATTTTGTATTTCGTTTCCCTCAGTGTTTTAGGGTTTGGGGTTTTTAAGGTTTTTTTAGGTGTTTAAAACTAAAAGAATATAATTAAGGTCCTAATCTTAAAAAATAACAATACCATATTATAGGGACCCCCAGCCCGATCATGTAGGCTCCACCTATTTTTGGTGAAGTCCCCCCACGAGCCAATGGGACCCAACGGGTGATTTGGCTCCGAACATTCCCCATACCACAATTTTAAGGACACTGAATTAGAGATTTTGGATTAAAAAATGTAAAATGAAAATATATATGTTTTTGATCAGCCCCAAAATGTGGGAAAAATCACTTTTTTTTCGAGGTTTGTAGTTTTCGAGGTCTTAAAACCAAATGGTTCGTGTTCCCCATGAAATGTTTTGGGTTAAAACAATCCTGGGTAATGGGGCCTAACCTTCCGTGCCTTGTTCTGCCCGTATGGTTCCCATAACCGAGCGGTTTTTGGTAGCTACTGTTCCATAAGTTTGGCCTTTTCGATCTCACCACAAAACCCTCATACGTCCCATAATAGTTTTCGTATCCCTCCACGAGGTAATTTTTTTTTTTAGGATTAATTACCCAGGAAGTTGTTTTTAAAAAGTAAGAAGTGGCTGAGGTTTCATTTATAAAGGCAGTCCATTTAACCTAGGGTGTTTTTTTTTTTTTTTCGGTGGGAACAGTCCCCCCCCCCTCCAGGGGTTTTTTCGGCCTTGAAGGCCCTTCCCGAAACACAATTGTCAGTTTTTTTTGCTTATTTATTGGTAAAAACTACCCTCAGTTTTTTTTTTTTGTTTGAGGCTCGTTTTGGCACAAGCAAACCCCCCCCCCTTCCGTTTTTATAACAAGTCACTGGATGTTTCAACCCTGTTAATTCCCCTTTTTTTCTTTTTTTAAGGAACCTATAATAACGCCAACTGGCCTTTTTCCGTTGGGTCCTTCCCTTCCTTCAATATTATTTTTTTTAATCCCAAATATAACTCCCTGGAAAATTTGAGGCCTTTTTTCCTACCATTTTTTTGTTGCAATAGATTAAATGGAAATTTGGGTCCATTATTATAATTTTAAATCCAAAATATTACTATTTGAAATTTTTTGAAGCAATTTTTTTTCCTTGAATTTTTTTAATTTTTTTATGTATTATTAATTTTTTTTATTTTTTTTTTTTTATTCATGATGTGGAACCTAGCTCCCCTTTCTCCCATACTCCTGCGGTGATTGGGTTTTATGGGTGACCCTCATGGCTTCAGGTCCCTAAAAGGATGAAAATGGTTCCTCTGGCCGATGTAATTTTCCTGGGGCGGAAATTAAAATATCTTTTCGCATTTGCACATCGAAATAATATGGAAAACCTCACGCAGTAACTCTAATTTGAACCTAATGAAAAATTCCCCTTTGGGGTTTTTGGTTTTGTTTTTTTTAAGAACAGTGGGTCTCCATCGGCCCGGCAAGAATATGGGAAGCTTTTTTGAAAAAACCCTTATCTTGAAACAGTAGGCTTAGGGATTCATTCCGTGCACCACGAGCGAAATGTAAAAACTGGTTAGGGTTTTTCCCCATAATGGTTTTTTCAACGAGTTTTACCATTTTTTCCATTATTTCGGACAAACGTTGACAACGAACCCTTTTTGTCTTTAGACCGTAACGTGGGGGGTTGTCCCCCCCCCCTCTGGTCCCGCAAAACACAAATCTTTTAATAACTGTGTTTTTTTCAGAACAGGAAAGCAACCTCCCTTGATTAATGTTTTTTTTTACATGGACCATAATGGTGTTTGGTTTCCCCCTCCGCTCCCTTGCCCAATTTCCGTTAGAATGCCAACAGTCCCCAAGCTGTTTATGGTGTGGGCCTGTGGGGGGCCTATTGGCCACTTTATTGACAGTTTTTTTTTGGAAAGATTGCCAACACCCGGAACGTACAACAACGAATTTTGGGTTTGTTTTAATGAAGTCCCCCATCCAAACCACCGTGGAACCAGCGAAAGCGGACCTTCGCATTTCCCCATGCCACCTCCCAAGCAAGTTTTTTTTTTTTTTTTTTTTTCCCCTGGGCGTAAAAACACTGTCAACAAAGGACCGCCGTTCCCTCAATAAAAAGACGCCGTGGGGGCGGCCGGAAAGGATTTTTTTAAGAAAAGCCACCTGGAAGAAGCCGCACTGCTTTTCTTTTCCCTACAAGCAGACCTCCATGCGAGTAATGTGTTGGGCTACTACCCACCTCAGTGGGTGGGGGTGTGGGTTGGGGGTGGGGGTTTTGGGTATATGGTGGGGGTGGGGTAGGTGTGTGTGGTGTTGTGTGTGTTGGGTGGTGGTGTAATTGTTGTGTTGGTTTGTTGTGGGGGTGTTTTGGTGTGTTTTTTGTTTTTTTGTCCCCCAACGTTTTTTTTTTTTTTTTCTTTTACAACATTTGTTTTTTTTTGGCCCCCCCCTTGTTTCCCCCCCCCCCGAAATAAATTATTGAGCCTCCCCTGTCCCCTTTTTTGCACCAAAAGAAATCCGTGAATTTGTTTTTATTGGTTTTTCACCTCACAGTGTTAAACCATTTGTACTATAAATATTTAAAATAGTTTTAATTATTGTCCCCCGTTTACCTCGATTCCCTTGACACCTTAAACATACTGTATACATTTACTTTAAATCTTCAAGCCTTACTTAATAACCGCTAAAAAAAAAAAAAAAGACCACCTTTTTTTTTTTTTTAATTTCACTACCAAACAATGCCTATGTCCTTTTTTTTTTTGGGCCAGTTGGAGAAGAAAAATATAACATTCAAGACTTTTTGTTTTCAATTCCAAGAGAGGCCAAATCCGATGGGTAAATCATCCCCAAACCAGTGTCACCCCCCCATTGAACTTCTGGTAAAAGCTCCCCCCTTTGGTTTTGGTTGAATTCGAGTTTTTTTGTTTTTTTACCTTTTTTTTTTAATAAACAAGACAAGAAACCGGGTAACACACATACTATTTCCCGGATAATAAGGAAAAAGCCGTCCCCGGCCACCACCACCAGTTTGTTTTTTAACAGGTTTTTTTATCAGGGAACTCCGTTTGTCGGGTAGGCCCGTGGAAAAGTAATGTTAGTGGAACTCCTCCTCCTCTCTCTTTCTCCTCCCTCTTCTCTCTCCTTCTCTCCTCCTCCTCTCCCCTCTCTCTTTGTCCTCCTCTCCTCTCTCTCTCTCTCTCTCACCTTCCCTCTCTCCTCTCCATTTTCCTCTTCTCCTTCTCTCTCTCACCTCGTTCTTTCCTCTCTCTCCCTCCTCTCTTCTCTCTCCCCGTCTCTTCTCGTCTCCTTCCCTCCTCCTTTCTCTCTCCTCCTCTCTCTCTCTCTCTCTCTCCCTCCCATCCCTTCTCATCTCTGAAAGTCTCTCTCCCTCTTTCTCCTCCTTCTCCTCCCCTCTCTCTCTCTCCATCTCTCTCTCCCGTCCCCTACCCCTTTTTCTCTTCTTCTCTCTCCTCTCCCTCTCTTCCCTCGCTCCCTTTTCTCTCTCCTCTCCTCCTCTTCCTCTCCCCCTCCCTTTCCCCTCCCCTCTCTTTCGCTTTCCGCTCTCTCTCTCGTAAAGGCAACGGAAAAAAAAAAATCCTCCCATAATATTATCCCTCCTTTTAACCATTTTCATATTATTTTTTAGTTTGTCATCTTATATTTAGTTTTTTTCCCCCTATCTCTCGCTTGTCCTCTTCTCCTATTCTCTGGTCCCTCTCTTGTCTCTTTCCCCCTCCGGCTTTCTCCTTCCACCTCTTTCTCCTCTTTTCCCTTCTCCTCTTTTTTCTCTCCTCTCTCTCCTCTCTCTCCTCTTCCTCCTCCTCCCTTCTCTCCTCCCTTCTCTCCTCTTCCCTCTCTCCTCTCTCTTTCTCTCTCTTTTCTCCTCTCTCGCTTTCTCTCTCCTTCCCCCTCATCCCCCTAATCCTCTCTGCTCCCTCTCTCCCTCTCCTCTCCTCTCTCTCCCCTCTCCTCTCCATTTCCTCCCCCCGGGGTATGCTCCGGCCTCTTCCCCAAAAATCCAGGTCCATCTAGTTTCACTCCTCCTGGTCACCTCAAAGAACCACTGTCCTCTCCCGGCATCTCCTTTTACAGATAGCCCAGAGCGTCTTCGTTCGCTCTCTCAACCAGGTGGCTCTTGGTCCCTCTCTCTCCCTCCCCCCTAGCTCCATCTCACTCTCTCGCGTCCCCTTCCTTCTCTCCCTCTCTCTCTCCTTTCTCCTTTCTCCCCTTCTCTCTCTCTCTCTCTCCTCGTATCTCCTTCTTCTCTGCCCGTCCCGGGTGGGCAAAAAGGTTTTTTTTTGGTTTTAGAGACGTTGAAGCTTTGCATGTGCTCCAGCGTCCCCCTGGGTTTTGGGCAATTCGTTTTATGCCGGTTTTTTTTCGAGTTCCCGCCGCCCCTAGTTCGTGGCTGACGTGGGGGGGCCGGGGCCCCGCTTTTTTTGTAAATAAGTAACCCCCCCCCCCCCCAATAACCTTGTAGTTTTTTTTTGGTATTTTGCAAAAGTGGGTCCTAGATAGGATGAACTATCCCTTTTATCTTTTAAATTCTTATATCCTCTCCTCTCCTTCTCTCTTTCTCTCTCGCTTCCTCGCTCTTCTTCTCCCCGTCCCTCCCCTTCATCCTCTCCTCTCTCCCTCTCTTCTCTCTTACCTCCCCCTTCTCTCCTCTCCCCCCTCCTCTCTCCCTCTCTCCCCTCCTCCCCCTACTCTCTCTCTCTTCTCTCCTCTCCTCATCTTCTCTCTCTCCTTTTCTCTCTCTCTCTCTCTCTCTTGCCCAAACGAAATGTGTTACATGGGGGTTGTTAGTTTTTTTTTTTATCAAGATAGCAAACCCCCCAATAACAAATCCACAAATCCGATTGGGGGATGCCGGGATTGCAGATGTTTAAAAAATGAATGCCTGAATATCCCCCCGCAAGATATGGAATGCCGGGATTTCGGATATTCCCCCTGGTTTTTCGCTTCCCCCCTTAGTTTAAAATTAAAAAAATACCAGAAAAACCCCCCCCTTCTTACAACAAGATAACCTCAACTCGGGAATTCCCTCCAAAGGCAATTTTAACATGTGTTTTTTTAATCCGTCCGAACCGGTTTTGGGGCGGCTGCCCCCGTGCGGCCAGGAGGTTTTTAAACCAAGTCCTGCCCCTGGGCCCTATTTTTCACACTTTGCTGCCACAAAGAACTGAACTTTTGAAAAAATTAAAGTGTCCCCCTCATACAATGTTTTTTTTTTTATTTGAGCCAGAATTATGAAAACCAAACATAGATAGGAATAAAATATAACAAGGAACAAACGTGTTCATAAATAAAACATACCAAATCGACACCAAAATGGTTTTTTTAAAGACAATTCAATATGCGGGTTTCCAAAACTAGGTAGATTTTTTTCATGGATTTTTTCCAGTTAGACACCCCCCGATTTTAAAAAAAAAAAACCTTGGTCCACTCCCAGGAACTGGGGGTGTAAAATTGTTTAATACCCTGTTTTTTACGCGTCAGTCCCCCAATGCCCCAAAAGAAGCCCTAGAAGGGTCGAGACCACGTTGTTTCTCTAGCTTTTTCTTTTGGGTTTTCCCCGTGGGTTTTTTTTTTTTGGATGCCTGTTGGGTTGGGGAGGCCCAAGGGGAGGGTGTGGGGGTGGATGGTCCGTGGTGGATGCCCCGTGGGAGGGAAAAGGGGTGGGTTGTGGGGGGGAAAAAGGGGGGAAGAGGAGAGGGTTGGGTGGTTTTATAGTGGGATAGCTGGTGTCCCCCCTATATTTTCTTCTCTCCCTCCTCCTTCGTATGCCACGAAACAAATCTAGTAAATATATTCCCTCCTTTTACCATTTTTGCAATTTATTAATTTTTAGTTTTTTTTTTTTTTTTTTTTTTTTTCCCTTTTTTTTTTTTTTTTTTTTCCTCTATCTCCTTCTCCGTCCTCTCTCTCCTTCCCTCCTCCCTCTGTCCCCTCCTCTCTTCCTCTTTGGTTTTTTTCTCCCCTCTCCTCTCCTCTCCTTTCCTCTCTCTTCCCTTCTCCGCCCCCTCCTCTCCCTCTCCTTCTCCTTCCTCCTTCTCTTCCCTCCTCCCCCCCCCCTCCTTTCTCTCTCTCCTCCTTTCTCCTCCCTCTCTTCTCTCTCTCTCTCCCCTTCTCTCTTCTCTCTTCTCTCGGTCCTTTCATCTCTCTCCTCTCTCTCTCCTCCCCTCTTCTCTTCTTCCTTTTCCTCTCCTTCCTCTGGGCAACTTGAAAATGTCAAAACAAGTTGTTGAGTTATTTTTTTAGATATCAACATAAACATCCAATAGTCAAATTTGGATGTGGAATTTGTGGATCGAAGTGTTTAAAATTTTGCTGATTACCCGCAAAGAAAAATGGCTTGGCGGAACTCGGATATCCGGCCGTTTTCGCCTTCTAGTAAAATTAAAACCAAAAACCCTCTACAAACAAGATTAAACCCTGCACTCCGGGAAATCCCCAAGGCCAATTTTTTTTTTTTTTTTTTTTGGTTTTATCCCCGCGGAACGGTTGGGGCCCTTTTCCCCCGCCCGTGGGGCGGGGCAGGAAGTTTTTTTTTTTAAACCAGTCCCCCTGTTTTTTTACATTAATTTTTAGTACAATTTTTTTTTTTTTTTTTTAAGTACATTCCCTGTAGTGGGGGCATTCTTTTTAGAACATTATTTTTTTTTAAAAAACAATTTTTCTTTTTTTTAGTAAACTTTCAGGTAAAATTCCTAATATATTTTTCCATGAAGTTAAAGCCCCGCAGGGTGGGGCCGATTGACGCCGCGCCCCCCCGTTTTTGGCCGGCAAGGAGTTTTTTTTAACCAGTTCCTTTTCCCCTGGCCCCTAATTCCAAACTTTGCTTGCAAGAAAACTTGACCCTGAAATTTAAAGGTGTCCCCCCACCCCCTTTTATACTTGGTATATATTGGAACAGATTAATTGAAAACCACATAGAAAAATTCAAATTAAAAAAAAATACTACAAATGGACTTTCGTAATAAACATAGCAAATCGACACCAATTGGTTTTTAAAGAACAGTTCCCAAATTATGCCTTGTCCCCCCCCCCAAAAAACTGGTTCCGATTTTTTTTCCCATTGGATTTTTCCGGTCGAACAACAACCCCGAATTTAAAAAAAAAAAAAAAACTTGTTTTTTTTGTTTTCACCTTCCAGGACAACTGTGGGGTTGGTATTTTATACTTTTTTTACGCTTCCAGTCCCCCCCCATTGGCTAAAGGAAGGCTTTAGAAGACAAACCCACCGTTTTTCTCTAAGCCTTTTTCTTTGGTTCCCGTGTTTTTTGAAGTGCCGGTTTTTGTTTTTGGAGGCAGGGAGGGGTTGTGTTTGGTGGAAGTTGCCGTGTGGGGTGTAAATTGCCCGGTGGGTGGGAGGGGTGGTTGGGGGTGGTTTGGGGGGGGGGGAAAAGGATGAAGAAAGCAAAGGAGGGTGTTGGGTTTTTTTTTTGTTAATAGTGGATAGCCTGGTTGGTGGGCGGTGGGCAAAGGTTTTATGGAAACCCTTGGGTCCCCCGCCCGATGGATTTTTCTCGCGCGCAAACACAAACCGATAGCTCCCTTCGCGCCGGACGTTTTGAAAAAATTTGAAAACCTACCCTGGAAAAAAAAAAAAAAAACGCCCCCAATCCTTAATCTTAACTTAACCAAACTTGATTGCCAGCCTAATTTGCCTGGTATTTCATCCCTGGAATGGCAGAAACATGGTGTGAACCTTGAATTAACTATATTTTTTTTGGTCCCCCCCCTGTAAAATAAATCAAATAAATTTGGAGCACTTCCGCCCCCCGACGGCAGCGAGGAGTTCCTTGGAAAAAAAAAATCGGTTTAAACGTTTTTCCCCCAGGGTACCACCGCAAAGGGAAACTCTTTTTTTTTTTTTTCCCCCCTCCTCCTCCTCGTCCCCTCTTCTTTATTCTTATGTCCCCCCCCCCTGCACTTTTAATCTTTCCCACCACCCATCACAGCTTTATCACTAAACACCAACCCTCCTCCCCTTCTTTCCCCCTACCCCCCCACCACAAAACACCCCTCCCCTCCCCACGGTCCAATCCACCAACGAACATCCCAACACAACCCCCTTTCCCCTGCCTCCACAAAACGGCCTCAAACACGGGGGGGACCAAAAGACCGCTAGAAAAACGTGTTCCCCCCCCCTCTACTCTCCTAGCCTTTCCTTTTGCAATGGGAACCCCTGAAACGCTTAAAAGGTCTACATTACACCCCAGTTTTTTCCCTGGAGTGGGAAAAAAACAAGGTTTTTTTTTTTTTTTTTTTTTCAGGGTGGTGGTTCCTAAACCCCTTGAAAAAAAATCCATTTTTAAATCCCTACCAATTTGTTGGACCAGCATTATTTTTTTATGTCCCCCCCTTTTTAAACAATTTGCTTTCCCGATTTTGTTAAATGTGTAGAAATTTTTATGAACGTGTGTTCCTTGTTATTATATTATTTTTTTTTTTTATCTTATGGTTGTTTCCCATGGGGGTCCCCCTGGGGCCCAAAATTTTAAACAGGGGTAATAAAAGGAACCACTTTTTTTATTTTCCCCAGGTTCATTTTATGGCCAGGCAAGTGAAAATGGGGCCCAGCAGACCTTATTTAACCTCCCTGTTTCCCCCGCAACGGGCACGGGGGGCCGGGCCCGTTCCGATCCACACAACGCCCCCGCCACAGGGCATTCCCCCTGAGTGGAGAATATTTCTTTTTTTTTTTTGGTAAGATGGGTTCCTTTGTTTTTATACTAATGAAAATTATAATAAACCTGTTACATAGAAAAAATACAAAGAAAAGATGAAATAACCAATTTTTTAATAAACAATAAACCGAATTTGAAATTAACTACTACTTACTACTACTAACAACTCTACTCCTACTACTCTAACTACTAACCTAAAATAAATTAAATAAATAATAATAATAACTTAATAATAATAAAAAAAATTTTAATATTAACAAATGGGAAAAAATATATTAAATTTAAAAAAATAAAGACCAATAACGAAAATAAATAATAATGATTTAAAAGAATTGAAAAATAAAGGTACAAATGAAATTTAATAATTATGAAATAAACAAAAAAAAATTTTATTAAAATGATTTAACCCAATATTAAAAAAAATTTTTGTAAAAAGACAATGAAAACAATAAATACTAAATGATTAAAATTATTTACTTAATTTTTAGATCATTTTTAAGATTGAATTATTATTTTTAATATTGGTTGTTTTTTTTATATCATTAAAATGAGAATTTATTATTGTTTAATAATAAGTCAGTTTATCATTATTAAAATGATAACTATTAAATCATTGCTCCCTTTTTTTTTTTTAATTATTATTTTATCATTATTAATTGGATCACATTCAAGTATTGTTTTTTTTATACAATTCAAATCAATCTCCCCATTTATTTGACATTACTGCCCTAATAATTCATATTTCTCCTACATTATTCATAGACAAAGCTTTCTAAAAAATTCTCTCGTGTGGGCCGGCATTTGTTTATTCCCCCTTTTTTTCCTAAATGTTTTTAACCTAGCAAAAAAAAACTTTTTTGCATTTTTTTATAAAAAACTCTTTCATGTACAATGTTAAATATATATTTTAGGTGGGGTTTTTTGTTTTATATTTCATATTTGGCGGGGACTTTTTTCCAAAAAATCCATTGAAATAGCCCTATTAACAAGTTAAAAAAACATAAAAATAAATTACAATTTAAGGCAAAAAAATTCCTACTTTAGGGCACACGGAACTTTTTGGCCGTTTTTTTTTTTATCATTGTTTTTTTGTTTTTGCTTTTGTTTTTAGGACCCTCCTTAATTTTTGCCCTGATAAATATATCTGAATAAATTTTAACATATAAATTGTTTTTTTTTTTTTTCTATATCCAATAACTTTTAAAAACTATCCCTTTCTACAGGTAAAAATAATCCGGTAAACAAACCCCCCCAAAATTACATTGTTTCAACCCTTTTCATTTATATATGGCTATACTGTGAATCTTTTTTATATTAAAAATGGTCGTAAAAGTTCCTTGGTTAGCCCTATTGAAATCCCCATTAATGTTTTTTTTTTGAATATATTGGTTTTTTCTTTCTTTTTGTGTTTCCTGTTTTTTATTCCATATGTTTGTTTAGATTCTTTTTTTTTTCCTTATTTTTTAATATATTTTTTTTTATTTTACTTTATTTTGAAATTTTTCAGCTAATCTCGATTTGTAGCCTAGAACCATATAACTTTGGCTTAATAGGTTCCCCCCCCTTGATAGAACCCCAGTTCCTGGAACCGCTTCTGGAAACCTGGTGGGGAAGTTAACAGTAAAAAACCTTCCCCTCTTGCCTTTTTCACCAGGTACTTTTCGCTTTCAAGCCCTTTTATACGCCCCAACTCCCCAAGGTCACTGCCGTAAGGAAAATTCCACTTTCGTCACAGTCCCCATTCCTGCAATACAACATCTAATGACATTCAACATACCGCACAAAAAACCGGGGGAAACCAGGAATTTCGTTGACCGAAGCCCCCGGTATATAGCAAAAGATAGCAAGACCCCGCAAACCCCCAGATCCTAAATCTATTATTGTTTGCGAAACTCACAAAACAAATCGCAAACAAACCGTTCCCCAACCCTTTTCCAACCAAGTCCCCAGCAAAAAATGTTTTCCCATAAGGGAATTCCAATGTTTAAAGAATGTTAAATCACAATTAATGTAGTTGTTTTTTTAACATTTTAGGCCAAATAAAATCAATAATTTTATATTCTTTTTTAAATGGAAAGTCCCATAAAAAAATTCACGTGCCCCCCATTTTTTTTTTCGTAATTTTTTTAGGAATCGTTTTCCAAAATTTTTCTTTACATTCCCCCGCTGGCAAGTTCCCCCCCCCTTTTTGATTCACTCTCAAATCACAGTCCCCCCCTTTTCCCCGCCCCTCAGTGGGGGTCCCATGGGTGGGTCCTGGTGGGCTCAGTCTTATGTCCTACTTTTTTTTTTTTCTTGCCCCCCATAAACAACCAACCCCTACTATGGGCAAGAAAAGAATTTTTAAAAGCAAAATCCCCGCCAGGGACAGAAATCAAAGGGTACCCAACCTACCGTCTTCACCCTAGCATGGAACCCCAACGTCCCCCCCCCCCCCCACGTTTTGTTTACAACCCCTGGTACCACGGAAAAGAATTTAAGACTAATTTTTTTTTTTGATAAACGGAATATTGAAAAAGTTTTTTACCTTTGGTGGTTTTTGGGTGGGCCGAAGGTCCCCTAGAATAATTTGGAAAATTATGTCCCCCCCTTAATAGAAATAATTTGTTTTTTTTTACAGGTAAATTTAATGTTCCCCCAGAATATATAACGTAAAATTGAGGAAAACTGGCCAAAAATTTATAACTTTAATGGACCAGCCAGAACACATAACATCACAAAACCAGAGATATTTGAAAAACTTTTCAACCGTGAAAAAAAATGGTGCCGTAATAAAAATAAGCCCTTTTTCCCGACAACCACAAGGAAGGGGAAGGCACCAACCCGCCGGAAAAAGAACGGCCCGGGCCCGGTGGGGGATGCGCAGAAATGGATTGTTTGTGCTCCCCCCTTCCCCATGCCCGCAAGAACCGTATTTTTTTTTCACCCAGTACAAACAGTTTGTTTTCCCCCCCCAGTTTCCCTCCCCTGTGACAACTGTTGGTCCCCTCCCCCGCAAAATGGATTTATGGAGCGCCCCATGCACTTTTTCTTTCCTGAAAAAACCTACAAGCCCTTTTGACTCTAGAGACATGTTACATTCAATCCTGCAAAACTTTATTCCAAAGGTCCCCCCCCCCCCCCCTTTTTAAAACCTTTATTAAATATTCTTCGGGCAGAGTATTACAATATCTTGGATTTTTTCTATAGCCTGGAGGCCAATTGACTTTTTTTTTTTATTTTACTGTCAAATAATCTTTGGCTTGTTATTGTTTTTTTTTTTTTTTTTTTTCCGTATTAAATTAAATAATTTTGATCAAAAAACCAAAATCATAAACCTTGAATCCTCCCATACCTCAGAAATGTTAAGCTTAACAAAGATGTCCCCAAGTGGAGATTCTCCCCAGTGGATGGACCAGGAACACGTCCCCCCCCCCCCCTATTTCCCCTTTCCCATTTAAAACATAAACGCCCCAATAAATTTTTTTTGGTAATTGGAAGATTAAAGATTTACCACCGGCATGCCCAACAACCGGGCACAACCATGATTATTTTTATTTTGCCCTTTTTTTGGGAGCCTGGAAATAGAACCCCCCAACGTGTTTTTTTAAAAAGATCCCGCAGCTTTGTTTGGAATGACCCTGGTTTTAACATTAACAAAGAACGAAAGTAATATAATTAGTTTGTTATCCGCCGTGGACAGTATTCCCTACCCTTTTTTTTTATATTGTCCAATGGGCAGACCGTAAAGCTTTTTAAGATTTTTTTGTGGTTGGAGTAAATATGTTTCCCCCCTTTTTTCTCCATGTGAAAAACCCTTGATTCCCCCTTCCCCCCTTTTAAACAAAAAGGCGTAAAAGAGAAAACCGTTCCACCCCCTCCCAAATAGACCCTATACTCTGTAGAACCCAAGGAGGGTTAAAACCTGGAACCCCAAGAAATGTGGGTTCCTGCTGGGGAAGCCCAACCTTTGGGAAACAATTCGAAACGGTTTGGGAGGGAAAGGCCCCCTTCCATGGTTTGTTTTTTTTCCCCTCGTCCCATCCTTTCCCCAGAACCCGCCCTGCTGCAGGGGAATCCGGAACACATTTCAACCAACCCAAAAACTTTCCTTTTTTGTTAAATCCTTGTTTTTTTTTGTGGGCAAGGGGGTTTAAGTTATATCACTCATTCCTGTGCTCAAATGCATATTCCTTCAAAAACTGTTTTAATCACAACACTTCAAAACTTTCCTCGGCCACGGTTGGGGAGGGGTTTTTTTTTTTTTTTGACGAAGAACCCCTTCCAAGACTGAACGAAATATGAAAAATCCCAGAACTAGCCAGGAAAAGCGGTTGAACCCCCCTGCCCTGCAAAAACTATCCCCCTGACGGCGGAACGGAGAAAAACCCAGGCAAAAAAGTTTATGGTGAAAAAAGAAAGGGTTGGGAAGTAAAAAAATGACGGCAATAGAAAGGAAATTACCGTTGACAAAATATAAAAACTTTTGAAAATTTTAACTCTTCAGAAGAAAGGGCTTGTGGCGGGGGTTTTTTTTGAAACAAATTGTAAATAACCTCTGGCATGCCCACTGTTGGCGTAAAGGGGGATGGTTGGAGTCTCCATTTGTCTTCACACTAAAGGGAAGGGGTGTTGGTTCAGGCGGTGTCCCCCCTTCTAGTCCCAAAACCCTTTAATTCTCAAACCTTTTTCACTGTTGTCTAAAAAAAACCCCACCTGTTGGTGATCAAGAGGCTCCTGTTGAGCCTCCCGTTTCCTGCCAAGTTTTAGGGTTACTTCTTTCAGGACCACAGCTTTCTGCGCGCGAACAATCAGCATCCTGACATATAAATGGGAAAGAAAGAGAATAAGTAAATATATAACACACACCCCACACACAAAACACATACACACAAACACACACAAAACACAACACACACACAAACCCCACACACCCACACACACACAAAACACACACACCCCAACCACACACACACAAACCACATACACATATGGCCTGCATGCTCATGGGACTAGAGCGGCCACCTCAGGTCATTCTGTGGTTCAGGTGTTCGATCCCCGCCTTTCTCCTCGGGAATTTTTTTACTGACAAAGGTTGCGGTTTTCTTTCCCCTTTAAACAAAAGATGGGGGTGTGGGTGGTTTTGCGAGGGGCCAAGTATTACCCCAAGGATCGGTCACTACAAGTTCCCCAAGCTCTTTCCGAAGAGAGTAACCTAGCGGGTCGCGAGTTCCAGTTTGCGTGGACAAAACCTGGGGGTAAATACATGTTAGTATACAAATATAGTCATATGTTTGTTGGGCCTTTAAGACATTGAATAACCTATACAGGTCAAAAAAATGTACATGCACCGTCAATTCTTTGAATAGCTAAAGGAATTTATTTTGAGTTTAAGTATATGTTATCTTTTATTGTTTGAAATAATTGGAATTTATGAGTCTGCAATTTTTGTCCGCCTCCGTGGTGTAAATGGCTGCGCACCTAGCTGCGATCCGCTGACAACTGGTTTTTTTTTAAATCTGGCCAGGGCCAGTTCAGCCTACTAAGCTGTTCATCTTTACCTTCGGGGGATGAAAATGGATACCTGGGGAGACCCTGGGTAAGGTAACTGTTTTTTTTAACCCGGATGCCCACACTAACCGTGTCCCCGGTGGTTAAAGAACCCACCACAAGGATAAATTGCTTTAAAGCGACGGAGATGAGTACCGAGGTCACGCGTAGCACAGCGTAATGCCTCCATTTTACCTTTACTTTTAAAATTTTTGAGCAAGATTGTTTTAGCGTAGGAGTCATCTGCTACCTTCAATAGCAAGGTCTTTTATCATCTAAGGAATTGCACGAGGACATGGTGGCGGAAAACTATAACGCGTCGATGTCCACTTCAAATTTTTTATGCAGATAAAAATTTGAAAACCAATTGGGAAATTTGCTAATTGAAACCAAAGGCAGGGTGAGGCCTGTAAAATGACCTGTTAGGAAAAAAAACTCACCGTTCACCTCACAGTAACCATTTAACAAAATTCCCAAGACATGAATGTAAACAGATTCAATAAATAAAAGAGCGTTACATTGCCACAAAAGCCCAGGTAAATATCCCAGGAACGCCTCCATGCAAATGATCTCTGCAGTTAAAAATCCCTCCCGAACTAAGTTTGCTGGGTTCAAAAAAAAACTCAATTTCCATCGACCTTAAACAAAGGGAAACTTCATCATAGTTTCGAGGATAGTCTTGGGTACGGTGTAAGAAAGTTTAGTTATCGCATGAAAATTTGGTCCCTGCAGCAATTTATAGGTGCGTGGTTTGGGGACGAAAAAAACATTTTTATCCCTTACTGGAACTTTCTTCCCAATTTTTTCCTTTTTGCCCTTTCCCATTCTTTTATGAATTGGGCTCTTTTTAGAGAGGGAGTATGAAGACACTTAAAAATACATTGGACAAAACCCCCATCAAAATTACAATT
>JACEEZ010023456.1:0-19429 GCA_016584305.1 Chionoecetes opilio | reverse complement strand
AAGGTTGTTTTTTTTTTTTTTTAAAAAAACCAAAATTTTTTTTTTTTTTCCCCCCCTTTTTTTTTGGGGTTTTTGGGGGGGGGGCCCCAAAAATTTTGGAACCCCCCCGTTCGGTCGTAACCACGCGTCTCGACCCGGACCCGGGAATTTTGGTTTTAAAAAACGGCTGTAAAACCAATGCTATGTATCTACATATATGAAACTTATAGCAAAAGAGGGGAATTTTTTTAAGTTTTTTAAGCAAAAAATCCCCCTGTGCTAAAAAACCTTCTTTTTTTTTTTAAAATTTTTCCCTTTTAACGTCCGGGTGTGCCCACACGCCCCCTATAAGCCGCTCTCTTTCCTCATCATCCCTTTTGGACCATTAATACCAGGGGGTCTACAGTTTCATCTAGTCTCCCCTACACATTTGACTATCTTGCTTCCTTCTTGCCCTCTATATGTTCACTTTTGACCCCAGAGATTTTGTCCTTGCTTTTAAATAAAAAACCACCCCCCAAAACCCCTATAAAAGACCTCACATTTTGGGTTTTGGTTTTTCCCCCGTACCAATTTCAGAGAACTCTTACCCTCCACCTCTGTTCCCACCTCCACTCCCACACCGGCCGCCTCTAGCCACGCCCTTTTTTCGTCGGCCGGACGGCCCCCCCCCGGTGTGGTGTGTGGCCGGCTTTAAGAACAATCCGGCGGGGAGGAGGCCAAGGCGGGGTTGTAAAACTGTACGATAATTATCGTTTTTGTCATAATTTGATATCCGTCGATGCATGGTTGAGAATCGTACACGAAATAGATAATTAACCACAAATTAATGAATTATAAAGTATAAAAAATTTCCATCCCAAAAACAAAAAAAATAATAATCTGTTGCTGTAAACTTCCGCGGGGGAGAGAGAGTTTTGAGTTTGATTTTTGGCCCCTTTGCTGATAAGGATTTGACTTGCTTGCCGCATTGGAACGAAAAAATTGTGGGAGGGTATTTACAAGATTAACCTTAAAAAAACAAAGGGTAAGACACTGATTCTAACGGGAACCTATTTGGTGCTCTTCCAGCAGCCCCAGTGGGGAAGGGAAAAAGGCAATTGTTTATTTTACCCCTAACAGATTGAAATAAGTCCATGACAACGACACACATCATTATAAGGGCCAGCTGACCGGCATAAAAAATAGAGGGGGAACGGGAATTTCCTCTTTTTTTTTTGAGGATGATAGCTACTAAATTCCGATTCATTCTTTGAGTCATTATATGTGTTACTAAATATATTTTGTTTTATTTAATTTCTTTTTCTTTTGTAAAAAAAAAAAGTACAGAATTTTGTCGTTTGGTTTTAATATTTTTTGGTGATAAAGAAAATATTTGTATATGTGGAATGCTAAATTCATTGATGTTATAGTTATCTACTGAATATTTTTTTTAGCTCGTAAGGTTGACGATAATCTACTGAAAATACGATAATTTTGGGTGGCTCGGTCGAAATGGGGGGGTAAAAAAGTTCAAAAAACCAGCAGGGCACACTGCCGGCTCACTGCTCGGGGGCAGTCCCCCCTGGCTGTGTCCTTAAGGGCCCCTTCATAAACAGTAAGTAATCCCTACCATCTTTATCTAGCCATGGTTTTATTTTTTACTTATCTGATTTCATATTTTTTTTGTGGTGTTGTTTTGTGGGTTTTGGGATATAGGTGACCGGGAGGGGAAATAGGCTATGACAAGATTGTTGTGTTGGGGTGGTGGGTGAAAAAGTTTGAGGGAAGATCGTAAGGGAAGCTATAAAGGGGCCCGCGGGTGACCTAACGAAAACCTACATCCATTCTTTCATCCTTCCAAAAAATTATCGGCGATATTTCGGTAGGGACATTTACGTTGTCAAGGCTTTAACTTATTCCCAGTTTTTTTTTAAATTAATCGGCACTCGTTTTTGTCTTTTACTACATGTTGAAACATGTGTGGGGGTCCTCTTGCCTGGCTTTTTAAATTTTTATTTTTTGCAGTTTTCTAGTCTTTGGGCCCCCCCCCCAAACTGCACATATTTACTTAGGGCATATTAAAGAATGCTCGTCAAACCCCGGCAGGTGGAGATTCCCCCATCGTATCTCCACCGTGGATCTACAAGAAATCCCGGCCGGTGGAGATTGGGCAGGCGTACCTTGCCGGCAGAACGCCCCGGGGTGAAAAACGTCCATGTAAAAAACGCCCACGGCCTGACTCCGACCAACAACGAACTAAAACATCATTCATTGTTTTTGGCGGGATTCACCCCTTTTTAAAACGGCACTCCCTGACGTTTTTCTTTTTTCTGTCGGGGTCTTGAATTATTTTCTTCTCATATTCTATCTTTTAGTTTCATTCTTTTTTTCTTATTTTCTGGTCACCGAAAACTTTTTGATTGTTCTTTTTGTTTCTTCCCTTTCCCCTCCCCAACAAATCTCCCCCACTATTCCTCTTCCGCCTCTAGGTAAGGTTGTTGTAGCCTCACACTTTTTTTTTCATTACTGTGGGCTGGGCACCATAACAGAAAATGTTTTAAGTCCTCCTTTTCCCCCCCCAAAAATCCAATTTTATTTTTCTCCCCAAACCCCCTTCTGTCATTTTTTTTGTAGGTTTGTTTGTCCTGCATTTTAAACATATTCTGAAGTTTGGTTTATGAACGTCTTTTTGGGCCTCCCTTCTCTTTTCTCCATTTTCTATATATTTTTAAAAATTTTTTTTGCATTTATTTCATTCACCCATTCTCTTGTGCCAACCCCCTTTTTTTTTTCCTTATATTTCCCCTTTGTCCCAAAACCCACACCCTGGTTCATGACCCCCCCCAGTTTTTCTCAGATCTTCCTTACGTTTGCTCCATTTTTTTGTCTTTTCTCAATCTTTCTCCTCTCCTTCCTTTTCCCACTGGGGTCTTCCCTCTACTAATACATCCTCAATTTTTTCCACTTCCCCTCCCTTTTCTATTCCTAACACTGGTGCTCCCCCTTCCCTAGGAAGCGCCCCCCCCTTGCGTATTTTCCTTTTCCCAAAGATTTGCCCGGTACACCCCCTTTTTTCATTATCTGAATTTTTCCATTTTTTTGTTTTTGTTAAATTGTCACATTAACACCTATTATTGATGGTAAGCCCCATTTTTCCCAGTACGTTTTTCCCCCTATTAAAATTTTAGAGAAATTTTTTGCTGAACAAGTTTTTTCCTTTTTCTTGCCTTATTTAAACATTTCTTCTTTTTGTATTTTGAAACAATTCTTGTCATTTATGGTTAATCCTAAATATTTCATTCCTATCTCAAAACATTTAATTTCCCAACTTTTCAGGCTTATCTTTTACATTAAAAATAATGTTACTTTAATTTTTATTAATTTCCAATCCATACTCCTTACCTATTTCCTCTAACCCTTTACTACCTTTTTCTCCCTCCCTATACTACTTGCTAGAAAACACCCGTCGTCTGCAAAGAAAAGTGCGGTATGCTAAACTTTTCGTCCTTAAACCCCTTGCCTATTCTTCTAATTCCTGGTAATCCTGAAGGCACTAATTTAAACAGAGTTTTTATCACCTTGCTAATTCCCACTTTTTTACTTTTTTCCTACTCTTTCCCGGGCCCTAATTACCTTGGTCTGTCTCCTTATATATTTTTTGCAATGAATTCAATAATCTTGGGGTTTAATCTTATTTGAAATTAAAAATTCTATCTTTTTTTTCCTCTCTTAAACTGTCTAACCCTTTGCAAATTTCTATTGAAATGCTATAGTGGTTTCTTTGTTTAAATGGGACCTCTCTGCAATTTATCTTTAATATAATAAATTTTTTTCTATTCTAGCCCCCTGTGAATCCTCCCTGTGTGTCTTTCCCCATTTCTTTTTTCCTAAATTATCCTCCGACTATTTTTAATTACAGCCACATAAATTTATATCCAACATTATTAGTGGTTTTGGGTTTTTAATTCCCTAATTTTTGGGCTTGCAACCTTTTGGGTACATTACGCCCTTTTGCTCCCTTTCCACCCTCCGGGACTTTCCCTGTTCAAACACTGTTTTCATACCTTTTTCTAACAGTCATCAATGTCTTACTCTTTGGGAAAAATTTCCCTTTAATATTTGGCTTTATTCCATTGTTCCCGCGGCTTTTTTTGTTCTTCTCTTTTTAAACACTCATCACCTTGTCTTCTTTGATCTGTTCCTTTTCCCAAGTAATCACCCCTCCCTGTCTTTCTGCCATTTCCATGTTTTTTCTCTTACTCCTATGCTAACGTCTCTGTGTATTCCCTTTCCTCCTTCCACTTCATCTACTCTTTGAAACTTAATTGCCGGTTCCCGTTATGCCTGCTTTATTTTACTGATTCCCTTATATATTCCTCTTTCTTTCTGCGTTCCCACGGTCTATCCATTTTCTATTTCTTGTATTTTTCTCCAATATTTTTGACTTCCTCCCTCCTTTCCCTTTTTCCAATTTACGCTTCCTCCCCCCAATAACTACCCAGTAACAGGGGGAATCGCCGTTCAACGTTTCTTTGTTATTTTCAGCGTGTGGTGGCGTTAATACTTGCATTTCTACATCCCCCAATTCAGGAAAGTTAGAAGGGCTTCTGGAAAGTCTTGTCATTTTTTTGACTTATCTGTGTCATATTAGGGTATAAATGAACAAATTACCAAAAAAAAAAAACCCGGTGGCGACCTTGCTATACCTACACATAAGTCGCCCGCTAGTATTTTTTAACCAACAGTTATCGCCCCCTTGGAAATTTTAGGGGAAAAAAGAGGTAAAGTTAACAAAATCCCTCCTTTTAAATTTTAGCTGCGGAAGATGCTTTTGGGTATATATTGCTGCGAAGATTTTTGGGTATATAAAAAAATTCGTAAAGGAACAAGTTATCACAATCATTATTGGGAAAAAAATCGACTGCAATAATAAAGAGAACATTTTTAACGCTGATTTATTATTTTTTGAAAAAGGAAGGGAAAACTATAAACGACCGAGAGAAAAACCCATTCCTTTCCCCCCCAGTCCAATGCCATGAGAGAGAGAGAGGGTGGGAAAAAGATAACCCCTTTCCCTTTTTCTGCACACAGAGGCTCCCCCCCCCAGCAAGTCCCTCTGTCACGGGAAATATTTTTCCCAGACAGGTTTTGCACTGGTGCACGGCCCTTACGCTTGGGGTTTGCTCCGAAAAATAACCCCAGGGTTTTTCTTCTAAATACCCCCATTTGATCCCCACCAAAGTTGAAAGGAACATTTAAAGGCAACCTACATATCCTAACCTAAAATAACCCAAAGTGTTTTGAGGGAAAAAAAATAGTGTCTCGCGTATTTTCTATAAAATAGATAAAATAAAAGACAATCAAAAATGAATTAATACAAAAAACAAATGTTTCTCTCCGAATGAGATGGAAGGAAGAGAGAGAGAGAGGAGTTTAATGGAGAAAAACAATTTTCAAAAAGTTCACAAAAGGAATGGAGGGGAGGGGGGGGGGGGGGCGGTGATAGGGGGCAATTCGACGTATCCTCTTTTCAGTTCACCTCACTTCTCCCCGGTGGGCCATGTGTCGTCTTCAAAATGGCAAGGGCCTTTTAAAATATCGTTAGGGATTTTTATTGTTTTGTTTATCAGCGATGCTGTCTTAATGAAGTTTTTTTGTACCAATGTATATCTAATAGGGGATACCTTTTAAATAAAGAATTTCATCGTTTGTGAAAACAAAAAAAATTTAAGGACTTTTAACAAATACCAAAATGAGGGCCCGTTCAATGTTAAAAAAGTCAGTTTTTACAGAATCCCCAAAGAGATGTAACTAGGGGCTATATTTGGCCAATCCTGAAAGGAAAACACAGTCATTGTCTGGAATATTGAAATAAGGCATACATTTATAAAGGCTGGGGCTTCAATGGCAATCATCGCCCCAGCCTTTCCCGCTGCCAGGGCACAGGCCGCATGTCCCCGCTGGGCCGGGTAGCCGTAAACTTAGGGTTTTGATGACTGAATGGCCCTACCCATACTATCACGGTTTGTTTACATCGGTGCATTGTGGGGAAAGGGGGGGTCGCCGCGGGTGGGTCCAAGGGAAAATACGGCGATGGAAGAATTTCGAGTTATTTTTTTCGCGAAATTGATATTCCAGGTGCTAATTTCGTGCTCTGTTCCGCTGACAAAAACCCCTATAGAAAGACTGGGGAATGGCTTTATGTCGAGGCTTTTAAAACCCAAGAAAACAGAGTCACAACAGAGCCCCCGTCAAAAAAGGGGCAACTGGGAGGGGGGACGTAATGTGTCCCTACCCCTTTTACCCCTTTTTAAAGGACTCGCTGTGACTATTTTTCCCGGGGAGAACCTTGCACCAAAACCATCACCTCGGTCTTCTCTATGTTTTCAGCGACCGGGAAAAAGCACCTGGGAAAAATTTCGCCCCAAAAAAACTCGAACTTTTTTCATCGTCGATCTTCTCTTTGTAGGTTGTACATATTTCATGGTTTTGATGTATTAAAATACCTTATTAATTGAGTTCCTTTTGTTGTCTTCCTCATAAAAAGTAGTGGTACACATGGGGTTTTAAGTGTTACTTGACCAGCCAATGAATCTCTTGAGTCTGTACCAAATCACCAAACCTTGCTTTGATTTATCTTATTACTCCATCCAAAACAAGTTTCATAACCACCGTGACATTACCCATCTTGCCTCAGGTTAACCTGGGACTGTCGTCTACCGATTTTTTTTTCTCCCCACAAGTCGGGGAAAAATCCCGACGGGAATGGCTAGGTTAGATTTTTTTTTTTGATTTATCTCTTTTCCCCATCCGCAAAAAAGTTTCTAACCACGGGACATTTCCTATCCTTTCCCCATGGTACCTGGTACTCTCGTCTACCGAAATGCTCGTCCCCTTTTAAAAACAGGGAAAACTCAACGCGGTAAAGGTTAGGTTAAGGGTAATAATGGCGAAGTTTCGCCTTTTTTTTCAGAGACCGTCAAATTTTTTTTGACCTCAATAGGTGCTTGTTTTAATGGAGATAGTTTTTTTTGCGCAAAACCCATTAAAAAAAAAAAAAAGAATAAAAAACCAACCTTATAGGGTTTTAAAGAAACCTAACCTAACCTTTAACCCCAAAAATACCCCAAACCCAACCTTATGGTTCATTAAAAACCCAAAAGACCCCGATTCATGTTTTTTTAAAGGAAACGGTACCAAAAATTCGGATTTTAAATATTTTTTTTTTTGGGTTTTTCACAAAATAAAAATACCATTAGAACAAGCACCATTGTAGGTACAAGAAAAAATTTTCGGGTCTCTAAAAAAGACCGCGAAAATTTTGTCCATTATTACCAGGTTAGGTTCCCTTTGGTTAGGTAAAGGTCTGAGGTTTGGTTTTCATAAACCAGGTAAAAGCTTTTTATTTTTACATACAACTCCACTCCATACACACCTTAACCCTCAATACATCCCACATTCCCCCAGTCACTTGTCAATAATTTGGTAAATTAGTCCAGATGACCCGAACTCAGTTGGTGGCAACAATTTTTTTTTTGGGGGTTTTTTTTTTTTGGTTTTGAAGGGTCGCTAACCATTTCTGTCGCAATTTTTTTTTTTTTTTTTTTTTTTTCCCAAAAAATAACAAAAACAATTTAACCTAAACCTAAACCCAACCTAACCCATACCTAACCTATCCCAACCAATACAAAAAAAATAAAAAAAAAAAAAACTACCTTTCATTAAGAAAAAAAAAAAGAAATAATTGTGACAGAAAGGGTTTGCGATCCTTCAAAAAATAAAAACAAAACCAAAAAAAAAAAAATTGTTTCGTCCAAAACGTGGTTCGGTGTTCATTGGACTAATACCAAAATCATATACAGAGAACTGGGAGGGAAAGTGGGATGTATTGAAGGGGTTAAAGAGTGTATGGGTGGGTTGTATGTATAACTAATAAGCTTTTTCCTTGATTATGAATACCTAACCTAAAGACCTTTACCTTAAAATAACGGGAACCTAACCGGTTATAATGGACCGAGAGTTTCGCAGTCGTTTTCAAGGGGCACCCACAATTTTTTCTTGGCCTACAATACGTGTTGTTTTTAAAATGGGGATAGTTTTTTTTTGTGCAAACCCTAAAAAAAAATATTTTAAAACCCATTGTATGGGACCGTTTTCCCTTAAAAAAAACTGAATCTGGGTCTTTTTGGTTTTAATAACCTATAAGGTTAGGTTAGGTTACTGTGTGGTTAAAGGTTGGGTTGGTTTATTAAAAACCCATAAGATTAGGGTTTTTTCATTTTTTTTTTTTTTTTTTTTTTTTTAATGGGTTTGCGCCCCCAAAAAAAAAAATATCCATTTAAAAAAAGCACCCCTTTAGGCCAAGAAAACTTTGTTTGTCTTGAAAACGACCGCGCAACCTCGTCCATTTTTACCCCTTTAAACCCAAACCCTTAACCCTCGTTGAGTTTTCCCCGATTTATGTAGGACGAGCATTTCGGTAGACGAGAGACCCGGTACCTGAGGCAAAGGGTAGTAATGTCACCGTGGTTTTCAACTTGTTTTGCGGTGGAGAATGAGATAATCAAAGGAAAATTAACCTAGCCATTACCGTCGGGGAGTTTTCCCGACTTTGTGGGAAAAATTCGGTGACGCAGTACCATTTTAACCCGGGCAAGGATGGTAATTCACGGTGTTATGCACTTTTTTATGGATGGAGTAAAAAGATAAATCAAACAAAGGTTTTATGAGTTGGTACAGACTCAAGAGTATTCATTGGCTCGTCAAGTAACACTTTAAAACCATGAGTCCCCTATTATTATGAGGAAAGAAACAAAGGAACTAATATAAGGGATTTTAATCTATCATAAAAAAGAATATGACATTACCTACAAAAGAAACTACGACGATGAAAAAAATTTCCAGTTTTTTTTGGGGGAAATTGATTTCGGTGCTATATTTCCGTCTCGCTGACAAAAATAAGAAGACCTGAGGTGATGGTTGATGTGCAAGGGCTTCTACACCAGGAAAATAGTCACAGCAGAGTCTCATTAAGAAGTAAGCAAGTGGTAGGGACACATTACGTACCTACCAGTTGCTTACCTTTTGACGAGGCTCTGTTGTGACTCTGTTTTCTTGGTTTAAAAGCCTCTGCACATCAGCCATTACCTCAGGTCTTCTCTATAGTGTTGTCAGCGAGAACAGAGCACTGTAATATAGCACCTGGAATATCAATTTCGCGCAAAATAACTCGAAATTCTTCCATCGCCGTAGTTTTCCCTTCGTAGGTCCACCCGCGGCGACCCCGCCTTATCCCCACAATGCACCGATGTAAACAAACCGTGACGTAGTTATGTCTGGGGCCCATTGTGTTTGTGTTAACTGGACCAACTCTCTCTCCCTCTCCCTCTCCCTCTCTCTCTCGTCTCGTCTCTCTCTCTCTCTCTCTCTCTCTCTCTCTCAGTACCATATTAAATATTTTAAGTTTAATTATAATTTCATTTAATTTCATTCCATTTCATTTCAGATTTTAAGTCTCTTGAACAGTACCAGTTAATAGCTATAAGAGAGAGAGAGAGAGAGAGAGAATGTCGACAATAATGACAATAATGACAATAATGACAACTTGGCAACCTAATTTTAAGAGGAAAACATGTGGTGTGGTTGTCATGGTAACGAGCAGCGTCCTGCGGGTAGATATTGTACTGCTGATCATTTAATTAAAAGATTATATATATATTACCCAACATACATAAAAAGAAAGAGAAAAATGCACTGGTTAAATGTATAGAGAAAAATGTTCTTGTATTGAGAGATTTATAGTTGTCCACATATTTTTGAGACGACACTATGGCCACCTGGCGAGAGGTGAGGTGAACTGCAAAGAGTGATAAGTCGAATTGACCGCGGTAGGAAAAATAGAGGCAGATTTGTAGGAGAATTAATGTCTTTAGGGAGGAATTTAGGACGTATTATTTCTCTTATTGGGAGAAAATTGTGGTGTATAAATGACCTACTGGATTTTCATATATGACTCCCGTGGGCAGCTCTAAATAAGATCCCAAGTGTTTATAAGTTCTCTCTCTCTCTCTCTCTCTCTCTCCTCTCTCTCTCTCTTTTTCTCTCTCTCTCTCCCCTCCCCCTCTCTCTCTCCCCCTCTCTCTTTTTTTTTGTAATTTCCCCCCTATACTACTCCCTTATTTTTTTTTCTATCTGTCAAATGAGAGAAATTTTGGGGGGTTGTATGACAAGAGTGGTGGTGGTGAAAAGTTATGAGAGTGAAAAAACTTTATTAGAGAGAGTGAGTGAGGTGATAAAAGTGTCTTAATGCTAATAAAATGTTTTCTCTCTCTCTCTCCCCTCTCTCCTCTCCTCCCCCCCCTTCCTCTTCTCCCCTCTCTTCTCCCCCCCCCCCCCTCCCCTCTCTCTCTCTCTTTTCATGTGGTATGATGGCTATTTTATTTGTTTTAATTGTAGAGGTGGCCCGTGATCGTTGACTGCCAGTGAAAAACATGTCTTCCCCTCTCTCTCTCTCTCTTCTTTTCCTCTCTCTCTCCCCTTCCCCCTCTCTTTTCTCTCTCTCTTCTCCTCTTTCTCTCCCCTCTCTCTCCTCTCCCCTCTCCCTCCTCTCTCTCGCTCGCTCGCTCGCTCGCTCGCTCGCTCTCGCTCTCTCTCTCTCTGCCTTCTCTCCTTATCCGTTCGTCCGACTATGAAGGTGTGTGTTTTTGTGTTTTTTCCCTTCTGCTTAAAAGTGACCTTTAAAGGGCCTTTAAAAGATAAAGAGGTGACACGCCAGGTTTGGGGTGAGATTTTGAGGATATTTTTCGCCAGAAAAATCTGTGGCGTACTACTTTTTTAAAACTTTTTCGCCGTTTCTTTAATTCTCCTAACTTTTCTAAAATTCTTCTCCTTCCCTCTACTTTTGGGTTTTAAATTTTTCCCAAAAAAACTCCAAAGTTCAGCCTGTAGTATTCTTTCCTAAACCCCCCTTTTTCCTTTACATTTTCCTTTTTTATTTTACCCTTTTTTACTATTTTTTCAAAAATGGGGCTGATAATCAAATTTTTCTTTCTCCTCGTCTATCTATTTCCCTGGAATCTCTTATAAAATTATCGCACCAAAACAAAGTCTATTAAACTCTTTTTTTCTTTTCTACCCCCTGTGTCTCTCCCCAATTTTTTTATATCATTTAAAAATTTTTAAGGTTTTTTCTCCATCCCTTGTAGCACTATTTCACCCTTTCTGCCACCCCGTTTTCCTTTAAAGCCAACATTCCATTAAAATCTCCAGTATTGAGTGGGTTGTGTTTTTCCTTTATTATCTTCTCTATCTCTTGTTTCTTCATTGTTTTCTCCCTGCAAAACTTACGCTGAAAAGTACACTACAACTCTCCTAACCCCCCCCCCACCCCCCTTCTTTAAATTTTTATCTCTCTCTTCTCTTCTCTCCTCGATCTCTCTTTCTCTCTCTCTCTCTCTCTCTCTCTCTCTCTTTTTCTCGCTCGCTCGCTCGTTTTCGCTCGCCCCCCCCCCCCCCCCCCCCCCCCCCCCCCCCCCCCCCCCCCCCCCCCCCCCCCCCCCCCCCCCCCCCCCCCCCCCCCCCCCCCCCCCCCCCCCCCCTTTTTTTTTTTTTTTTTTTTTTTTTTTTTTTTTTTTTTTTTTTTTTTTTTTTTTTTTTTTTTTTTTTTTTTTTTTTTTTTTTTTTTTTTTTTTTTTTTTTTTTTTTTTTTTTTTTTTTTTTTTTTTTTTTTTTTTTTTTTTTTTTTTTTTTCCTCGCTTGCTCCTCTTGGCCTTTTTCCCTTTCTGCCCCCTTTTTCCTTTGCCAACTTTTTTAAGTTGTTTGGGGGTTGTGTTTTTCCTTTATTATCTTTTATCCCCTTGTTTTTTATTGTTTTCTCCCGAAAATTCGTGAGTACACTAAACTTTAAAATCCCGCCTTCTTTTTTCCTTTCAAAAAATTTTTCATTTTTTTTATTTTTCTAAATTTTCCCATATTTTTTAAAATCCTAGTTACCCTTCCTCCCTTTTTTCCTTTACATCTTTCCTTTTCCCCTTAAAAATTTACTTTATTTTTTAAATTTCATTAAATTTTATGGTTTTTTGGTCAATTTCTTCCTTTCTATTCTTTACTTTTTTTTAAATCGAAAACAAGTTTTTTTTTTTCCCTTCCCCTTTTCCCCTTTCTTTTCCCCTCATTAAAAATTATTCTTCCCCCCCTCCTTTCCCCTGACAATTTCCCCCTTTCTTTTTTACCCCCCCTGCCACCCTTCCTTTAAACCTTATTTTTTTTCCTTTAAAAATCTTCCTTCTTTTCCCCCCTTTAGTTTTTACACTGCAGTTTTTAAATCCTACCTCCCAGCTTTTTCTCATTCCTTCTTTCTTTTTTTTATTTTCCCATTTAACATCCCATCCTAAATCCCCCAAGTTTTCCCCCTTCGATTTTCTTCCCATCAAAACACCTTACCATTCCCTCTTTCCAAAGGCCCCCTTGGGGACAATTCACCAACTTTTTTTTTAATCTTTCTTTTTTTTTTACTCCTCTTTCCACTTCCCTACTTAAAACATCATAACTTTTTTCCTCCTTCTTTCTATATCTTGCCCCCTCCGTTTCATTATTTCCTTATCTTCTTCCCCCTCTCCCCCTCTTTTTAATCTCATTATTTTTTCCTTCTGTTTCTCCTTCTTCTTTATGACCACTCACCTCAAAGCTCCCCGGTCTTTTTCCCTTTTTCTCCCCTTTCTTTACTTATTTTTGCTTTCACATTTTTTCCACTTTTATTTCTCCCTTTCCCTTAATTTTTTCCTTTCTTCTATTTCCCCTGGACTCATCTTCCTTAAACTTTTTTTCCTTGGGGGGTTTCATTCATACCCAAATTTATTTTCTTAAATTCCTTAAATCCCCCTTTTAAATCCCCAAATTTTCCCTCCTCATTTTCCTTAAATGGGGGGCCACCACCAAATTTCCCTTCCCCCGCCCTTTCTTATCTTAGCTTTCCCCCTTCATTTTTACAGGGGATGCTCACATGCCTCCTCTTCGAGGGCCCTGCATATCCTCCTGATTTTCCTTTAGTTCCTTTCTTCTTATCCATTCTTGTACTTCTCCCCCAAATTTTCGCCTATTTTAAATACCCACTGCATTAATCACCAAAACCCTCGCTTTCGCCCCCACCAACCCAGTGAAGGGACGCCAATTCTCCCACTAATCTTTCTACATTCTATTAAGATATTTATTCCCGGCTTTATTGTAGAAAATTAAATAAGATATAACCCAGCAATCTGCTCTGCCCGCAATGAAAGGTTCCCACTAAAATTTTTTTATTAAAATTTAAATGGGGGGCCCGGGGCAAAAACATCAAAATTATCTTTTTTCAGAAGGCTGGTCGGGAAATAATTGAAATTTTGTTAGGGTTTATTTATTATTTTTTCCTATAAAAACCCCTGGAGGCCTTGTGTTGCTGTTTGTAATTTTCTCCTCTTCCCCATTTCGTTTTGGGGAAAAGTTTGCCTTTGTGTGTGCTGTGTGTGTGGCCTTTGCTCTTTTCCCCCCGGTGTGGCGTGTGTTGTACGCCTTTGCTCTCTTCCCCGGTGTGTGCGTGTTGACAGCCTTGCAGGTGGTGGTGGCCGCTGCCCCAGGACACAGGTAAGGCCACGTTTGGCTTCATTCCCCTTTAAATCCAAAAAGATGAGGGGAAATTTCCCGTTAAATCACATGAAACTCCCCTTGGCTGTTTTATTTTATAAAATTTTCGATTATCAGTTCTGAAAACACCTTGCGACGCATGCCTGCACTGAGGTTGCCCCTTCCTTTTATTACAGGACGGCACCCGGGGACTGCCACAGCAAGAAACCCCAAGGCAAGCAAGGGTGAGTAAAGCCTAAAACAGACTCCTTGAAATCATGATTATCCTGATATTTCTTGAATACATGCATTTTTAGTCCCAACCAGTCACTTCAAGTTTTGTACTGATTTTTTTGTGATTGGATATTTTTCTTTTTTTATGAGAATTTTTTTCCTTTTATCCTTTGTGAAAGATCCATGTTTTTTATCTTTTATCTGCTAATAAAGCCGTAGCCTGGGGGGTTAGTTTGGATCTCAAAAATGTTTAAGGCAAAGCATGGAAATTGAAGCAAAATTTTATCTCGTTATGAGTTCCATTTGAGGAGGTGAAGGCTAGTTAGCCCGCATGTCTGAAAAAACAACCAACATTTACCATTGGGTAACTATAGGTTGGTTTAAACCCCTTTCCATGGTTTGGCAGAAAAGTCACTCTTGAACTCACTGTCTCCGTGACTTGATGGAATATTTTTGGCTACAACTTGAGTGGTTACGGGGATTTCGTCCCCGGTTTTGTTTCGTCGTGTTTTTGACTATTTCGTACTCCCAAAGGGGGTGGGCCCCCAAAACCCCCCAATCCCTAAGTTCCAACCCAAGTCTGAAACAGCTAAAAAATTAGGTGATATTTTTCTCATATAACGTAAAAGCCTTAAAATGGGGCACATAGGGGCTCTGACCCTTCCCGGTTATTCAATGTCCGAGTTATGAAAAAGCCCCTCCTCTGAAAGGGTTTAGAAAAAAATTTTTAAATTTTATAAACATTATTTGTAAAAGCTAAAAACTACATTTACCAGTAACGGGTACAGCAGGCTGTAACCCCAAGGGAAAGGGGGGACCCTTTGTTGTAACAGTAGAAATTTTGGGGGGGTGGTGCTTTTAAACGGTATCACTTTATCACTTTATAATCAAAAACTCTGTACTTATTGTATACAGCTGTACCTGTACAACTTAATTTGGGGGATACTTGGCATTTAAATTTACTGCAACACTATTAGTGGGTCACTTAGGGCGATTCGTTAAACATGGGAAGGAAGTTTTTTGGGGGTCTTACCCAAAAGCATTTTGTGCCGCTGAATCAAAAATCGTAGTTGGGTCACTCGTTAGCGGTAATTTTTTCGCGCAATTTGCAATTTGGCAATTTTGGCAAAAAATTTTGGCAATTAAATTGCAGAAGAGAACCAACTCAAAAAAACCCTCTTTTGGACTCAAATTGAAGCTTTAAGATTGCATAAAATGTTATTTAGTACCCGTGGTTTTCTGTTGCTTTATGAACTATAGGGAATTAGAGATAATGGAAAAAAAGGGAAAAAAAATATAAAAAAGGAAAAAATTTTTGGCCCTTTAAATTTACATCAAAAATCATGAAAAGTTTCGGCGTTTGTTCTCTAAAGGATACCGTCGATTAATAGAAAATGGTAACTTTCTTTTGACTGTCCCCCTGGTCGTATTTTTTGACATACGGTAAATGAAATTTTGCAAAAATGTAAAATTTCATTGGCTTAATTTGAAAATTCATAAAACCCCAAATAAAATAAATTTATTTTTTATATCGCCTTTTTTCCCTTCCCCGGTCTCGCAATGAAACGGTGCATTTGCGGGCAATAAGGAATGTGGGCCTTCGACCTCGGCCCCAAGGGGGATGTTCGGGGTATGCTGGCCAAGTGGGCTTGAAAAACGAATTGTAGAGGCCCACAGGATCCTTAAAGGGAATTGGTCGGGGACCGGGGCAGTGCATTGTAAAAAACCAGCCCCACAAATTCGCGGGCAGTACGGAGGGAGAAAAGGACCTTGCGGCGGGGCCGCCCACCCCGGACCTTCAAGGTAAAAAAATTTTTTTTTTTTTTTTTTTTTTTTGAAAAATCTTTCGACATAAAAATATTTCTTGATTTGGTTTGTGATTCAAAGGGTAGGGGGCGCTAAGTGGTGGCACTATTTCCGGATAAAACGCGCAGATGATATAAAATCTAATCGCAGTGCAGGGAGTGGAAAACCTGGGCCGTTGGGCCCCGAGGGCTTTTAAGCTAATAAAAATTCTTTGAATACTTTTAAAATTTATTTTCGAGAAAATCTTATTTTCTATAATTATTTTTGCAAGGATTCCTGAAAGTAATTCCCATTGGGAGTTTTTTCCCTACATTCCCGACTTTAAAAAATAAAAAACTTTTTTATCCACCTACTTTAGGCTGCCACCCCCCCGCCTCGAGTCCCCCCCCGGCCACGCTCCTATTCCCCGGAAGGAATGCCTTCTTCTGGGGGGAGACAAAAAATGAATTGCCCGGGTTGAGCCACCTGGATGCCCCTCGAATCATTGAGGCGGTCCCCATGGGAACGAAAAACGAGTGGAAAAAACCGCTTCCTCCCGACCTCGACGTCCTGGCGCCGACGTGATTAACCCAAAGGGGGTGCTGGAGCATTATGCGCAAAAAGTTTCGGACAGTGGGCCTCCACTCAACAAGAGCCAGAAATCGCTCTGTGATCGAGTTCGTGGGAAAAGGTTTGCGAGAAGCTGGGGAGTGGGGTGGGTTTTCCGATGGGGGAAATAAATGCATCAAGGGGCCATGGTTTGGCCGCCACGCTGGGGGATAAAAGGAAATCCTCTCCCCAGGTCCATGGCGTGGAGTTCACCAAGCCCCAAAAAACCCTGCGAAACCCCAACTGGTTCATCTGGCGGAAAAAAGGAAAAAGGGGCCCCGACAAAACCTCGGGCAATCGGGACTTCAAACTTTTCTACACTCCGAAGCTGCCAAAATCCTGCGTGAAGAAACCCCCAAAAAACCCAACTGGGAAAAAACGAAGGAGACTGGCCAACTTTAACCTTTTCCCCCCCTGTCAAGAGTTTTGGGGACCGGGGGCGTCGTGAGCTGGAAAACAATCCGCGAACGGAGAAGGGGAGACTGATCTCGGACAAGTCCTCTGCAAACATCTTGATGAAAGCAACTGCGACGAGCACCCAACTTCCCCAACCCCAGAGACCCCTCTCCCGGGGGGCGACGTTCCAATTCGCTTCGAACAAGAGGGGAAACGGACCTAAGATGATATATCACTCTCCAGCTCGACAAAAATGTGGAGGCAAAAGTAGTTTTTCCTCCGGACACTGACGTCCCCGTCCTCCCCTCCGACACTTTCCCCCAAGATACCTCCCAACCGTCCTCCAGCCTTTGGAAAAACGACTTTCAAACCCTTCAGCTTCCCGATGAATGGGCTCTCCGCGGATGTGATCACGTCCCCTTTCCCTGCCTGACTGGTTGCACACCCCCTTTCGCCCTTCGGAAAAGGCAAGTTTCAAGCTGGCCGTGTTCCGGCGGGCCGCCCCGGCAACCCCGACGCTTTGGGTACACTCCGAACCCTGGGTCCCTGACGCAAGAGAGCCTGGACTGCTGGCCCATTCGTGGCGAAATTTTCGGATATACCCGTTTTCCTGCCGCAGGGGGGAGGGGACGGGACTTCAGAAGAAAAAAGGGTTTGGGGAGCACTGGCCCCCTCCGCCCTCAACGCCCCCACCCAGCAAATTATTT
Source organism: Chionoecetes opilio (assembly GCA_016584305.1). Lineage (NCBI taxonomy): Eukaryota > Metazoa > Arthropoda > Malacostraca > Decapoda > Majidae > Chionoecetes > Chionoecetes opilio. The sequence continues at coordinate 2,141 of JACEEZ010023456.1, read as the reverse complement.
TCGAAGCCCCAGCACAGGCCGTCGGGCTGGGAGGGGGCTGTGAAGGAGGGTTGGTGACCCCCGCCCCGCCCAAAAACGGCTACGGACCAAACCTGGGGCCTTCCCCCTTTCCCCCTGCCTCCCGCCCCCGCAAAGTATCAGGATGGGGTGCAGTGCGGATGCAAGACGAACTGCTCCCCCCAATCGTGCCGCTTCAACGCCTGCAGACTCCCTTTTCGGAGCTTTTTCGTTGCTCCCCCGAGATGCTCAAACAGGGAAAAGGGCACGAGGACGTCGATGGCTAGACGACTAGATATTTCCCTTTTTTTTCAATTGTGAACGCCCCGTATCCAATAAGGGTTTTTTTGTTTCTAATTGTTATTTTCCAAAAAAACGCGAGGACTCGGGTTTTGTTTTTTGAAATTTGTTTCTGGTTAAAATCGGGTCACTTCGGGCGGAAAAAAGGCTTTCGCTTCACCTTTGGTAAGGAAGATTTTTAGGGTTTATCCCAACATTTTTTTAGTTGAAATCCCTGTTCTATGCAAAAATTGTACCCCCCTTGCACTTCGTTAATTAAAAGGTCCCCAAGAAAAATTGTTTGTTTTTCTTTTTTTTCTAATTAAAATTTTGTTTTTAATTTTTAAGAAATCAGGCTTTAAGGCCAAAAAATTTTTCTTTTATATTTTTTCCCCCCTTTTTTCCCCCCCTTAAAAACTAAATTTCCCTTATAGATCAGTAAACCCAAAGTACAACCACGGAGTACTCATAACATTTATGCACTCTTAATAAGCTTTAAAATTTTAGTCCAAAACGAGTCCTACGACGTCTGGTTCTCATTCTGCAATTTGTAATTTCCTTTTATTTCCAAATGCCCAAATTTAAAAATTTCGCGAAAAATACCTAACGAGTGACCCAACTAGATTTTCGGGTTTAGCGGGACAAAAGCTTAGGAAAGACCCCAAAAAATACTTCCCTTTACCCAAGGGGAAGCGAAAAACCTTTTTTCCCCGCCCAAGTGACCCTACTACTTACTCTAAACTCTTTTAAAAAAATTTACATCCCTTATTTCTTCCAGAGTTTTAGTTAGCATTCTATGGTGTTATCGTGTGCAATTCTTCTACTTCTATCCTTTTCTTTTTGTTTTAATCCTTTTTACTTTAGTTTTTTATTTTTTCCCTTCTCTCCCTCCTTCCCTTTCTTTTTTTCCCCCCACTCCTACATCATTTTCCATCCTTCCCCCGTTACCCTGACGATCTTTCCTTTTTTTATTATCCACCTACACCCCTCCTTTTACCTGTTTTTTTCCTTTAGTAAAGCATCTTCCCCTCTTTCCGCTTAGTTTTTAAACTACTGCAAATCCCTCATATTTTATCCTATCCCCCCGAGCATTTTTTCGCTCCTTGCTTCTTTTTTTGTGCCCATTACATACCCTCACTCGAAATGCAACCAAGGTCTTTCTCTCCCTTCGGTTTTTTTCCCCTCGATACACCTTCACCACTTCCCCCCTTTTCCACACCAACGCCTCCTTGAACATACTCCACAGCTCTTTATCATCTTTCTCCCTTTCTTTGACATCCTCTTTCTCACTTGCCCCTACGTTAAAAAATCATGACATTTTTCCTCCTTCTTTTTATATCCTTCCTTCCTCCCAAATTCTCTTCATACTCTCGTTACTCTTCTTACAACTCCCATCCTCCCCTTTTCCATTCCTCTAGTTTTCTTCTGTTTTTTTCCATCTCTTAATGTGACCAGCTAGCCTCAAAGTCCCCCCTGGTCGTTCTCCCCTTTTTCTCCATTCTTTTCTTACGATTTTTATTCTTTTTTTCAAACACTGCTTTTTTTGTCTCCCCGGGTTCATAAACTCCTTCCTATCTTCTGGATTTCCTCCCGGTCACTATCTTCCTTAAGACTTTTCTTCACTTGGGGTTTTCCTACTGAGCATATCAATATATTTTTTATTCCTCTGCAATACCTCCCTCGAATACCCCTATGTTTCAACCCTCATCTTGCATGAATGTGGTCCACACCAAGATTTGCCACATTCCCGCCCTTTCTCTCTATCTCCCAGCTTCTCCTTACAGTTTTACATGTGAAACGCCTGCACCGTGCCCCTCTTCGGGGCTGATTGCCCTCCTGCAAATTTTCCCCCTTTTAGTTTTTCT
>JACEEZ010023455.1:35813-59602 GCA_016584305.1 Chionoecetes opilio | reverse complement strand
TACACAGGCTATTGGTCCCTTATGCATCGCCGTAAGACTTCTTGACGTGACCCCGTCATTATGATGCGCTACAAGTATGTAAAACTTTCCAAGATTCATGTCTCGCCACACGCATGAACGACTGTACTGCTTCATCTAGTAAGTCTCCAAATACCTGGACCTTGGTCTGAGCCAATAGACCTCAAGTCCAAAGGCTTGCCTCCTCGTGCAGTGCCTCGAGAGCCATCACCAGGACTCCAGCGACTCAGCAAAGATTACTGCATCATCGGCAAAAACAAGATCAGTGATCTTGGTGTTGCCGACGGATGCTCCACAATCACTTGATCTACAACCTTGTCCAAATACCCAGTCCATGCAAGCATTGAAAAGTGATGGGGCAAGGACGCACCCTTGCCTCACTCCTGTATTCACAGGGAAGAAGCTGGATACACCTGCCCCACACTTCACAGCACTCTCAGTCCCAGAATACAGACCAGTTATCAAACCAATAGTCTTGCAGGAATCCCTCGAAAGTCGCAGAAGATCGCAAAGTGACTAACGATGCACTGAGTCAACGCCTTCTTAGAGATCAACATAGGCTGCAAGCATCCCACTGTCGAAACTCACGTCGGCGTTCCACCAGGACACGAAGCGCTAGGATACGGTCCGTTGTGACTTTACAGTCGTGAACCCAGACTGCTGAGGTCTCTGATGCTTCACCAAGATGACTGCGAATCCGTGTCAGCAATAGATGGGCAAGCACCTTGCCTGGTACGCTGAGCAGTGTGTAATACCGCGGTAATTGTTGCAGTCCTGACGGTCCCCTTTCCCTTTCCAGATAGGGACGACCAGCCCCCTTTTCCAGTCAGGAGGAATGGTACCTGATTGCCACACGGCAGTCAGGACAGCATGCAACCCGCGGATCATGGCCTCACCCCAGCTTTGAGGAGCTCCGCACTGATATTACAAACACCAGATGCCTTTCCACCCCTCAACTTTGCTACAGCCTCTCTGACTTCGTCAAGAGAGGGTGCAGTTTCGTCAATGGGAGGATCGGCATCCACTGCCTGTAACCCAGTGGTGTGTGAAGCTGCTCAGTTGGAGGGTCACCGTGAACAACTGCCCAAAGTACTCAGCCCAACGAGCCATCTGCCCATCCATGTCCGACACGAGGCGCCCATCTGCTGTTTCGAATAGCACTCGCCCGAGAAGGAGACTTGGAACGGAGCTTCTTCAGGGCTCGGTAGGCGGGTCGGAGGTCATTAGCGTTCAAATGACCCTCGACATCCTCAGCGAGACTCCTGACATACCTCTCCTTGTCTCTCCTCAGGAGGGTTTAGTCCGGCGTGACAGAGCCCTGTGCTGGTCCGGTTCCCAGCCAGCCTGGCAGCGCGACTCTCCTCGATTTTCTCCAGCGTCTCCGTCGAGACAAAACCACCCTTGACCTCGGGCGCTCCCCAATACACTCCTTGGCAGCCTGTAGAGTTTCACGTTTGCAGGTATCCCACAGTTCTACAGGGTCCCCGAGAGCACCGAGCACATCAAACCGATTTGAGACTGCCACCGCTACTCATGAGCACATGTCAAGTCCTTCAGTTTCTCAAGATGAAACACAGTATGGAGTATGGTTACCTCTTGAGATTCTTCTGGACTTGACATGAAGCTTAAGTGTAGCAACACTTAAGTTGTCCAGTGGTCAGGCCGCTGTTAAATAGTGAAGATATTGTGATTGGTGGGTGATGATAGAGGAATGCACCAATCAGCTGCCACGTAGAATAGAAGGGAGGCAGGGGGCGTGGCTTCCTTATTGCATTTTGACCACAATACAAAAAACAGACTATAGTTGTTTTTACAGGGGCCTGAGCTACACTCGTGTGGTCCGTCTCCGCATCTACATTTATCCAGTCTTTCTTTCAGTGGTGCACATTATGTGCGATATCACCTCCTCGTTTAGTCCATTCCAAACTTCTACATTTTTATGAAGGAAGCTGTACTTCTTTATGTTGTTCAGGCATCTCCCTTTTCCTAGTTTTTTGTATGTCCTCTTGTGTATCGACCTTCTCTTTGTTTCCGAGTCAGTAGTCTTCCATGGCTGTTTCTTCCATCTTAGTTATCAAATAAAAAATTGTTATTAAGTCTTCCTCTTTCTCTTCTCTGCTCGAGTGTTGGTAACTTTATTTCCTTCAATCTTTCCTCATAAGAAAGTTCTTCTAGCTCTAGTACCATCTTTGTTGCCATTCTCTGTATCCTCTCCAACTTTTTCACATGCTTCGTTTTACATGGGGACCATACAATGGCAGCATATTCCATTTTTGGTCGGATCATTGTAGTAATTATCTTCTCATCATATTTTGTCCATGTAATGAAATGCCACTCTAATATTCTTTAACATCCTGTATGTATCTCCAAATATTTTATTTATATGTTTTTCTGGTTGTAGGTTATTCTGCATTATCACTCCAGGTCCTTTTCTTCCATGAACCTTTGTAATTAATTCATTTCCATTTTATATGGCATTTATATCTCTTTGCTTTTTCCAATTTCCCATCACATGACACTTATTCACATTAAATTCCATTTCCCATCTTCTGCTCCATTCATAGATCTTGTTCAGGTAATTTCGTAGTTTTTCACAATCGTTATATCTTATATTTCTCTTACTAGTTTTGCATCATCCGCAAACAAACTACAGTACCCTCCGAGTTTCACCCTTGCTTTCTTCCGAAGGCATAGAGGATCGGATCGAGGATCGCGAAACTCGGAGTATTGAATACAGTAAACCCTCTCCAAATGAATCTGATAATTCAAACTTTGATAATTCAACCAGTTTCAGGACAGTTCAAAATTTTTAATAACTTTCCATAATTTGAGCAAGTTTGAATTATCCTTAGCCTTACTATATAGTGGGAGTCCGACCTCTCCCATGCGGTGCGTGCCGCGGCTTGCCCGGCGTGATCTGATAATGATAATTATCGTATATATACGATAGGCGGAGGAAGAAGGCGGGGGGGAGGAGGAAGAAGAGGAGAGGAGGAAGAAGGGGGGGAGGGACGAGGAGGAGGAAGGAGGGGAGAGGGGGAGAAGGAAGGGAGGAGAGGAGGAGGAGGAGGAGAAGAATGGGAGGAGAGGAAATGGGAGGAGGAAGAACTATTTTTTAAAGTATCCTTCACTTTGTATACAATCTTTCAGTCCTTCACGGGCCTCTTCGATCCTTCACGCATGGGAGGGCATTAGAAGTCCCACAGAATTGCTATAGTATTCCTAGGGTTTTACAAGTACTTTGACAATCGCATGGGTGGCTCAAATAGGGATTAATAATACTAATACAGGGAAGTCCCGAAGATACGAGCAGTTAGGTTCCACCTGGCATACTCGTTAAAGCGAAATCTCGTATATCGAAATACATAACTAATGGTAAAATATAGGTTTGGTTCCAGGATCCCATCAAAGACATGTTTTTCAAGCTAAAATAAACTATACCAAAACACAACAATCACACAGCGTCTATATTACCCACAATGTACTACCTATTCTGTAGTGAACGCTTGGGAGGCATAGTTAACACAGGTACACAGGTACACAGGTACACTGTAAGCACTACCCTGTAAAGAAAAAAAAAGGCACAGCTATACAATATGTACACCACGTGGTCACACCACAGCACCACACCACCACACCACCACACAAAACACAGTGAATTAAGAGTGTGACAGCACAGTAGGACAGAGCACAAATAAGTTATAATAAGCACATTAAGTAAACCAGCAAATCACTAAAATACTCACAAAGCACAATACAACAAAAAAGACGTTGTACTGTAGGGGACACCGCGTGATACAAGAGGGTAGGGTAGGTAAGGGACAAGGAGGGGTGCGCAGACCTCTTCCACTGCCCACAAACTCGTCTCTGCGCATCTGAATCATTGTACATCCATCATACAGCCCAGATGCATACGTGGTAGGGCGCGCATTTTGAACTTGGTAATTTTACTCACCCCAGTTTGAATGTCGTAGCATGGATTTTCGATCTCGTATATTGAAAATAGACCCTAATTTACTCAGCTCGTATCATTGATTTCTCGTATACCGAATGCTCGTATAAACGGGACCTCCCTGTACTAATACTGAAAATACAAATACTTATCATTGTATTGAAGTAATGATTAATCTAGCAATGCCTATCATATTTCTGTCTTCTAGTAAGTTTTGTCGAATTTGTGATTTTTAAGAAAGATCTAAAAGTATCATGTCTTGTGAATGGGCTGAAACAGGGATTTTTAATCATTGTAACTGAAAACTGACTAGATTCGTGTTCAGCATGTCCGAAAACTGCTAGGAACAAATTTTCAAGCAAAGAAGTGGATGGCACAGAGAAGATGGAAGATGCTGCAGAAAACTCCAAAATTCGAACTTCAGTTACTGATTATGGAAAGATGGAAGTTGTTGAAAAATTTGAACTTGGCCTGAAAACCGGTCGAATATCCGAAGTTCAAATTAGAGAGGGTTTACTGTACGATGGTAGTTTCAGCTTTTACATAAAGAGCAATATAGAGAGAAAATGAAGGATTTGTATGAATATGTATCGTGACGAGAGACGAGCGAGAGGGAGGCAGGGGGGAAGGGTGCGCTGTTCCGTCGCCATCCTCTCCCCCTCCTGCCCATCAGTACAGCGAGCGTAGTTGTCAAATGTCATCTGAATGTACTTCATTGTTTGTAATAATATTAGCTTGAAGTCATTCATATTCATTATTAAACAAAGAGGAATAAATGTGTTAAATCACTGAGTGAAGTAACGGTGGGGGGAAAACAAATCAGCTGGTAGGTATAGGGAGGAATCAGCTGGTAGGTATAGGGAGTCATTGTGAGGAATACACCTGCCTCATTACAGTAACGGTGATTACCACTTTCACTTTCACCAGCCGGCCTGGCTTCAAGTACAGTCGACCCTCGATTTAATGGAAATTAAAAGGGGGGAGAAGTGGTCCGTTAAAGCCGATTGTCCGTTAGTGCGAGGGTTTTTTCCCCACGGGTGTGAAAATATAGGAAAAACACAAGAAAATTGTGAAATAAATGAGAAATAATCACAAACACAACCAGACCGTGTAGCTATGTTGGGAGGTTAAGGGGGCCGCCCACCCTAAATCTTGTTTACAGATGGATCTTGCTGTAAATTTGATGAGTTATTTAGGGCTACGTAAGGACTTCAAAACATATGTTTCATTTAGATCTGGCCAATAGTTTATTGCAAAATATAAAAAATGTAAAAATGAGAGGCTAATTGACATAAACTAAAAACTCCACCATAGTTTTCTTCCGTTTTTTATCCAGCTATTCATTGATGCCTCAAATGTACAGATGGGATAAAAACTGATGAAGGAGTAGCAAATTGTATAAGAATAACTTTCATTTTTCAGATACGAGCCCTAAGTATTTTTTTTAAATTTGACTAAGGCCTCTTTCACACGACGCGGGTGTAGGCCCGCGTCGTGTCGAAACGAAACGAAACGAGTCGTGTCGAAGCGGGTGCGTCCGCGTTTCTTTTCAGACGGCACGGGTGTAAACCACCCGCCTACTGCGCGCCACACCAGTTTGTGTTGTGCACGCATTGATTATGGACCATGATCGCCTTCGTCTCCTTTACCTATTACATTTACACAAGAAGAGGAGACATAGGCGTAAATTATGGATTCATTCCTTGATTGCAGAAAGGATATTAACTGCTCTGTGGCATCCATATTAAGTACAAAGGGACAGTCACGCACAACCAGTCACGTTGAAATCCAATCGGCTACTGAATGAGTTTCCTATGGAGAAATGCGCGTGTCGCAGGGCTGCCCGCGACGTGTGAAGACACGCATTAAACACTGTACCCTATGCATCAACGTGCGGAGGGGGGCCCACGGGCGACCCAATGCAGCGCAGGCGCCCCGTGCTGCATTTCACCCACGCACGGGCGTTGCCCGCAGCCGGGCGACGCCCGTGCCGTGTGAAAGGTTATATTGAAAACATCAGTAATTAGCTTAAGCGGGTCCGCGCTTAAGCGTGGACGCGGGCATCGCCGCGCCGTGTGAAAGGAAATTTTGGTCAGTTTAATTTTTCCCTTCAAATTTTGAGGTTTTATGCATTGAAACCACACATGGTCCCCTCCTGCGGGGCCAGCATATTAGTCACTCATGGTAAGGGCATAATATAAAATATGTAAAATAAGGAAAATTAGGCTGATTTGAATTGCTTTCAACTCGTAGGATTATTGGTGGATTTCTTAGATTTTAAACCCATTAACTCTTCTACTTATGACGAAAGACTATGTGGTGTGGTTTTTCTTTATTTTTTTTTTATCAAAGAAAAAAATTTTTTGGAAAAGTGTTAAAAAATTTTCCCCCCAAAAAAGGTTTGAAACACTAGTGCCATGTTCCTAATTGAAATAAAAAAAAAAAAATCCATTATAGTTTTCTTGTTTTTTATCCAATATCCATTGATACCTCAAATGTAAAGATCGGATAAAAACTGATGAAGGAGTAGGAAATTGTATAAGAATAACTTACATTTTTCAGAAATGATCTCTATTTTTTTTTTTAGTTTGACTAAGTGTTAAGGGCAGTAAACCCCGTAAGGTTTTGTATATTGGTTTCCCTTTACTTTTGAGGCTACAAAAAGCATTATAATTGAATTATTTCATCGTCAAAACAGAACGAGGCGTGGCGCTCGCGTGGTGACGGGGCGGGGTGGGGAGATTTAAAAACCCCTTTTTATATACTTTTATGGGACAAAAACTATATATCAGTGTGTTGCCCCAAGGCCACGGCTACCATTATATGACTTAAAGGATTTTCGATAATTTTTATGAATTTTCGATATATTCAGGGTGGGCGGTCCCCTTAAAAAGTGACTGCACTACATGCTGGATTTGGTACGCTCTACACGCTGTGAAATAAATGAGAAATAATCACAAACCCCAACCATACCGTGTAGCTATGTTGGGAGGTAACAGTGACCAGCGCTACATCGGGGATTTGGGACTTTGCCCACAACTGTTCGGGACTGTATTAGGAGATTAGTAAGTATCCAGCTCGCTCATTACTGCTTGGCATGCTATGAAATACAGGGAGGCCCCGTTATACGAGCTTTGGATATACGAGAACCCGATCATACGAGATATGTAAATTAGGGTCTATTTTCAATAAAACGAGATCGAAAATCCAATGCTACGACATTCAAACTGAGGTGAGTAAAATTACCAAGTTATTTACTAAAGTAAATTACATTTATTACTAAAGTAAATTACAGTTATTACTAAAACTATAAAGTCTTTTAAACTGACTATATGATTTTACCTAAGGTTGCACGATATATATCAATCTGAAAATATGATAATTCTGGTGGCTCGGTACGACCAGAGCGGGCACTAAAAGATTGAATGTATTTAAATACTAAATACATGGAGAAATGTTTTTAAAAATATAAATACTAAATAAAACTTTACAAATGTATTTAAATACTAAATACTTTTGTAAATACTTTTTAAAATCACACAAATTTTAACATGCCCGAAAAAATGAATTTCCTAGGATTAACAATAAACATAAAAACATAAGAAAATAAGGAAGCTACAAGAGGTCGTGAGGCCTACATGTGGTAGTTCCTGTTACCTAACACTACCTACATCCACCTTTCATCCCTATCCATGAACTATCCAGCCCCTCTTTAAAGCTCCCTAATGACTCCGCATTTAAATATTGTCTACTGAGTCCCTTCCAGTCATTCACCACCTATTGTGAACCAGTTTTTTCCCCTATTTCTTTTTTAAATCTACGCTTTTCCAGCTTGAATCCGTTACTTCTTGTTTACCCTGGTTAATAGCCATAGAACTTTTCCTACCTCTCTTTTTTTTAAATCCCTTTATCCCCTTAAAAACTTCTATCAGATCGCCCTTTCTCTGCGTCTCCGAGTGAGTGAACTATTATAGCTCTAATCTCTTCTCATAACTAAAGTACGCATCACTTAAATAATTTTGGTCATCCTTTCTTGCACTGATTCTAACAAGGCTATATCCATCCTGTAATATGGAGACCAAAACGAAAATGCATAGTCTAGGTGAGATCTGACTAGAGCCAGATAAAGTTTTAGAATAACTTCCGCACTTCACTTTTAACATTTTCTGGAAATTTAAAAATCTTAACACTCTTTTAGCTCTATTTCTAGCCTCAAAAACTTTGTTTCCTAGGTGGGAGGTCGGGTTTCCCCCCTACTCCAAGATCTTTTTCCCCTTTCTGATTTTTTAAAGCGATACTTTGGAAGGGTGTTCTATTACCAGGGTTTTTTTCCAAAATTTCAAAAGAAAAAAATATATTTTTTTAAAATACTTTTAAATTTTAAAAAATCTAAATACTTTTAATCATTTAATTTTGGGCCAAAAACCCGCCCAATTTAATCTGGCAAACCCTGATTTTTACATTTGAACCATTTTTTCCGGGCAAGGAAAGTCCTGATTTCAAGGAAATTTAGTCTGGGGAAGGAAATTTCAAGGGAAAACCCCAAAAATTAAAGGGGAAAAAAAAAAAATTTAAAAGGGAACATACGTATGGTGTCTATCAATTACCGGGTTTTTTTCTAGGGATTTTGGTAAAAAAAACCCTGGAAATTTAGAAGGACACCTACGAATGAAATCCTTAGATTTTTTTTTTCCTTAGATTTTGGGGTTTTCCTTAAAAATTTCCTTTTTTCAGACTAAATTCCTTGAAATCGGGAAACATTTCCTTGCCAGGGGAAAAAAACGGTTCACTGAAACGCAGGGTTGCCAGATAGTTGGGGGGTTTTTGGGGCCAAAATTAACTTTTAAAAAAAGTTTTAAATTTTTTAAAATTAAAGTATTTAAATACTATAAAAGAAATTTAAATACATGAAAACCCAAATGTATTTATAAATACATTTTAAATACCCCCCAAACCTCAAAATTTCCCGGATACGGTTTTCCCGGACAAAATCCGAGGCCGGGGGATATGTCAGTCTCGGAAAAATAACATATATAATTTATATTATTTTTTTTTTTTTTTTTTTTTTTCCCCTTGAAATGCTGGTCCGTTCGTAAATGCCCAATTTTGCCGGGGGTCCGAGCGTCTCCTGTCCCCCCGGGGCAGTGTCCGCGCCTCCCCCAAAGGGGGCAGCATGTTCAGGGGGAGTATTTTTTAACTTTGGGGCCCAAAAAGGCTTTCACGTTCACCTGAAACAACCTCCATCAGCCCCGACCCCCACGGCCCTGGTGCCAAAAAACATTTCTGTGACTTTTTAAACCCTTTTCTGCGCCTCCCGGGGGGGGGGGGGGAAAAAAATGCTCAGGGGTGGGATTTTTTACTTTTGGGAACACGCACCACTGTTCACCTGAAATGCCCCGTTAGTCCCCTGCCCCCCACTGCCCCTGCTGCAAAAACGTCTCTTAAGCTATTAAAACATTTTTGGCTCCCTCCCCCCCGGGGGGTGCATGCTCAGCGGAAAAAAAAAGTCCGCGGGGGGGAGTTGATATTGTCGGTTCCCGGGATTTAAATACTAGAGTAGGAAAAAACATCCGGGGGTGGGTAAGGGCATCGATTTTTTTTTTTTTTTTTTTAATACTTGGATTCCCGGATTTTTGGGGGTTCCCGGACCGGGCCCCCCCCTTTTAGCCCGGGGAAAAAATCGGGGTTTTGTGTGTACACAAATGTTTAAATAAAATTTTTTTTTAAAAATACTCCCCAGCTTGGGTACGACAAGGGGCCTAAAAAAATTTCACATCCCTGGACGATTTTACAAGTTTCAGATGCGCAGAGACGAGTTTGGGGGCAGGGGGAAGGGTCGCGCCCCCCCCCCTTGCCCCTTTACCTTACCCTCCCCTCTCGAGTCTATTGTATCACGCGGGCAGCCCCGAGGATTTTTCCTCTTCCCCCAAAGTGATAAAGGGGAGGGGAAAAGAATTAAACCCCAGTCATCCTGAAAAACGCAGTCACCACTGTTTTCTCCGACCCTCGGAGAGGGGAAAAACGGGGGACTTCAGTGGAAAAGTGAAAGTTTCCTTTTCTCCCCAAAAAAACATACCACTTGGGGGTTTTATGCAGTTTTTTTTAATTTAATGGGGGTTAGGGATTTTGTGGGGCTTTTTCCTCTTTCAGAATGCTTTTTTTTTAAAAGAATAGGTAGTACAGTGTGGGTAATATAGACCTGTGTTTTTGTTGTGTTTGCTATAGTTTTTTTTAGCTTAAAAAAAACATGTTTTTTTTTTTTTAATTTTTAAGGGGGTACGGGAAACCCAAAAACCATATTTTACCTTTGGGTTATGTGTTTCGTTTACGAGATTTCGTTTTACGAGTATCCCAGGTGGAACCAAAATGTCGTATTTTGGGGACCCCCTTAGCATTATTCTAGGTGAAATAGACATATTACCTTATTTTACGGCTTATAAGACGCTTTTTTTTTCCAAAAAAAATACCCGGGAAAAAAAGAAGGGTCTTCAAAGACGAATGTGTAGGGGGTTAGCTAGGTAGCTTTTCAATTCAGCCTTTTAAATGAGAACCTCAGAAACTTTACCTTTTAAAAGAGTTTTTAGAATCCCATAAGACATTAAAATCAACTACCAATCTGTCCTCACGTTTGCGATTTTTTACACGATACTGGCGGGGGACCCTTTTCCCCCCCGGCAGAGGCCCCCCAATAGCCATTGCGTGTTTTTAAAAGGCCTTTTTTTGTTACATTAGATAAATTTTTTGGTATACTGTACATTAGGGGCCCCAGGCGATTAGTAAAAAATCAAATAATGACAACCCGCAATGTTTGCTCGGGTTTCCTTGTAAAAAGAAAGTGTTTCCCAAAAAAAAATTTTTCGTAAAAATTTGGGGCAATATATAATGGTCGGGGAAAAAACAAACCTTTTTGATAGTCCTCTAAGATTCGCCCCAAATTATCTGCATTCTGATCACTCTACGGGGTCAGAAGACCTTTAGGTACGGGGAAACGAATGTGAAATTTTGTTATTTTTAATTTAGTTATTTTTCCCCTACCCCAAAACCCCTTCTTTTTTGAGTTCCGCCTTCTTTTTTTTCAGGGACAGCTTTGGGTGGGAGGCGGGAAAGGGCTTAAAAGAGGAGATTGGGTTTGCCTTTCCCCTTTTCGTCCGGTTGCCGAGGGAAGCGTTAAATTTGGGGCGCAAATTCCCCGTTCTGTGAGGTGGTCGTGCCCTTTCGGGGAAACCCACCCCGTTTCTTCACGCATTTGAAACCGAATCCGGTTCCAGGGTTCAGGACTCAGCTAAAGGAAGGTCGGTTGCTGGCCTTTTAAGTAGATTTTTCAAAAACCGCATCGACCGCACTAAAGCAAAAGGCGGAAAGGGCCCCTTTTTGAGTTTGATTGGTGTCTTCGACTCGGGGCGCCGGGGATTTTGGTCGTCAAAGGGAGCTTCGCCCCCTCTCCCCATCCCGCCTTCGCCCCGGGGGTGATGCGGTCATCGAAAAAGGGCCAGTCCGATCAGGTTCTGGGAAAAGGGTTCCCAGAAAAGGGCGCCGCAGGGCAGGGGTTCCCCCAAACCGACGAAAACCCCATCGTCGCAGTCCCCCTTCAGTCAGTGATGGAGCCCGGGTCGTTTTTGGTTGGGGTTAGGACGGAATCATTCCCTTTATTCCAGTTTTTTCGCATAGACCATGGCCCAAAGAACGCAACTCAAACGGATCCCCCCCAACCCCCGCCGCTCATCCCCAGCTGGTCAGGAAAGAGATGATCTTCACGGCGTAGATGGCCTTGGCCACCCAATTTTGGCCATGTGGTAAGCACCAGGAGCAGGGAAGGATGTGGGGGACTCCTCCCCCGAGGTACGCCACGCTGAGCGGGATATCTTTTTGAATTTTCGGTGGATGATTCCCACAGTCAAGCAACGTTTCAAGGGGCCCAAGAAATTCTCAAGGCAGTGAGTTTTTTTTTTCGTCGGATGACAGAGCGGTCGGTGCAGGGGCTGTGGGGCTCTGGTCAACAAAGGGGCCCAAAAACGATTCGGACCCTTTTAAAAAGGGGCCCGATGTTGGGGCCCAGATGATGACCCAGAAAGCCCGAAGACACCCTTTAGAAAAAATTTTCAGGATTTTGGGGGGGGAGGGCCAACCACCGGGGGTTTCCCCAAGTCACGTCAACCCTGATACACCCCTCCTTAAAAACCACCCCGGGTTTTGGGCCCTGCTTTGTCGAATCCTTTCCCAAGGGTTTTCCCCCAAAAGCTCCCTTTCCCGCACCAGCTTCAAGACGGTTTCCGAAACCCAGCTTTTTCCTGTCCCGTCTGCGGACACGGGAAAAAACCCCAAAGAAGTTCCCCCTTTATTTTCCCCCGGACACCAAGAGGGGCCACCCTCTCCTCCAAGACCCCGCCCGCTGACTGGGAAAAAAACTTCCCTTTCCCAATGCAGGACCAAAGGGACTTCAGGTTTTGAAGAAGAGAGAATGGCAATTTTCTTGGGGTTTTGGACTTTTGGCCCGGTGGATCGACGAAGGGGGGACACAGTGATATGTCCGAGCGTGGCCGAGGTCATTGAAGAAAGGGGCTTTAGGGGGGATGTGCGGGGCACGGAGGGACAGATTGTCGCGCTCCCGGGCCCAAGGGTCAGCTCCTTGGGGAGTTATTCCCCTTTTAGGAGGTCGGGGCGGGGAATTTAGCTGGGGGGGGAGTTTTGAAAGTCGTCGCCCTGGGTTTTCTTCGTTGGACGATGAGGTTTGTAGTAAAAGCCTCCATAGCACGCCACGATCAAGAGTGGATGAGAAGAAAGCCGCGTCCTTTTTCTTTTCCCCTCCATCCTTTTCTCTTAGTCGCTTTCCTCAGTCGCTCGCTTAGTTCCGCCCACGCCAGCCTTTCGACCCGCTTTCCGGTCCCCCCTTGAGCCCCCCAAGAATCCCCTTGCCCTTCCTGGGGGGTCTTCGCTTCCATTGCCTTGGAATGCGCGATGTAAAACATGTTTTCCCGAGGCTGTCTTGAAGATGCTTTCCTTTCATTTTTTCCGGATTTGGATTTCGCCAAGGCGCCGTACTCCTCGTAAATTTTGGGGATCTTTTCCCCCCCCAACCCCACACCCGACTTTCAGAAGTTGCACGTCCCCAAAAATTCCCAAGCCCTTCTCAGGGGTTAGAAGCGGCTGCAGAAAAAAGAACCCCTTTGGATCTTGTGGTGGAAAAAAAACCCTGGAAAAAACCTCCCCCCTCTCAACGGAAGACGTTTCCCCCGGGAATGACGTTTTTTTGGGGACTTCCCAAATTTAGCCATACCACGCCCGTTAGATCGTCTTTCAAAACGAAATCCCGTTAGGAGGGGAAAACAAAAAAGAGACCAGAATATTTTTTTTAATTTTACATCGATAAATTTACATAAAAGGGGAAATTAGTACATTTTTTAAGGGATGGAAATACAAGGGGATTTCGGCAAACACACACTTAAAAAGAAATAAGTTCACACATTAAAAATAGTTGAATTTTAGATGTAGTGAGAAACAATCCGACCAAAGGACACCACACGCGACAACGAACAAAACCCACAACTACCCCACTCTCTTTAAAGCAAAAAGAAAAATGAACGGAAATGGCGGGGGACCCGTAAAAGACGAGGGAAGCTGGAAAATTTTTCCGTTTTAACTTGTCACAACAAAGGGGAAAAAGGGGGAAAATGGCTGGGTATGTCCGAACCCCGTCGGTTTCTTTGGGGCACCCCCAATGGACAGCGCCCCCAAAAATCTACACACATACAGGAAAAAACAAACAATAAAATGGTGAGGCAAGGAGGCCGGGAAAGTAGTGAGGCACGGAAGGGGGTTAGAGGTGTTTTTTTTACACTCAGGGTGACCCAAAACCCGACTTTAGCTGATCGGCCATCAGGCAGGCACACAGGGTGCCACCGCCCCGGTTGGGGTTTTTTACTCCCGCGTCCGGGCCCGGGTACATGTTCAGCCCGTCAACTGACGAAATTTCTTTACTCGATTTAAAAATAAAAAATAAAAAAGGGCGGGTGAGGGAGTTTCACACACGGGTTACAGGCAGTGGATGCCGATCCTCCCCTTGGAAAGAAAAACCCCACCCACCTTTTACGAAGTCAGAGAGGCTGTAGCAAAGTTGAGGGGTGGGAAAGGAAACAGGTTTAAAATCAGTGCGGAGCTCCTCAAAGCTGGGGGGGGAGGCCCTGATCCGGGGTTGGGAGGGTGCCGGGTGCCCTGGGGGCAATCAGGGACCATTTCCTGACTGGAAAAAAAGGGGGCCCGGTTTGTCCCTATTGGTAAGGGGGAAAGGGGGGGGCCTTTAGGACTGAAAAAAATTTCCGTGGAACCCCCCCCCCCCCCCCCTTCCCCCCCCTCCCCCCCCCCCCACCCCCCCCCCCCCCCCGGTTTAAGCTCAGAGACCCCGGGAAGGGGTCTTTTTGGGTTCCCCCTGGGGGAAAAACCCAAACCCCCAACGGGACCCGTAAAAAAAGGCGATTTTCGTGTCCTGGTGGAACGCCGGGCGTGAGTTTCGAAAAGGGGGGCTTGCAGCCCAGGTTTACCCAAGAAAGGCCCCTTTGACTCAGTGCATCGTGAGCAAAATTTGGGATCTTTTGCGACTTCGGGGGGATTTCCCGCCCGGGGTATTGGTTTGATAAAAATGGTCTGTATTTTTGGGACTGAGAGTGCTGGAAGGTGGGGCAGGTAATCCAAACTTTTTTCCTGTGAATACAGGAGTGAAAGGGAAGGGTGCGTCCTTGGGCCCCCCACTTTTTAAAAGCTGTATGGGCTGGGTATTGGACAAGGTGGATCAAAGTGATTGGGGGAGCATCCGTCGGCAACCCCCAAGATCACTGATCTTGTTTTTTTCTGGGTGGAGTTTAAACCCTTTTCTGAGTGCTGGGGGTTTCCCGGTGAGGCCTCGAGGGCGTGCATGAGGAGGCAAAGCCTTTGGGGTGAGGCCTCCTGGCTCAAGGGCCCCAAAGGTCCCGGTGTTTGGAGATTACTAGAGAAAACAGTAAGTCTGTTCTGGTTATGGGGAGGACATGAGATCTTGGAAAAATTTTTCCAAACCTTTTGGGAGCGCAGTCCATAACGACAGCGGGTCACATCATGAAGCCTTACGGCGGATTGGCAAGCTCACGGTGTTAGGGGCTCGCTTTAGCGGGGATTTGGGGGTTTGTCGGTACCCAGGGAGGAGGACAAAGATCCGGATCTTCAAGTCGCTGTGATCCCGGGTTTTCTCATGGTTGTGAGACATGGGGCCCCTAAATAGGGACTTGAAGAGACGAATCAAGCCTTTTTGGGAATAAGTGTCTTCCAGAATCATGGGGTACCGCGGGGTGATTAAGGTTTTCAAAACAGCGATTGCACCGGGAGATGAATCGAGGCCCATTACCTGCATAGTCCGTCAGCGCCCAAATTGGCTATATGGGGATGGGCACGGGTACCCTGAAAACCCATCCTTCCCATCGGGTTGTATCTGTAAAAGACAATCCCGGGGTGGAGGAAGGGAAAAGGGGGGGCCCACAAGGCTCGGGATGGGCAAGGTTTTATTTTTCTGTGAGAAACTGCTGGTAGGGGGGAAAGGGGGGGCCGGATGGGGAAATCGCGCGGTGGGCCCCGGGGGGTGGGGTTGTTTTGGGGGGGCGAGGCGAAAGCACCCCCGGCGTTTTGCCCCCAATGATTGATTGATACAAGAAAAAAAAAAAAAAGGGTGATGAGCCCGGCTGAAAAGAAGGGTAAAAAGAAAGGAGGGGTGTTCTTTTTTGTGAAAAGAAATTTTTATATCGGACAAGTTTTTTTTTTTCTTAAAATTTCTATCCAAAAACAGGGGGCATCTTCCCAAAATGCCCGGTCTTATAAGCCGGGAAAATACGGTAATCACAATTTTTAAAGGGTTTTAAATTTATATGAGTAAAGATATGAAAAATACAAGGGAAAGGGTCTCAAACCACGCCTGGCAGCACGGGCCCCGGCAGCAGCAAAGGGATTTATGAGGGGAAAATTTTAACACCCCCAAAAAGAGATAAAAAGGAAGAAAAAAATCTCTCGAAAAAGTTGAAATTATCCTAAAATGTTTACATTTTTTCTCTCACCGCCCTAGCTAGTGTTTAAAGGAAAAAAATGTTAAAACCAGAAAACAGGCTGTGGGCCCTTTAAAAGGGATTGTTTTTATCAGACTATTTTCTCAAATTTTTATAATATATAGCTGTGATGAGCGTTCTATTTCACGTGTCACCCATTTAGGTCAATTGTAAAACCCCCCTTAAAAAAAGGGTTTATTTAAGGTGTTGAGGGGGACGGGGAGGGGCTTGCAGCGGCGACCCCCTAACCTTTGTCCGGCAGCTTAGGAAATGATGGGGAAAATGCGGATAAAAAACACCAAAAAATTTTTTAGGTACCTACAGGCTCCCAGCTATGATTTTAGAGGGGAGACAAATGAAACCCCCTCACTCAGAGGCTATAAGGAACGCTTTTTTTATTTTGAATTTTGCATGTGGAAAAATTTGGGGTAAAAGGGTTTTTTAAAAGAATAAACATAAGGATAATGGGTTTTTGGATGCAAGTTTTCTTATTTTTATTATTTAAAAATCCAGAAAACAAAATATTCCAAATGGTGTCAAAAAAAAAAAATTCAAATTTATTCCCTTTTTTAAAAATCCCCTGGGAAATCCCCGGGAAAAAACCCTGTAGTTTTTTAGCAGAAAAACGAATTAAAACATACCCTTGCATTCAAAAAAAGACAGTGGTTTTAAACTATGACGGTGGGATTATGAAAAAAAAAGTATTCATTAAGCTTTTCCAAAAGGGTTTTTCCTGCTTTCAGTGCGGGAAACCATGTCTTTTTTAAGCAACCCGTATCCCCAATGCAGGTTTGGGTTCATAATTGAATTAGTTTTACTTTTCCCCATTTGCAGGGTGCAAGTTTGGTGGTTTTCCCGCGCTTTTTTGGGAGGAAAAATCTCCCGCCACAACCTGCCCGCACTTTTGCAGGCACACCCTTTAAAAAGGGCACTTACAGCTTTGCTGCCGGGAGGCGCGGTCCAGGGCAGGAACCCCGGACTTTGTTTCTGCTCCAGTGTCCAAAACCCCAGCCTTTACAGTTGGTGGGTTTTTGTTTGGGCCCGGTGGGCAGGTTTTCCAGATGCCAGCCTGGGACCCCTGCCGCTTGGTGTGCTGCAAACAGGGGGTGTTGGGGGGGAAGTTTTCCAAACGTTCCCGTTTTTTTGGCAGAACAGTTCCTTTTTGCTCATTCACCCACCCCCGAGGGTGGTTTTTGTATAATAACGAATGTGAAAAAGTTCCAGGGATCTGGAACTCCCGGCAATCCACGGTGATTTGTGCATGGGGATGTTCTACGATGAAGTTGAAGGCATCTGGAATTTGGTATAGGGACCCCCCTGCTTCCCCCAAAACCCAATTTTCCCCTTTCCCAAAAAAAAAAAAGAAGTCGTATCACACCCTTTTGAAGCTGTGGAAACACTGGTGCGTGGGGACTTTTCTTGGGCCCCGAGGGACTACAGATGGCATTGATGGTAGGGAAAAGGAAGTTCTTCCCACGCCGAAAGGGGACCCCGATGTCAGCCGATGGGGTACTTGTGGTAGGGAAAATGATACTTTCCCCAGAGGATGAAAAAAAAACGTCAGATCCAAAGGTGCGTACCCAAAAATGTGGGGGGATCCCCTCTTAGGGCACTTGTAGAGCGACCACAATTCTTGTGTCTGCCTCTTGTGGTCACATGGCGGGATCGAGTGGGTCAGTGCCACTGCAGCTACAGAGGCTCCGATGTTGCAAAAAAACCCTTCCCTTTTTTTTTTTTTTTTCTTTGGGGAAAGGGAGTGGAACAATCTTCTCTGATAGGAAAATGGGAAAAGGGTTTTACCGGGGGGTGGGGGCACGCAGGAAAAAAGGGCCCAAATTTCCCGGGACCTTGGTTGGCCCCCCCCCCTTCCTTTTGTACACCCCTTTTCCCCCCTTTTTCTTTGGGTTATTCTTTTATATTTTTTGTCCAAGGGGACCGTCCCATAAAACCCCATCTACTCTCATAGAGGGTTTCCCGTTGCCCCATGATGTGGGGAACAAAAACTCCCTTGCATAATCGTCAAATGTTTTTGATTTCCAGGCACGGGGGGGAGGTTTTAACGCAACCATCGAGCACTCTAAACCCTCAAAGGGGCCAGAGGGTTTTTTTTGCGTCTTCGGGGGCCCGAAAGTTGGTGAGATCGGGGCTTTTCCCTTGTCGCAGCTTCCCTCTTTCAGCCAAAGAAGGAGGGTATGGGTGATTCTCATGCTTATGAGAATAGTGGATGTGGATGTATTCTTATGTAGATCTTAGTGGATGTATTGCATATACGGAATATTTCTTTTGCCATTAAAGGCGAATCTTGATTTCATCAAGATTTTTCTAAGTGAAAATGAGCCGTTATCACAAAAATGGTTCATAGAGGCTTCTGAGTAATTGGATCGTTTGTCTCCCCTCTCAAAATCATAGCTAGGACCCTGTAGAATGCCTGAACAAAATTTGGTGCTTTTATCCGGCATGTCCCCATCCTCTTGAAATCTGGTCCTTAGCGGCCGGACTACACTAATAATAACTATTTTAAACAATACAAACCCTCTACCACTAAATCACTAGTAACATAGGCTCTTTCCTTATACATCTTAATATCTGATAGTACACACAAACCTAGCTAGCCCAGGACAGGGCTACTGTGAAATCCGGGTTAACACAGTTACCTTCCACAGGTTTCCCCAGGTACCCATTCATCAACCCCGAATGGAAGGATGAACAGCTGGTTGGGCCGGCCGGCTGATGCCCTGGCCCGGATTCGAACCAGGGTCCGCAGATTCGTAGTTAGGCGCGCTAGCCACTACACCATGGAGACGCCTAAGGTGATGGGCGTTATTTAAAATTTGCATAATGTGCATATGCGTACAATAAGAACCGATTATACCTTCGAAATAAGAGCAGACTATACCTTCTAGGTTATCTCACTTACTGCCACTCTTTATGTGAGCAAACTACTTTGTAGTGTTGTACTTATAGCCTTCAACCACTCTACATTTCATTCCTTTAGCTTCCCTTGACATTATACAGGCTTCATTACTTTCACCATTCATTCTTCTCACACCTCCAGCATTCCTCAGATTACCCTATCAGCTGCTCAGATCCTTGCCTCTGTCTTGCACTCCACACCCAAGTCTCAATAGCATCTCTTGTCTTTCTTTGTAACCGTCATGCCTACACCTTCCTTGTATCAATATTCATGAATCTCTTGATTTTACTCCTCGCAGCCGAATTTCACATTCCTTGGACATACAACTTTTACTCTATATGAACTCTCAAAATCTACGATTTCACTTTACTCCTTTCAAAAACCATCACTTATTTTGTTCAACCTTCTCCCTGAGCTTCCGTTTTCTGCACACACACACTATCACACTTTTACTTCTTTCTGTCGGTCATTCTCATTTCCTGCAACTAAAACTATATCATCTGCAGAAAGAATTGTATTCAATGGCCCTTTACATAAATGTTTACTTTGAAATCACTGACTGCTTTAACCTATCTTATATTATGCAAGGGGATAGAGTAGGATGAGGGAGGAAAGAAAGTGTTTTGGATCATAGCACTCATCTATGTGGTGTTCTTAACTTTCCACTGTAGTATCTCTTGATAGGTTCATATATAAATGTGATAGAATTCTAACGGCTGCTCTCCTTAATTGGGCTAGACAAGCTATTCAGCCGTGACAAGATATATACACACACAAAAAAAAGGAAAAAAAAGTGTTCTTGTATGAAATATTGCTTAGGAAAATCGTGATTTCAATGGTGGATCCATCTACATGCATGAAAGAACAAATGAAAATACTCACCAAACATGGGGCAGGAACCCGAACAGTGCCAGGCCAGTTATAGTAGAGATGGGTCATTTTGTAGGTCAGTTTCTGCATGTGGTCTACCTTCAAGTTACTTCCATCCCTCACTACAATGTAGTGCGTTGGTGAAACAGTCCCCTGAAACTCATATGTTTTACTTTTCTCTGTAGAAACAGCATCTAACATTTATAAGTACACACTGTGTGATTTCACGTGTATTCAAATGGATTGAACTTCCCAAAAAATTTGGAATGGTGTCGTTTCTTCCCTAACCAGTTACTCAACAACAGCTTCTAACATACTGAACAATGAGGCTTGCATGGCAAAACTATAAGGTTTTCATGCTGCTCTATCTTTATTATGAACATTTTATTTTATTTTATTATCTCAAAGGACTACTCAAGTGCAGAAAAAAGAGGTACCAAAAAGTCAGCAAGCTACAGTCACTATAAAGACAGTAAGAGATTGTAGTAAGAAGATTGGGCCAATTTAGTTGTGGGGGGTGTCTTGACACTCCTCTTTGAAAAATTTTATTTGTGGTAAAATGCAAAAAAGAGAAAGAGAAAGAGAGTTCCAGAGTTTCCCAATGAAAGGGATGAAAGAGTGAAGATACTGGTTAACTCTTGCATTAGTAAGATGGACAGAATAGGAATGAGAATGAGTAGAAAGTCTTGTGCAGCGAGGCCACTGGAGGGGGAGGGGGCATGCAGTTAGCAAGTTCAGAGGAGCAGCGAGCATGTAAATAACGGTAGGAGATGGCAGGAGAAAAAAAACATTGCGGCGGTGATTTAAAGATTGAAGACAGTCAGTCAGAGGAGGGAGTTGATGAGACGAAAAGCTTTTGACTATCCTGCTACGGAGAGGTGTATGAGTGGATCCTCCCCAAACATGAGAGATATACTCCATACATGGGCGGATAAGGCCCCTGTACAGAACAAGCAGCTGGAGGGAGAAAAAAAAAAACGCAGATGCCACAGGACACATAACTTCTTAGAAGCTGATTTAGCAAGAGATATGTGAAGTTTCCAATTGAGTTTTAGTACAGAGAGTCCAAGAAGGTTTATTGTAGATGAGGGAGACAGTTGAGTTTCATTGAAGAGGGGATAGTTGTCTGAAAGGTTATGTCGAGTGATAGGTGAAGAAAATAGGTTTATGAGGCATTGAAACAAAACAAGATTTGCTTTGCCCTATTCAGATATATAGAAAAAATCAGAAGTTAGGCGCTCTGTGGCATACCCCCGTGAATCACTTAATCCCTGTTTAATTGGACGTCAAGAGAACAATGTTGAAAAATGCAGGATAGTCAACAAAGTAGGAGTGGATAGGGCATTGAGTTAGACTTGGATCATTATTGAACAATAGAGAGAGTGGGTTCTGGAACAGAACCCTGAGAAAACAACCTATTGAGAGACTTAAGAGAAGAACAATGACCATCAGGAGAGCTGCAATAGAACAGTTTGGAAGGAAACTTGAGAAGAAGGGTGCAGAGAAGGATAGAAACTGGAAGAGGGTAGTTTGGAAATTAAAGATCTGTGCCAGACTCTATCACAAGCTTTTGATAAGTCAAGGGTAGCCAGCAAAGTTTCACTGAAACCCCTAAAGGAGGTTAACCAAGATTCAGTTAGGAAAGCTAGAAGATCGTAGTAGATTCCCCTTAACGGCAACCATACTGACAAGCAGATAAAAGATTGTGAGCAGATAGATGCTTAAGAATCTTCTTCCTAACAGGGATGTCAACAAGAAAAGAAAAAAACTCTGAAATAAAATAATAGGGCGACTAACTCATCCGAGGGCAGCGAGGCTGACAGACCGTAGCGAGGAACCTCCCAGCTGGGGATTCGGGGGGCGCTGTAAGCCCCCCGAGATTTTTGTAAATTTCATGCTCTGAGAGAGCTTCTGAGAGGTCCTTGGTTATATCTATAATAATTTCTGGTCTCAATTTGTCTGTTTTTGTGTCCACAATTGTGTATATGTATATATCTCTGGCCATACTATATGAGTATATACCCTCTGGCCAATCTGGCTTGCCTCCTGCTGTGGCATCCCTGCATTGAACTCTCCAGGCCTGGAGCCTGCAAAACTTGACACAGTGAGGGCAGTGTGCCAATCGATACCAGACCCCTGGGCCACCAGTTATCTCACCTGGCTGTGACTGCGTATTCCACCCCCAACATACTGCCTCCTGAGCAAACTTGTAGCAGTGGAGTCAGGAGATATCGGCAGCCTAGTATTAACTTCCCGCTAGGCAGCCAAAAAATGTTTTATGGTCTGTGCTGGATCAGTGGCCAGGGTCAGGTTCGGCTGTGGGCTAGGCAAACTATGTACACCCCCCTCCCAATTTTTTAAAAACCCAAATCTACACGATTCACAGAAATGACCAGCTGGCAATAAAATACTCGGAAATCCGCGAATCCCCGGAAAATTGACATCCCCGTTCCTAAGGATAGATCCAATAGCTATAGAAAGGCATGAAATCAAAGCTATAGGCCGGTAGTTTGAAGGATTAGAATGGTCACCCTTCTTAGGAACATGTTGAATGTGAGCAAATTTCCAGCAAGAAGGAAAGCTGGAAGTAGATAGAAAATAATTAAAAAGTTTGACCCGGCAGGTGCAAGCACAAAAGCACAGTTTTTGAAAACAATAGGAGGGACTCCTATTGTTTTCAATAAATGTCAGGACAGTAAGTCTTCCCTGGATCAAAGGCCAGAAAGGGCAAAGGAAAACATCATTATGAAGAATCTTAATAATAGTCGTAATAGTCAGAGGGAGGAGGATAAAGCCTTTCATGAACCAGATTGGAAATTAGAGCACAGTTCAGCTATAGAAATAGATGAGACAGCTGTGGAGCCATCTGGGTGAAGCATAGAGGGAAAGTGAAGAAAGAAATTATTAGAGATGCTTTTGGCTCGGTGCCAGACATAAGTCATGAGAGGAGTTTGATACAGAAAGATTTTGAAATTTTCTATTAATGCAGGTTTTGGCAAGTTGAAGAATAGATGTGGCATGATTACGGGGAGATATTATATAGGGCATGTGTTTCAGGAGATGGATGATTATGGTACTGTCTGCGAGTCTTCTCTCTATCTTAGATAGCACAAGAACAAGTAAAAACCAAGATTACGGACCTTAGGATAAGAGAAAGTGTGTGGAATGCATGCCTCCATGCCAGAGACAATGACCTGCCATGCGCTCTGCACAAAGAAATCGGTCCCCGACACAAAAGCAATAATCATTCCATTGAAAAATCTGAGTATACTGGCTTAGGTTCTCTACTCTCGTCAAGAGTAGGCGGATTTTCAGGTTTCAATGCATTGAAATGTTGTACTCCTACCCTATATTACCAAGCTACCAGATGATATTTATGAAAGCTGAGCCTACCATCGTGTTCATAATACATTGTTGCATATCTTGAGCATAAAAAAATTACAGTAAGACTACACTAATATTTAAGATAATTATTGAAGGAAAGTAAAATAGTGTATAAACATTTTTTCTTGTTATTTTGCTTCAACTCGCTGTACCTCCATCAGCTTTGGTCGCATTAAATTTTCAAGCACTGTTTCAAAATCCCCATACTTTTCCGCTTCCTTTGGTATGTAGCACGTACCAATAAGAAAAAGAGTAGGTGGTCAAAATTGCTAAGAAAGTAAAACTGTTTCAAACTGGTGCCGTGACGGGTGGAACCTCTGATAGCTCTCCCTAGAACTCATCTCTCCTATATAGGGAGCAATGCTCACCCGTCACTGTGCCAGTTTGCAGTAGTAGTTTAACTTCTTAGTCATTTGACCACCTACTCTTTTCCTTATTGGTACGTGCTACATACCACAGGAAGCGGAAAAGTATAAGGATTTGAAACAGTGCTTGAAAATTTAATGCGACCAAACCTGATGGAGGTACAGTGAGTTAAGCAAAATAAGCAAGAAAAAATGTTTATACACTATTTACTTTTCCCTTTTTTTTA
>JACEEZ010023455.1:12500-35785 GCA_016584305.1 Chionoecetes opilio | reverse complement strand
TGATGCGCAATGTATTATGAACACGATGGTAGCTCAGTTTTAACCTAAATATTATCTGGTAGCTTGGTAATATCGGGTAGGAGTACAACATTTCAATGCATTGAAACCTGAAAATCCGCCTACTCTTGTGATACTCAGTCATGACTTTATTTTTTACCCTATGGAGTTACGACTAGCGTGTTATTGTTGACCAATCACTGCCTGATTCACTGATGCAAACAAAATAGGCCTATCTTGTGTAAGAGGTGAGTTAAGCAAAGAAATATGAATATTTTTCTGAGGCAACGCAAGGGTTTTGGGTTGCGGCGAGGCAAGTACCACCACCATCACCACCCAGCCCAAGTCTATCAGCCAATCAGCGACGTCCTTACAAACTCGGGTAGGCAGCGAGCAGCTCCCAAGAATCCAGCTTAAGTGAATAGACTATAGTAACCCCCCCCACCCAATTAGCTAGTAGGTTTCTTTTTTTTTCATATACAATAATATAAGTCTAGGCTAAGTACCAGCAATTTATGCTCTTTAAGTTTATTTTATAATCTGAATATATTATGCAAGACATAGCTGCACCACCCTCCCCCCACTGTCACAATCATAACACTTCACCATACCCCCCTTTAGGCGTTATGAAATTTTAGAACGGCCCCTTAGCTGAGGTGTAATGCCAGAAGCATCTCTGCTTAGGTGGGTCCCGAGGCGGGACTTTAGCGATAGCACAGGTTACGGAACTAAGATTGTGATCGAAGGAACCCAATGAAGAGAATAGTTAAACAGATTAAGCTGAAGGTTTAGAGGTTAGGAAAAAGATCAAGAATGTTGGTTGTGTCTCGAAGACAGTTAGGGATAAGGGTAGGGTGCTACACCAGCTGATCTAGGTCATGGAGGATAGCAAAGTTGAAGGCTTGTGCTTGTTGACCAGGTTGGCCAGTAAAAGAAAATGATAGCCAATAATAGTGGTGAACATTAAAATCCCTAGGAATGGAAATTTCTGCGAAAGGAAAATGAGTTAAGATGTGTTCCACTTTATATGTTAAATAGTTGAAGAATTTTACATAGTCCGAGGAGTTAGGTGGGAGATATACAGCACAGATGAATTTAGTAAGAATAGTTAGTAAGACATTGAAGTCGAAGCCAGATGGTAGAAAAGTCAGAAGATTCAAGACGGTGGGCAGGAGAGCAAGTGATCCTGTTGCGTACACATACGCAACAGCCAGTTTGTTTTGGAAATGAGAATAAAGTAAGAAAGAGGGAACAGAAACGGGAGTGCTGTCAGTGCTCACAGACCCTGGGTTTTGGTGAGGAAAAGAAGATGAGGTCTAGCGGAGGAGAGGTGATGATGATGATAAGATGAGGTTTCCACAGATTGGAAGTTAGATCTAAGACTGCAAATGTTGCAGAAGTTTAGGTTGAGAAAGTTAGAGGAAGTATCAAGACACCTCGAGTCGTCACCGTTAGATCAGTCCGACCTGGGGACATTTATAGTCCCCTCCCCAGACGAGGAGTTTGAGGCAGGATGATTCTTAGCCATTATTAATTATTTGGAGTGAAAAGAGTGTATGTGTGTAAGGTGCATGTATTGTAGCGTGAGTAGTAAGAGATGTCTTTAGAGTACAGGCTGCAGCTACTCTCTTGTGTATCTGAGACACTATCTACTTGAACTAACAGCTTTTAGCGGTATTTCAATAGTTATTTTAATAAAATTGCATTGTTAATATAAGAAACATTTGAATGATAGTTAAAAATAGGTTTGGGTGACCCTTGAGTGAAATAAGTATTATATCTAGAACAAATACAGCCTTCACATGTTTAAATTTCTATATCAAAGCATTCCTTGGCCATGTGACTCCAAAGTGCAGCTATCATATGCTACCCTGTACAGGCATAGCCTTACCTGCCTCACTTGTTGAGACACGAGGAAGAAGTCGTACCAGTGGCGGTGAGTGATGGTCTGGTCCACAATGGATCCAGGAGGTGGGTTATTCAAGCCCCTCGAGGCCTGCATCACACACACAGTACTATTAAACCTTTGTTTTTACTTTGGGAAAAAACACAACATTTTAAATCCAGCTTTGAAATACAATAGGTACAACTCATATGGTATGGGAAATTTTGATTCTCTAATGAGATAGTGCTTTGAATATCTAGACTGGACTGAAATAGAAAAGTGAACACTGCATAGAAAATTTGGTT
Source organism: Chionoecetes opilio (assembly GCA_016584305.1). NCBI lineage: Eukaryota > Metazoa > Arthropoda > Malacostraca > Decapoda > Majidae > Chionoecetes > Chionoecetes opilio. The sequence continues at coordinate 33,598 of JACEEZ010023455.1, read as the reverse complement.
TTTATAAACTGATAAAATAAGGATGAAAAAACTATTCTCATGAGTGGTGAGCTCAACGACCAGAGTCACGCCGGGTGCAAATCTTTCCTGGAAGTGGTGAGCTTGGCTTCATAAGTTCGAGTCCGGCTGGTGCTTGATCTTTTCATCATCGAGTGGCTGCAGTTCACGCACATGTTTGTCTCCCATCAACCCTAACTTGAAAGTGAGCATCAGAGGACATCAGGGGATGGCATGAGTAAAAAAAATTCTGTCTGCGCCGCCTTTTGCGAGGGCCAACCATTATGGCCCTCATATGGACCCATAGAGGGCTATCCGTCCAAGCCCTCATGGAGATAAAAATGCCTACAGGCACCATAAGCATTAAAGAAAAAAGAAAAAGAAAAAATAACTTGCAATCCATGGGTTTTGAGGGCTTTGTTCGAATTGTGAAACTAACAAATTGCAAAATATATTACAGGAGCTACCACGTGTAGGTCTCACAGACTCTTGTAGCTTCCTAATTTTCCTATGTTCTTAAGTAACATTGCCATTAAAAAAGTGCCTGGCATTCTGGCATATGTATTCCATTATATTTCTACTCACTCTCAAAGTTCATACAAACGTCTTGTTATGATTTAATTTACCAAAGATGCATATGACATGTAAAGGCACATAAGGTAATATATCATGCATATATACGTGACATATTAAATGTTCAAAAACCTTTTCTGACACAAACTTGTGGTGGAAAATTAAAAACTTTGTGATGTGGTATTCCAAAGCCATGGGGGAGAATCACAGCCCCTTGGTGTTCAGTAACTAGCTTTCATCTTCTAGGAATACATAAAATTCTGCATTTAGATCTTCAGTGAGTCTTCAATCTGAACAGGTGGTCAACTGCAACTGTTTCCTGGTTGTTGTTGTGTTGAGCCGGCATGGCTGACATCAGCTGTGTCGAATGTAGGATGTCTCATACACGGATGTTTGGGCTAAGGATGTTTGAGCCATGGGCCACCAACATAGGACGTTTTGGCCACAGGGGCCACTGAAGTTGGACGTTTTGGTCTTGAAATAATTTTTTTTGTTTATGTCCTTTACCTTAATTTTCCTATGTTCTTAAGTAACATTGCCATTAAAAAAGTGCCTTAAATTTAGGTTATATTTTGTAGTTTGTTGATTTTTGTCTTTTTGCATATATTTTGTACCTACTGCTGAGAGAAGGACAGAGAAGAGAAGCTTCATCTTCATGCATCAACTTCTTCCTCTCGAAGCGTAGGGAGGTGAAGAGTGGGAGGAGGGATTTCTGGTGGGAACTACGGTGCACAGTGGTAAGCGTCAGTGTGTTTTTCGGCATTTCAGCTGCTACTCAACTATGTGAACTGAGCTTGAGGTCATCACATCTAAGTGAGGCGGGCAGAAGATCTGGATGGATGGCTTCACGTAAACTAAGAAGCATGTTGCTAAATCAGTCGATGAGATCATTTGGCGGTGTCTCAAGCAGTCCACACTCATGTGCACTGCTATCCTGAAGATCACCAAGTCTCAGTGAACCGAAAGTTGTGTCAGTCAGTGCATAACCATCTTTCTGATATAGTAGGATGCCAGGTAGAGAAGGTTTGTCAGGCTATGAAGAGGAAGACTGCCAGCACCAACATTCAGCCCAACCAGACCTTCACTTTCACTGTTGCAGCACTCCTGGAGGTCAAGGCACGCATGCCTAGGTCTAATTCCTGCATGTGTGTCCTTGGTTGAATCCGGGTTGCGCACCGTCCGAAGGATCCACAGTCTCTCCAAGACCTGGAGATCACCGATGACTGGGCATCCCACCTCCACTATGACAAAGGGTCGGAGGCAGAAGAGCGTATAATCATCTTCACCTCCCCAGTTATTTTGACCTGCTAGCAGGCCATGAAGACTGGTGCATGGATGGCACGTTTTCAGTAGCTCCAAGACTCTTCACCCAGCTTATTGTTATTTTCATATTTTGTCCCGTAGCCAAAATGTCCTAGGTTGGTGCCCCATGGCCCAAACATTTGTGGCCGAAACGTTTGAATATCGCTGTGTCACAGGCAGCAGCAGTGAGACGTAGTATAATCAAGTTCGGTCATTTTCTAAAGATGGCAAGTTATGTCAGCTTGTTGGCTGACATTCAGTCTCTTATTATATGTCTTGCTATCTTCCACAGATTTTTGGAGAAAAACACATTTTTTCCATCCAATTCTGCATTTCACCAAGTAACATCCTTTAGTGCTACGATCTCTCCTAAAATTTTTGATAATTTACAAGTTATAGTCACCTTTCTGAACTTCTTCACTTTTCTGTTCTTACCCCAGCTACATTGTAAATTGTGGGTTGCCTGATGAGTCTCATATGCCAGATATAATCAAACTTGGCAATGCTTGTCCAGCTTGGCCAAGGCTGATGAATTATCTAAAATCTGACTGTTTGTGAGACCTGACTTAATTAGGGAGGGGGAAATGGAGGATAGGACTCACATCAACATGCTCTGAAATTTCTTAATAATTTTTTTGCCTGCCAGTTATGATTAACGCCCTTACTTTGAACAATATAAATGTATGCATAAATAAAAAAGTTAAATTAACAAGTATCTACAAATAGTATTTCTAGGGAATAGGGGAATTCCTCAGCCATTGAAATAGGTTATTTGAGAAGTTTGTAATATGAAGTGAATACATGATAATAAGGTAATAAGGAATGTTTGTTAAGTCTAGTAAAGGAAAGGAATAATTGAACACTCACCATTGCAGTGAAGACCCTTGTATTGAGTCTCTTCTGAACCACAACAAAGGAAAGTTTGGGGTCATACGAGTCAAAATGCATGAAGACTGTTGCCAGCTGGGGAATCTCATGTCCCTCTACTATTTTCAATTGTCCTTCACTCACGCCATCACGGTACACAATGATGGAGCGAGGCAATGCATGATGGACCTGGTGAAATAGTGAATTTAAAACAAAGCATAAGGAAATGCATTTAAACAAAATACTATTTGTCTACTCAACAGTATAGGGATAAAAAATCTGATATTTCAATTTCACCCATCAACCTCTTAGCATCACAGTACAGCTGTGACTGTGTACGTAGGGAGCAGCAGGGGTATCTATTGCCTATATTTATGATTTTTTTTCCTACATCACGAGAGACTAGCCAAGGGCAAATACATTTATATATATATACGTTGTTCTTCGAGCAAATGGAACACTTGGACCGCCCGTTCCCGGGTAAAATTCCAAATCAAAATTCCCATCAAATAGGGGGCACCCTAATATATATATGTAATATATATAATATATTATATAATAATATATAATATATGGATATATATATATAAAATATATATTTTACAGGGAGGTCCCGTTATACGAGCATTCGGTATACGAGAATCCGATGATACGAGATGTGTAAATTAGGGTCTATTTTCAATATACGAGATCGAAAATCCAACTATACGACATTCAAACTGGGGTGAGTAAAATTACCAAGTCAAATTGTGCGCCCTACCACTCCTGGGCTGGACAAAGGGGGATTTGGTTGACCCCAGTGAGGTCACCCCTAGCAAGCAGTGACCTGAAGGGTAATTAAGTATATAGCGCGGCTTGACCTTTAGGGGTAATTAGCAGGTGTGCGGCCCTAACCTTGGAACCGCTACACTACCTTCTCTTGTATCACACGGCGTCCCTACATTACAACGTCTTTTTTGCTTGTTATTCATACAACTTTGTTATTTTCCATTTCCAGAACTATGTCGAAGAGCTTCAAACTCGTTGAGCCTCATGGTGCAGAAGCAGCTCTGTCTACCTCCACCAGCCAGCAACAGAGACAGACTGGTCATTATGCTTCATATGCCAAGAAACGACGCCAGAGTCGCTGACAAGTCCATCCCAGAATACACGCCAAGACAAGGGGAGCAGCTACAGCATTCTCGCTGGACATCTGAGAAGGTTCAATGAGCTTGGTTTTGCTCCCCAACTCTTTTCTGTTGAGCCGATTAGATGTAGGCAGTGGCGTTGAAGCATCATTGAGCGCCAACAATGCACGATACCACAAGACCTGCAGGCTGAGGTATAACAAGACCAAGTTAGACAGAGCTGAGAAGAAGCACCTGAAAAAGGCGCCGACGAAGAAGAGGAAGTTGTTCCCCACAAGCGAACTCGATATCGGTCACGACCATAAAGTACTGAGACGAAACACCAAGAAGTGAAATGCTTCTTCTGCGGAGAAGCTCCTGGTAGTGCTGGTCTTCATGAAGCTGCGATATTCCAACTGGACTCACGTGTCAGGTCGTGCGCACTGATTCTGGACGACATGGACCTCCTGACGCAACTGAACGCTGGGGGCATCGTTGCACAGGAGGCCAAGTACCACCGAAATTGTCTCCCGAACTTGTACAATCGCGCACGGAAGATTAAGGAAATGGCGGGCAAAGGTACAGACGATGAACACGCAATAGCAGGACTTGCTTTCGCAGAGCTGGTGGTGTTTTATGGAAGCTCACATGGATGACGAGACTTCTCCGGTCTTCAAACTTGCTGACCTGGCGCAGTTATACACGTCAAGGATGGAACAGCTGGGAGTCAAGCATGAGGGCAGGGTGCACACGACCCCGTCTTAAGCAGAGACTGCTTGCTCACTTTCCTAACATGTGTGCACAGCACCAGGGGCACGATGTCCTGCTTGCATTCAATGAAGACCTCGGCGATGCCCTGGCAAAGGCTTGTAAACTGACAGAGACCTTGATGCTGTCCACCTGGCGCGTGCTGCTCAAATTGTGAGACGCCACATCATCGGAGATGCCAAGGTGTTCAACGGGTTTTCCTGCAGGATGCCAACAGGACTCCGTGCCACCCATGCTGCTTGCCTTGGTCACTATGATCTTGGAAGGTCCCAGTATCAAGCACCAGAGTGAAAGCACAACACCAGCGGCACTGAGCATCGCCCAGCTCAAGTTCAACAGCGTTATGCATCGAAGGGCCGCCACAGGCAGTAGCCTCGCCCAGTCAGGCACGCCACCACGCAGGAGATGCCAGTTCCAACCTACATCGGCCTAATGCACATGCACACACACGCAAAAAGGGAGCTCGTCGCAGGCTGGCACACATGGGGATTTCCAGTGTTGTAGTCAAGACCAGACCCTCCGAGACCACGACCAGACCTTCGAGACCCAAGACCCAAGACCAGACCTTTCGAGATCAAGACCAGCCCTCCGAGACCAAGACCAAGACCCTCTGAGACCAAGACCAGACCCTCCGAAACAGATCAAGACCAGGAACAGGCATATGAAAATATTTTTATAAATATGACTATTATCTGAATGTTTTTGGTCTGTACTGCGTAAATACTAAATTGTATTGTCCTGTCCTGTTTGTAAGGAATGGGTCTTATTTTTTTTCTCATAATGTACCTTTGAATATAACGGACCTACCGTATTTGCCGGCGCATAAGACGCACCTCCGCATCAGACGCACCCCTTTTTTACAAAGAGGTTTTGAGAAGAAAAAAAAATATTGGTGTTTTTGAGGGGAAATTTTTTTTTCTCGTAAAATTATCAAGTTATTAAAAAAAAAAGTTTTGTGGGGGAAAGAAAATGATTATAATTATGAGCATGTACCTAAATACAATATTCACAGTGCAGTGAATGTGAATGAAAAATTATACTAGTTAAATTTTAAGAGAATGACAGGGTAACCAAAATCGGTCATAAATCATAATATATTGCAGATGCCCCACGAATTGATATTCTAATATTATCTACCTATGACATATAGCTTAGATTTAATGTTGTAGGTATGCCTTTGTGCTTTTCTGCTATGTGTTTAGACTTTGTGGAAAATTTGCAAATATAGATATTGGTATTATTTGGTAGTGGGCTTTCAAAAGTCCTAGGACTCTTACCGACACCATCGTGTAGCTTTCTTCATTATGAGTATTTTGAACCCCATTTCCCATGGCGCAATAGAACTATAGACATTGAAAGCTGGGGTTGCCACACAACGCCAGTATTTCTATTTTTTCATGGGAAAAAAGTACTATTGCAGGCTTACTATAAGACCTTTTCTGTTGCTGTTTCGTTACATTAATATATGTTGATAATTTTCTCGCATGTTTTTTAATGAAAATGGGACATATATCGTAGAATAAGCATTTGTCAAATAATTCACTGCGCGCCCACTATTTCCTATTATTATAGTGTGAAGGGCCAGATATATACAACTTTTCCTACACAGAGAGAACTTTCTTGATGTATACATTATATATAAATGCAACTGACGAATACCAGCAAAGTATATAAGAAACATTAATGTGTACAGCAGTGTGTTGATGTCTGAGGTACGACACTTTCTATAGACTACCACACGTGGGTTTAATCCCAAGCATCCCCTCCCTCCCTTGGTCGCCTCTCGTGCATTTGTACGTCTGGCAGCGTATCTTCCTGATACAATTTTCGAAGATTTTTATATACATATGCTATGCCACTGGATCTGTTACTTTCTTAGTCATAATTCACTTGTACAACAAAATTGATGTACCTCATATTATCACGTTCTTATTAATCATGTATAAGACATATACAAGTACTACAGATATTCATTCATAATACGAAGATTGTGATTAACATGGAGATTTGAAGTGTATGTGGTATGTATGAGAGTAATTCATGATACTATGAAAGTAACTTCATTACTGAGAGGGGCTCTTATGTGGAGTAAACAAAAAAAATATTTACGAAAAAATGAATAGTCACCCATGTTGCCCGCACGGGAAAACAGAAAAAATGTGAACATATCAGTACATGGGACCTCTGGCCTCTGCGTCTAAAGGCCTATTGAATAATAATGGCATTACACGTAGTACCGAAAATCTACCGTTACTTCAGCCAGAAAGTTAAATTAGGTTAAATCAGATTAGGTTAGGTTAGAGGTGAGGTTTGTTAGTAACAGATGATATAGAGAAATAACGAAAATTACCAATAATATGGCACTGTGAAGCGTAGCAATGTTTGCTGGGCGGACCTGGAGGAGCAGGTTGCCTCCCCCACATACACACATGTAAACAAACATTGATTTCCGACAAAAACGAGGGGCCAGTTTAATTAAAAAAGCACAAAAAAAATTTTCAGGAGGATTAAAGTTTCGGCCCAAAAGCCCGGTGGTTGCCAAATAAAAAAAATTCAAAAAAGATTTTTAGGTAACACGGTAAAGGAAAACCACCTTTTCCCTTTTGTTGTTTTTGGTTGTAATTTTTTGAAGGGCCCCTTTGTCGGGACCCGAAAAAAATTTGCGGGGGTTTTAAAACCCCCCATGAATCATCACGGGCCCGGGGTTGATTTTCTTTTTTCAGGAAGGTACAGGTGAAAGGTGTTTTCCCCCTCTAAAATCAGGGCAGTTCCTTTAAAGCCGTGCCTTGTATTCACACAATTGGGCAGGGGTTCCGCCATTTTCGGCATTTTCCAGCCCCCCTTTCAAAGCAGCCCAGGGTCCCTCAGAGGCTAGCTTGAAGAAAGTGCATTAAAAGCACTTCTGGGATGAAGAAGAGGATTTTGGAAAACTCAAAAAGGGCCCATTTTTTTGGGACATAAAGGCCTTGGGGAAAAAATTGACAATTTAAGCACGGCACAGTCCTTTACTTAAAAATATTTTCCCAGAAAACCCCGTAAGTGAACAGGACAGTAAAGTTTTGGGAAAAGCCATGACGGCGGCGCACCTTTTAGTGTAAAAAGTTATTTGTTTAAAATTTTAAAAAATTTCCCTAACGGATGTCCATGAGACGGTGCCCGGGCCCCTTTTTTTCACCATGAGGGTTTTAGGGTTTGTGATTCCCCTTTTTTGGGCGGACGGGGGATGCGCCGTGGGGGGTTTTTGGTCTTTGTGTACCTTGGGGAAGTTTTTTGGTCCCGTCAAGGAAACCAAATTGCAGCCTTTTTACTAGCACCTTTCATACAGTTTATTACCCGTAAATTTTAAAGGGGTGAGGATTGAGGGGTCAAAGGGGGTAAAAAACGCCTTTTCTGTCCCCCTTCCCCCCTTTGCTTACCCAAGAAAGGGGCCCTTTAAAAACACACACAGGGACATACACACCTGCATCAGCTTAGGCCCCCCCCCTGTCGGGGGAACCAGGTTTAAAGAGACCCGAGGGGGGCCCTTGACGGGGACCTGACTTGTCCTCCCCGACACAACTGAAAAACCCCAAAAGCCGGGGAAATTTTAAAAAGCGGGCCAAAAGGGGACCCCACAGGGGACACACACGCCGCGAAACCTCTTTTTCCCCACTTTGTACAAGGACTCGCTTTTCAAATAAACTCCCAAAAGCCACAAAGCCCTTTCCCCACCTGTGTGTATAGACAGATTTTCCCAAGATACTAAACCCCCTTTCCCCCACCGCTCACACCCTTCAAAAAAACTTTAAAACGCTCTTTGTTTCACTTTTCCATTACAACAATATCATCCGCAAAACTTTCCCAACACTTTTTTTAAAACCTCCCTCTATCATTTCATTTCAAGGGTTTTTTCAACTTGTGGGCCCCCGAGTAAAATTTGCGGGTTAAGGCGACATCTAATATGGGGGGATGTTTGTTTTTTCCAGGGGGATGCGGGGGGGAAATTTCCGACCCGGTAATAAACCCATGGGGGGTGGCGGAGGGGCGTCCCCCGGGGGAAAAGTATCCCAGGTAAAGGGGCGGGACTTGAGATATCAGACGTTTTACCAATGGAGAGAAAGCAAAGGGGGGGAAATGATTTTTACATCTGAAAACGGCCATCTTGGAAAAAAACCCAACGCTATCTTAATGCCCCACCCTTTTTTCTTTTAAAAACCCAACCCTTAGTATTATGCATTACTTTTGTAACACAGCTACAAATTTTGTCAGTGAACTATGTTTAAACCCCAGAAAACTCCAAAACCCCTTTATTAATAACCCCCCGGCTATTCGCTTTCTTCCCCGACCTCTCATCCCGCTAATATGGCCGCATCAGCCCGAAGGGTGAATTTGAAATTTCCCTTTTTAAAGGGAAAAACGTGGTCTTATGCCCCGGCAAAACGGAAATTTAAATTTTTCCAAATATGTCTCAGGGATCATATTTTTAAAAAATTTAAAAGTCCCCAAATTTAAAAATGACGTCGTGCCACCCTTGTCCGTGATGCTTTGCTTCCCGGAAAGTACAAACGGGCTGTGTGCTTTGGTTTCCGTGTTTTTTAAAAAGGGAAATACTTGTGGTCCTTAAACGAAAATTTTGAAAAAATTTGCTGAAATGCCGACATAAATACTCTTTCCCGGTTTGCGGGGGGAAAAACTAAGCGAGACTGGGCCAGAGCCCACACCTCACTGTCCGACATCCTTGTCACTCCCAGACAGTTCCCCAGGCCTGCAAATTTTTGGGTATTTCTTCCCAGAAATTACTCAACAAATTTTGGAATTTGCCGGGAAATATTCCCCAAATTGAATTTCATTTTCTTATGATGAAAAATTGAAAAGGCCAAAAAAGAAAAAGTGAACCCCAAAAAGTATTTTTTGGGGTTTGGCACCTGGCAACCCGGGTTGCCAGATGTCCCTTCGAAGGTAACGACTAACGAGCCCCGGGTAAAAGGGGGGATAAGGGAACGTATAAGGGAGGAAATATATTTAAAAAAATTTAATATAGGTAAAATGAAATCTAGGTAAAATTATTTCTGTTTTCTTGCTTGGGTTGGCAGGGAAGAAACAAACAGGGACAATAGCAATTTGTGGGTTATTTTTTCCAAAAGCGAACAGCAAATCCTTTGGGGACGTGTACGAAAGGTGGGGGGGTTTGGCATAGGCCCTAAAAATATTGAAGACACGGGGGTAAAAACAGAGCTGCAAATATGCGGGATTTGGCAAACGGAAAATTACACTGCGAAAAAGGGGCCAAACGTCATGCATTTTTCTCGGATCGAAACGCACTCTATCAGCGCCGCAGGGTTAAAGCCCCTGCACATCCCCTTTAGGCTATTAGGCAGATCTATAGACAGTACAACCGTATGGAAACCCCCGTAAAATCGAAACAGCCATTTTTTTTCTCCGGTGTATGATAAAAAAATTTCCCAAACCCTTTCCCCCACACCCGCAAGCATTTTTTTAACCCCTGGTCTCGCCCTTTGGTCTCGAGAAAAAAACTCCGAGCCCAAAAGTTTCGTGACCAAGATCAAGACCAAGCCCCACATAAAAACGTGCCCAAGCCCAAGCCCAAAGACCACTTTCAAATGGTCTCGAGCCCAAAAGCCCCTTCTCGGGGACCTATAACACTGGGGATTCATCTCCTATGATCGGGTATGCCCTTTTTCCCAACACGGGGGGAACAGTGCCTGCCGCCTTTCCCACCAGGAGCAATTTTAGTCTGCCCTCCCAAGATAAAGCAGATTCTTAAACGACGCCGCAGTGGGGACAATATCGACCACAACTAAGTTCCACCACAGGAAAACGGGTCTTTCCAGGGCCCGGCTATTTTCCCTCATCCCAAAAAACCCTGCGGTCCCGGGGGCCCGGCTTTGACTGCAGCATCAGTCATCATCCTCGGAGGGCCGAACGAATGGGGGCCTCAAAAAGTTAAACCGTTTGCCACACTACTATACAGATGTCCCATCCCTCCGGGGAGCATCAAAAACACCCCGGGGCCGGCTACCAGCATGAATCCTGAGCCCGCCCAAAAGCGGCCTCAAGCAACATGCTGAAAGAGAGCAAAATTTGGCTAAAACACACCCAAGTCGGGCCTTCAAAAAACTTCTCCCGTGGGGGAAAACTTTTAAGGGGTGCATACCGAAGCCAGCCGGACATGACAGCCCGTTTGGGGCCCTCTGTCCCACCGGCCCCTGGGTCCCACTCTTCCCGGAGAGCGCCCCCACTTTGGCTTTGACAAGCACTCCCATAGAGTGGTCAGGATTTCAGGGGGGAAATCTCAAACCCTGGCCAGGCTCCCGTGGTTTAAATTCGACCCGCCATGTTGCTTGGGGAAAGCCCAAAACCCGTGCAAAATGGCCAAAGGGTAGGTTTAAAAAGAAGTTTGTCGGCCTCTTCGGCGGTCTTCTATCGGATGGCAGCACCCGAAGGGGCCCCTTTGGGGACGGCGCAAGGGGGGAGGGGGAAGCACTGGTTAAGGCAAAAAGATCCCCAGTGCCGGGACAGCGGACTCCTTTCCGGGGGGCCCTCCCCTGTCAGTCGAACCAGGAAGGGCCCCATCAAGGGACAGGAGCAGCCCTCCAAACCCCGCAGCCGCACGCCCCACAACCCCCAAAATGACCAGCTGGGTGGGCGCACGCAAGAGGGAGCTGGAGTTCGACGATTGGGGGCCAGCAAAAAGCGGAAGGGGCCTGCCCCCCCGTTTTGGGCTAATTTTTTGGGAGCGTCCTGCAACGGAGGGGCGGGGCCGGGGGTACGTGCGCTGCTGCGCCAAGGCGTTTTCGAGTACGTTTAAAATGCCCTGAGAAAAAAATAAACAGGTGGTTTTTTCCATGCCCTGGATCACACCAAAATACGGCCTGGATTTCCCGTGATCTGGGGGGACATGGTGGAAATGCCGAAAGACACACCCTGAAATAGCCCCGGGGAAATTTCCCAGCTGGGAAATTCACCGTCCAGAAACGAAAAAGGGTTTCTGGGCCCTTTCCCGTCATCAGGCCCCCGAAACAAAAACAAGCTTTTCCCTCAAAGGAGACGGACGGTTTCCCTGGGGCCCGACTGACAACCCCAGCACTCTAGATGGTGGATGGTGGGAGGGCCCGAGGTTGGGCCCCGCTCTCGAAAAAGTTCCCCGATTTAAACTGACCCGGGGAAAAAGACCACAAGAACAAGGCAACCCTGACCCCCCTTTAAACAAGGGGCAGATGCTTTCCCGAAAATGTACACTTTGTTCCAAATCGATGGTCAAAAGTGAGGAAGACTTCGGGGAAACCATTTTAAGAGGGTTTAAGATCTGCTGGTACTAGACAACCCAAAGGGGATCGCGCCACCTGGAAACTGTTTGACGCCCTCCCCTCATGAAACGAAGTGGGGTCAGGGAGTTTTACAACTTCGTCAGAGAAAAGGGCCCGGTTTGGGAGAACGAAAAAAAATAGGAGAGGGCCCTTTCCCCAGAAAAAAAGCTGAAAAAAACTTTGGTCAGCCTGCTTTTAAAACCCCGGGAAAGGCAAGCAAACATGAAATCCCGAAGAAGGACGGGACCTGTTCTCTGTCTGTAAAATGGGGGCCAGAACCGGGAAAGGGAATCTAGAGGAATTCTTTAAAAAAAAAAACCAAGCCCGCTCCCCTGCACTATCAGATGGCGGGTGGCATCCGGCTGGGTTTTAAAGAGTGATCTTCTCGCTTTTCTAGAAGCCTCAGTAACCCAAAAATTTAGGCTTCTCCAACCGCTGCATTGTCTAGAAGGAGCGGTCAAACATCCAGATGCTGAAGCCGCTACAGCAAAAAACTTCAACGAGTATGCCCCAGCGGTCTTTGGGGCCCCACCCTACCTAAAAACCCATCAAGCCACGCGACTGGAACCCGGGGTGGGACCGCTACAATACACTCGTTTTAAGGGTACACAAGAGCCCCAAAGGGGAAAAGGGGGTGAGGGAAAAAAAGGGTGGGGGGTGGTTTCAAAGATCCCCCGGGGGAAAATGGGCCCGCTTTCCCCAGAGCGACGGGGAAAAAGCAGAGCCCGTTCAGTTTTCTTTTGGGGGCCCCAGACTCATTCCAAACTTGCAAAAAGGAGCTGGCATCATTGAAAAGGGGATGATGGTTTTAGAAAACCACCGCTCCTAGATACTGCAGCCCCGGTCCTTTCAACCACGAAGGCCCACCCGCCGCATGTGTTGCATGACACCCACGCTGCCCCCAAAAAGGCCACAAAAAAGACCCATTTCCCCACAGTTGGAAATGATGTTGTTTTTCCTTTTGGGAGGGGTCCCGGCACACACCCCGGGGAGGAAGCCGAAGGTGGGTGTTTCCCTTTGGCACGGGCAAGGCTTTCGGTTCTTGGCAGCCCATGAGATGGGGGGGGCTCCCGGGCCTGAGAAAGCACAGGCACTACGATGCCCCAATTTCTTTGACGGGGGCGACAGGTCTTCCTTTCTTTGCCGGACAGGCAAGAGGACAGCCCGGGCAGTGTGGACAGGGCCCCCCTCAGCCCGACCCAGACACTCACTGACCCCTCCACTCACCGGGGCAATTTATGAAGATGCCCGCACACCATCGGAGGGTTTGTCTCCCCGCTTTTCGACAGAAAAAAGCACCGCAACCCAAAATCGACCCAAGGGGGACGCTGCAAACCCCTTGCAAAGAAAAGCAATGTCCAGCTGATCCCCCCCGACAAGTGCAGCCCTGGGAAACAGCCCGCCGACGAGCAATTTCCAGGGGGACATGTCGGGGGGCAGGCCCTGGTTCCTTCCCCCAAAAAATTGCCATCCCCCAACCGACTGGGGTTGGACAAGGACCAACGGAAATGTACGGGAAATCTCTGGGGCAACGCCCCGAGGGATCCAAAAATCTGCCGGGGGGGCGGGGCTTTCCCGCAAATGCCAGAAGGGCTTTGCCCAAACCCCCCAATCTCCCAATCAAAAATGCAAGTGCAAGGGAAACCCGTCTGGAATACCCCACTGTGGTTGCGACGGGGAGTTTTCTCTCAGAACTGAACTCGCAAAACTTAAGATGAAGTTCGAAAGGTTCCAGACAGACACAGGTAAATGTAAAAAAGTGAATTATCGATATTGCATTTTGCAGATTAGGGTTAATTAGCATGATAATTAAATTTAGTAGGGCTCCATTGACCCCAGAAGTATAACATTGACTTTCCCAGGATTGAAACTGGGTGAGAGCAAGCCAAACCTTAAATTTTCACTATTGGGGTTTAGTTTTTTGTTGTATTAAACGATGTAAATTTGCAAATTGTTTTTAATAATTTTTTTAATTTTGGGATCTTAAAATGGCGGGGCAAAGGGGCCATGATTTGCTATTGACAGAGAGGAAAAAAGGTCAGATTAAAAATTTCCACAAAATTTTAAAGAAATCTAAACCTATTCCAAGGGAAGGTTTAGCTTTTGATGCCTGAAACCAAAAGGGGTTTTTTTGTCGCCATTTCATTTCAATTAGCCTAAATAGTTTAAATTTAAAATCAAACAGCTCTCCCCAAAAAGTTAATAAAAAGCTATCTGGCATGTCTTGATTCAACACATTCAATAAACATTCACTAAAACCTTCGGCAGCAAACTTGATCTAACTTCTGTGTGTCTTTTGGGTGTCTGCTGGCGGCCATTTTGGAAAATGGCCGCCACGGCCGCCAGGGGGCAGTTGGGCGATGGCTCCACATCCAAATTTGTTCATAATATATTGGTCTACCTCTGTGCCAAAATTGGTGCTTTTATCAAAAAATGCACAATAGGTTAGCTTACCCGCTGTATTATGAGTCTATATATGCTGTATATATTGACCCAATGCCGTACCCAATGCCGACCCAATACGTACCCAATGCCGTACCCATCGACCCAATGCCGTACATTTCACAAACACTTCGCACAGACACACCACTATCAAGTTTTTTTTAACAGTTCAACTTTCTCTGCGATTGACGAGCGATGTTTGCGTTTTACGCCACTTCTTTTATTCGCCGAATCCATGATGCAGCAGCAGCAGATTTTAACAATTACGGCAAATAAATGAGAAGGAATGCCTTTTTGCTGTCGGAAGCGTGAGCATACAGCTGATTCTGGGTACAGCGCCATTAAAACATAAGCGGCGCCTCCCGAAAACAGTGGCACGCCAACCCGGGAAATTTTAAACTGCGTTCCGAAATTCATGCCGGAAAACTGATGGAACCGAAATATTGATGGTCAACCTGTATATATATATATATATATATACACAGTCGACCCTCGATTTAACGGACTCCATTCGCGAGACAAATTTGCGTGCAAGAATCAGACCACTTATCGCTGCTCGAATCGTCAACTCAACATATTTTTTTTTCATTTCATTTGGGAATGATTGGGCCTTTGTCGACAGCTGCGACTCTTTTTCGGGCATAACAAACCTCTACCGCAGGGACGGGGTGCACTTTTCGAGGAAAGGAGTTCAGATCTTGTCTGAATCTCTTGAAAGGGAGGTAGGTGCACTGCAGGCTTTTTTAAGATAGAAAACCGGGGTTTAGACACGGGGGTCGGGGTAAAGGAAACTTGCGACACTAGGAGGAGTTTCAGAAGGCAGGGAAACTAAAGTGATTCGTAAGAAGAGAGAGAGGGAGGGGTTTAGTAAAGATAAAGGGAAAATTGACAAAAAAAGAGAGAGTTGCTTGAAGGTTTACTATACAAACTGTAGGAGTATTTTAAAAAAGATAGATTTCCTGAGAGGAATAAATAGTGTAGAGGATTTTGATATAATAGCATTAACAGAAACATGGTTGGATATGTCAGGAAAGGTATTCAATCCGGAAGTCGAGATAGCTGGGTATAAGTTATTTCACAAGGACAGAGTAGGCAGACGAGGAGGAGGAGTTGCGCTTTATGCAAGAGATGCATTGCAGTGTTGTGTTAACAATGTTATAAAAACAGATGACAGCATAGAGTCTATATGGGTAGAGGTTACGGAGGGAACTGAGAAAATGGTTTTGGGTGTAGTGTATAGGCCTCCAAACTTATGTAAAGAGGATTCAGCTCCTATATGGGAAGAAATAAACAAGGCCTGCATATATAATCGATTATGCGTAGTGGGAGATTTTAATCTTAGGAATATAGACTGGGATTTAAGCATAGGTGACAGAGATGCAGATGAATTGTTAAATATAATCCAGGATAACTTCCTAAGTCAAGCAATCAAGGAGCCTACTAGAGGAGGTAATATTCTAGATCTATTGCTGACAAATAGAGACGATTTAGTTACACATGTGGAGGTCGGGGGGAATTTAGATAATAGCGACCATTATGAGATCAGATTTAGCTTAAAATGGGAAGTTGGAAAATTAAGTGGCAATAGGCATCGAATACCTAATTTCAGAAAGGCCAATTATGCGGGATTAAGAAGACACCTGGAGGTTATTAATAAGAGGTGTGGCATGGAGGAGAAGAAATTTTCCCAGGACAGGGCGTTGACAGCTGGAAAGGCCAATTATGAAGGATTAGGAAGGCACCTGGAGGTAAATGGCGCGGTCAGATATGGTAGTGAGGTCGAGGCTGAGGAGATAATTAGAGCGGTTAGACAGGGAAGTGAGGTCAGTGCTGAGGAGGTAATTAGAGAGGTTAGAAGGGGAAATGAGGTCAGAGCCGAGGAGGATTATAACTCATTTGTAAGGAATATAATTGACGGACAGAAAAGAAATATTCCTTATAGGGAAATAAGGTCCAGAAAGAGTGATCCAAAATGGATGACCACCAAGTTAAAACACAACATTGGAGTAAAAAGAAACATTTATTTAAGGTTCAAGGCAGGATTGGTAAGCAAAGAACAGTATAACGTGATGGCGAGGACAGTGAAGAAATTAACTCGAGTTGCTAAGAACAATTATGAGATTAAAGTAGCAGAACAGGCGAAAAGGGACCCAAAGGGGTTCTATCAGGTTTATAAAACAAAGACAAGGGAATTAGTTGGGCCGTTAAGGTCAGGACAGGGTGAGGTCTTAAATACGGATGAGGATATGTGTAGGAGTCTAAATGATTATTTCTTAAGTGTTTTTACGGAGGAGGATACACAGACGATACCTGATAGTGAACAGATGTTCAAAGGAAGCGATGAGGAGAAACTCAAAGATATTGTGATAACTAGGGAAATGGTGGGAGGGTATAGAAAAAATGAAAACATTTAAATCGCCAGGACCAGATGAAGTGTATCCCAGGGTATTAAAGGAATGCAAGGAGGTTGTTAGTGAGTCGTTAGTGCACATTTTTAGGAAATCGGTTGAGATAGGCGATGTGCCATTATTGTGGAGGAAAGGAAATGTTGTTCCCATATTTAAGAAGAGAGACAGAGGACTAAAGTCAAATTATCGACCCGTAAGTCTAACATCAGTGGTGGGTAAATTATTGGAATCTATTATTGCAAAAAACATTAGAGAGCACTTAGATAAACATAGTTTGATCAATGATTCACAACATGGATTCACCAAGGGTAGGTCATGTCTCACCAATTTATTGAGTTTTTATAGGAAAGTTTATGAGACGGCAGATAATGATAAGGATTATGATATAATATATCTGGACTTTAGTAAGGCATTTGACAAAGTACAACACGAGCGACTCTTAAATAAGGTTAGGGCTCATGGTATAGATGGGAAGGTTTTCATTGGATCAGAGCTTGGCTAAGTAATAGGCAACAAAGGGTTACAATTAATGGTTCCAAATCTGAATGGGGACTGGTGACAAGTGGAGTTCCACAAGGGTCTGTTTTGGGTCCATTACTATTTTTGACTTACATCAACGACTTGGATAGTGGGATTAGCAGTGATATCAGCAAGTTTGCTGATGATACTAAGTTAGGTAGGATTATTGGATCACAGTCTGACAAACATATTGCAGGGAGACTTAGATAAACTTAACGAGTGGGCAGTCAGATGGCAGATGGAATTTAATATTGATAAATGTAGCGTTATGAATGTTGGTAGAAAAAACCCATGGTAATAGATACATCATAAGCAATGTATCGCTGAAAAGATCAGAAGGTGAAAAAGATCTTGGAGTGAGGGTGAGCCCAGACCTCCGACCTAGGAAACAATGTATTGAGGCCAGAAATAGAGCTAATAGAGTATTAGGATTCATTACCAGAAGTATTAAAAGTAGAAGTGTGGAAGTTATTCTAAAGCTTTATCTGGCTCTAGTTAGGCCTCACCTAGCCTATGCAGTTCAGTTTTGGTCTCCATATTACAGGATGGATATAGTGTTGTTAGAAAAAGTGCAGAGAAGGATGACCAAAATGATACAAGGGATGCGTAACTTTAGTTATGAGAGGAGATTGAAGTTATTAAAATTACACTCACTCGAGAGATGCAGAGTAAGGGGCGATCTGATAGTAGTTTTTAAGTGGATAAAGGGATTTAATAAAGGAGAGGTAGGAAAAGTTCTTACGGCTTTTAACCAGGGTAGAACAAGAAGTAACGGATTCAAGCTGGAAAAGCGTAGATTTAGAAAGGAAATAGGGAAAAACTGGTTCACATATAGGGTGGTGAATGAATGGAATGGTCTCAGTAGACAGAGGTAGTTAGGCTGAGTCATTGGGAGCTTTAAAGGGGAGCTGGATGGGTTCATGGATGGGGATGAAAGGTGAATGTAGGTAGTGTTAGGTGACAGGAATTACCACGTGTAGGCCTCGCGGCCTCTTGTAGCGTCCTTATTTTCTTATGTTCTTATGTTCTTAATGCTTGGGTTTTAAGGAATTTTAATATCAGATATTAAGATATACAGGGAGGTCCCGTTATACGAGCATTCGGTATACGAGAAATCAATGATACGAGCTGAGTAAATTAGGGTCTATTTTCAATATACGAGATCGAAAATCCAATGCTACGACATTCAAACTGGGGTGAGTAAAATTACCAAGTTCAAAATGCGCGCCCTACCACATAGCATCTGGGCTGTATGATGATGTACAATGATTCAGATGCACAGAGACGAGTTTTTTGGGAGTGGAAGAGGTCCTGCGCACCCTCCCTTGCCCCTTTACCTACCAAACACAGCGTTCACACACAAGTTTATTACGGCGGGAATGTAGGTAAGTACAGCGGAGTGAGGCCACGAGGAACACAGGGAGAGGAGTGATGTTGTTGCCTTTGTCATGGTAGGCAGGTAACTGCCTGAATACAGGACTCCAGGGCTGGACAGAGGGGGATTTGGTTAAACCCCAGTCAGGTCACCCCTAGCAAGGCGTGACCTGAAGGGTAATTAAGCATATGGCAGGGCCCTGACCTTTAGGGGTAATTAGACAGGTGTGGCCCAAACCTTGGGAAGGCTACATTACCCTCTCTTGTATCACGTGGCTTCCCCTACAGTATAACGTCCTTTTTGCTTGTTATGCATGTTTTTTGTTAATTAATGTGCATTTGTTATTTGTGTGCTATTTTTTCTTCAGAATGCTTTTTCTACAGAATAGGTAGTAAAAGTGTGCGTAATATAAAACGCTGTGTTTTTGTGTTTGGTATAGTTTATTTTTGCTTGAAAAACATGTCTTTGATGGGTCCTGGAACCAAACCTATATTTTACCATTAGTTATGTATTTGCTATACGATATTTCGCTTTACGAGTTATGCCAGGTGGAACCTAAATGTCGTAACTTCGGGACCCCCCTGTATAAGGTAGGAGCCTGTGTTGCTAGTGATTTAGTTTTAGGTGTGTATGGGGGGTTAAAATAGTGAATATTAGTACACACAAACCTCGATTTCCCGGACTAATAAGGGGGAGCGCTGGTCCGGGAACCGCAAAAGTCCAGGGAATCGCAACAGTCCAGGAATTATCCTTAAAAAAAAAAAAAAAAAAAAAAAAAAAAGTCCAATGCCATTACCCACCCCCGGGCGTTTATCCTACTCTAGTATTTACTGCCCAGCAACAGCCAATATCAACTACCCCCCCCGCGGATTTTTACGTCCGCTGAGCATGCTGCCACCTGGCGGGAGGCAGCAGAAAGTGTTCAATAGTCTCAAGAGACGTTCCTGCACAGGGGCAGTGGGGGTCAGGGCACTAACGGAGGCTGTGCAGGTGAATCGTGAGTGTCGTGTGCCCAAATGTAAACAATACGACGCTGAGCATGCTGCCACTGGCGGGAGGCGGGGACACTGACCAGGGGTGACAGGAGACTCGGACCGCCGGACAACTTTGTCAATTTACGTCCAGCGCCAGGCATTTCAACGTATAAAAAAAAAAAAAAAAAAAAAAAAAAAAAAATGTTGGACTGACATTTTCCCGGACCTCGGATTTTGTCCGGCAAATCCGATATCCGGGAAATCGAGGTTTGTGTGTACATACACACAACCTCGTTTTTCCGGACCTCCATTTCCCGGATATCGAGTTTGCCCGGGCAAAATCCGAGGTCCGGGGATATGTCAGGGTCCCGGACAAATGCCTGGTCCAGTCCCTAAATTGACAAAGTTGTCCGGCGGTCCGAGCATCTCCTGTCACCCCTGGTCAGTGTCCATGCCTCCCGCCAGGTGGCAGCATGGTCAGAGTTATATTTTACATTTGGCACAAAAAAACACTATGGTTCACCTGCACCGCCTCCCTCAGTCCCTGACCCCCCCTGCCCCTGGTGCAGGAACGTCTCTGAGACTATTGAACACTTTTCTGCGCAGTATCCGCGCTTCCACTCCCACCATGTAGTGCTACGCTCTCAACTCCTCCCCTGAACGTCGCCACTTTTGACCCGCCCACCCTGGGTGGCTCGGCGGGGTCCACCCCGGTGGCAGCATGGTCAACGGTCGTATTGTTTACATTTGGGCACAATGACACTCACGGTTTACCTGCACCCCCTTCGTTAGTCCCCCGACCCCCACTGCCCCTGTGCAGGAACGTCTCTGAGACATTGAACACTTTTCTGCTGCAGTGTCGCGCTTCCAAATCCCACCGTGTAGTGTTACGCTCTCAACTCCTCACCCTGAACGGCGGCGGCAGCTGGCGTAACCCCTCCTGGCAACACGCTGTGATTCCCCCCTCACCTGTGCCTTTCCCGAGGAAGACAGGTCAACTACAGCGCCTGTGATACCATCATAGGACATCACCAGGGGTCAAAGTGTTCCCCCAAGGGATCCTCGCAGCCCTAAAAACAACAACAAAGTGACGTAAAAGTCCGCGGCAGGGTAGTTGATATTGGCGGTTGCCCGGGCAGTAAATACTAGAGTAGGATAAAAAGTCCGGGGGTGGGTAATGGCCTTAGACTTCCGCTGTCTCACCTGGCGGGAGGCAGCAGAAAGTGTTCCATAGTCTCAGAGACGTTCCTGCACCAGGGGCAGTGGGGGTCAAGGGATTGACGGAAAGGGGGTGGCAGGTGAACCGTGAGTGTCATGTGCCCCAAAAGTAAAAAATAAGAAGCTGGGCATGCTCCACCTGGCGGGAGGACGGAAAAACTGGGCCAGGGGNGTCTGGTCTTGGACTTAAGGGACTGATGGTTCATGGATGGGATGAAGTGATTAGGTAGTGTTAGGTGACA
>JACEEZ010023455.1:0-7500 GCA_016584305.1 Chionoecetes opilio | reverse complement strand
TAAAACGCAAGCATTCCAAATAAAATGAGAATTAGTTTTAGATGACGGGGACAGAAGGCAGAGAGAGTCAGTCTGGCATGCCATTCTTGCCTGGAAATATGTCTCGCTGGCTTGTGATTGGCTTCCCCCTTATCATATTTTCAGATTGATTCGTACAACCTTAGGTAAAATCATATAGTCAGTAAATGACTTTATAATTTTAGTAAATAACTTGTATTTACTTTAGTAAATAACTTACATAACTTGGTAATTTTACTCACCCCAGTTTGAATGTCGTAGCATTGGATTTTCGATCTCGTATATTGAAAATAGACCCTAATTTACACATCTCGTATCATCGGATTCTCGTATATCGAATGCTCGTATAACGGGACCTCCCTGTACAGCTATAAAGGTATAAAAAGGTCTTTATTTTGGGGGTCAGGAACAGATTAATTAATTTTATATTGTTTCTTATGGAAAAATGTGTTTCGGTTTTAGGGAACGAATTATGTTCGAAAACCGAGGGCATGTCTGAATATTTATATATCTCGTTTAAAGTGATAGCTAGTTCAGCGTTTATTATCTTTTTAAAGATATTTTCTCTTTGTCTTAAGAGTGTCTTATTCTCTTTTGTAATCACTTTTATGACTTTGCCGTAGCTTGTCATTTTTGCTGTATCGCGATTTCGGGTCTAAGAACCCTTCTTCAGCAGCATGTGGAAGATGTTTTCTCCTCAGTTGTAGAGGTGAGCATGATTTAATGCGGGCATTCGCAGAGATATAAAGACTCCACAATCGGTGCTTATATCAAGTCCTCATCAACAACGGCTTCAGCGAGAGAGACATAAACCGTCAGACTAAGAAAATCCTGGAGAACTGGTACAACCCTAACGCCACAAAAAAAAAAAATGACAAACTATTTTCTACCGGGCTTTCTTCTCCACCACTCACCAGGAAGAAGAAAGAATAATATCACAAATCGTCAACCGTAATGTGAAACCTGCAGACCCAGAGAGGAGAATAATACATACTACAAATTTATTACAAAAACAAGAACACCAGCAACCTCCTTCTCCGTAACAGCCCAAGCCAGACGAAGGAGACAAAACAAAAGTCCCATGTCGTATATAGGATCACCAAAAGAGGAAACTGTGAAGTCCTCCCTCATCCTACATCGGCATGCCAACAACGAAGCTGTCCCAACGTCTTACCAGCCACCTAACTTCCGGAGCCCCAAAAAGTCACCTATTAGAAAAACATGGCATCATCATCACAAGAACATTTTTAGAAGAAAATCTAGAATTGGTCGACATGTGTGCAGATGTGCGGCGACTTCCAATTCTAGAAGCACTATACATAAAAGATATCAATCCCAAGCTTAACGTACAGGAAAAAGACCTACAAGCTCTCCCAAGCATGAAAAAAAAAAAGGGGCTAAAACAGCCTACTCACGGGAGAAAAAAAAGCGAGGATCAAAAAACCAATAAGCGTGCCCACTCACGGAGACAAAAATAAAACGAGAAGCAGAACCCTATTACCAATCAGCCCGCCACAAAGGCTGCGGGGAAGCCAAAACTTCCCCAATAAATAGCGCTTCACTCCTCAACTAAAATCAGCTCCCTCTAAAAACGAGGGGGAAAACATCTTCCACATGCTGTGAAAAAGGGTTCTTAGACCCAAATGCGTTTACAGAAAAAAATGACAAGGTAGGGGGGGAAGTAAAAAAAAGCGTTTACAAAAGGGGAATTTAAGACACTCTTAAAGAAAAAAGAGAAAAAATATCTTTAAAAAGATAAAACGCTAAAAACTGCTACCCATTTTTAAACCCGAAAATCTGCCCAGAAAAAATTTCCCCAGCCCATAATACTCTATATATAAAATATTTTTTTTTTTTTTATCCCAAAAGCTCCAAAGCCCCCAAAACCCTAGGCAGGACTGAAAAAAGATTTCAAAAAAATTTTGGGGGGAAATTTTAGTTGGGGAGGTGTTTTGATACTCCTTTTTTTGAAATAATTAAGTTTTTTGGAAATGTGGAAAAAATAGAAACAGGAAAAAAGGGGTTAAATTTTCCCCAGGATAGGGATCAAAGAGTAAAAGATACTATTTAACTTTTTGGCTTTAAGGAAGAGGAAACAGATGGGGATGGGGAGAAGTTTTAATCCCTTGTGAAAGCATGGTTAAGAAGAAAAAGGGGCCCGCATTTAGCAATTTCAGAGGGGAACTAAGCTCGCCCCGGTTCCTTTATAGGGCCCAGAGGGTACTAAAAAAATTAAAAGGCAGGGGTGATGCTTTAAAGGGAGCAAAAAAACTTTGGGTTTCCCTGAAAAATTTTTTGGGCCCAAGGGCGTGGTAGGATTTAGAGAAGTGGGGGAAAGCTGGCGAGGAGAAAATTTGATTTTTATGCTGTGTACAGGATTTAAGATACAAAGGGAAAGGGATGTACAACATCAGAAGCGATTTAAAGGGGAAGTATAAATTTTGGGACAGCGGAGGGGACTGGGCTCAGTGGAGTAGGAATTCTGATGGAAAAGGCTGGCAGAAAATGTAATAGAAGTGGGAAAAATAAAATAACAGGATGATGAAGTTATGTTGATGCTTGGAGAAAGTACACAAATATTTTTTCAGTGTATGACCCCAAGTTGGAGGGGGGCAGCACAGGAGATGGGAGGAAATTTTGGGGGGAAAAATTGGAAGGGGAAGTGGCAGGAGTTTTTGAATCAGATGGGCTGGGCAATTTGGGGGAAAATTTAAGTTTTATTGGGGAGATACAAAAAAGATTTTAGGGTGTTATGGGAAAACTATGGCTATGGTGGGCAGAAATGTTGAAAGGGGAGAATGTGTTTGGGAATTTTGTTGAATTTATGAATAATAGAAAAAAGAGGTAGTAAGGGAATGAAAGGGATGAAAGATAGAAAGGCACCAGGTCCATGGGGTTTGTAAGCAGTGATATAATGAAACTAGCGGGAAAGGACAGATTTCAGAAAACTTAGTGGAGTTTTGAAAAGATTATGAGGGAGGAGAAAGGTCCAGAAGAATGGAAGGATAGTTTACCTTACCTCTGGTATAAAGGAACAGGAGGATGCACTGTCATGTGGTGGGTACAGAGTTTGAGGCTGTTAGAACATGGGATGAAGATTTGGGAGAGGGTGTCGTGTGAAAGGCTTAAGAAAATCATCAAGATCGATGACTCCCCAATTGGCTTTATGGCTGGAAAGTTAACTCCCGATGCAATCTTCACCACAAGACATCCCCAGGAGAAATATAAGAAAAAGAAAAGGCTGTATCATGTGTTAGTGGATCTGGAAAAGGCATTTGACATGATTTCAAGAAGAAAAATTAGATGGGCATACGAAGACAAAAGGTACCGGAGAGGCTTGTAAGGCGGGTTTAATGGCACTGTATGAAGGGTCAAGATCAAAAGTGAGAGTAGCTGGAGAACATCAGATGCCTTTGAGATAGGTGTGGGGGTGCATCAAGGCTCATTTCTCAGTCCTTTTTTTTTGTGGGAGTGATGGAAGAGGCCACAAGGAATGCAGAAAAAGGAGATCAGGGAGCTGCTATATGCAGATGATTTAGCCCTTGACAGCTGAGACAAAGGAGGAAGTTTAGAGGAGATTATAGATTGGAAACAAGCAATGGAGAGAAGAGGTCTGAAGGTGGGAAAATGTCCAAGACGAAGATGATGGTAACAGGCAAGAAAATAGAGCAAAATATACAAGTGGGAAAGGGTTTCCTGTGGACTCATGTGGAGTGTGCGGTAGTGGAGTAGGAGTAAAACTCTATTCATTGGAAGGAATGTGCCCAAATAGTGCCATAAAAGATGTTCGGGACTAGGAAACCTGAATAGGGTGGTAGATTTCTACTGTCCAGTGGTATAAGAATCAACAGTGGGGGCCCGCCAGAAGAGGAAGAGGCGGGAAACTATAGAAATGAATGCTGATGTCATAGTAGAAGTGAAACAGTTTTGTATCTTGGTGACATGTTAGATAGCGGGGGGTGGAGTGGAGAGAAGCTGTAAGAACAGGAGTAGCAACTACTTGGGTGAAGTGGGAGAGAGAAAGCGGGACTGGCTGATAAACAAAAGCATTCCATTGAAAAACAGAGGAAGAGTATTTTAAGCATGTTTAAAATCAGTTTTGCTGTATGGTTCTGAGACATGGGCTTTGACAAAGAAGTTGGAGGATGGTTGGTTGGTTGGGATAGGAGAATGTTGAGATATATGACTGGGATCACATGGAGAGGACGAAGTGTCCAGTGAAAGGTGGCAAGAAAATGTGGATTGAAGGAGCTGAGTACAGTGCTGAGAGTATGGCGTTTGAGGTGGTTTGTGACGTGAAGCACGTGACGTTTGTGATGTTTTGCACGTGAAGAGGAGAGAAAGGAGGCAATGGGGAGAGCTTTTAAAGAGTGGAAGTTCCAGATCGCCTTTCCCCGGGCAGGCCAAGGAAGACATAAAGGCAGTGTGTTGAAGAGGATTGGCAGCATTGGGCATTGAAGAAGTTGAGGCAAGGGATAGAGATACACAAAACCCTCGTTTTCCCGGACCTCCATTTCCCAGTATCGGATTTGCAGGACAAAATCCGAGGCCCGGGGATATGTCAGAGTCCGACAAATGCCTGGTCCAGTCCAAAAGTCGACAAATTTGTCCGGCGTTCCGAGCGTCTCCTGTCACCCCGGGTCAGTGTCCGCGCCCCCGCCAGGTGGCAGCATGCTCAGCTGTCGTATTGTTTACATTTAGGCACACAACTCACAGTTCACCTGCACCGCCCCCGTCAGTCCCTGACCCACACTGCCCTGGTGCAGGGAACGTCTCTGAGACTATTGAACACTTTCTGCCCGCCTCCCGCCAGGTGGCAGAATGCTCAGCGGTCGCATTGTTTACATTTGGGCACACGACACTCACGGGTTTACATGCTCCACCTCCGTTAGTCCCCTGACCCCCACTGCCCCTGGTGCAGGAACGTCTCTGAGGGCTATTGAACACTTTCTGCTGCAGTGTCCGCGCTTCCACTCCCACCGTGTAGTGGTACACTCTCAACTCCTCGACCTAAACGTCGCCACCTGTGACCTGCCCCCCCTGCTGGCGGCGGTTGGCGTCCCCCCCTCCGGCAACACGCTGTCATCCGCCTCACCGTGCCTTCCTGAGGAAGACAGGTCAACTACAGTGCCTGTGATAGCATCATAGGACATCCCCAAAGGGCTCATAGTGTTCCCCAAGGAATCCTCGCAGCCTTAAATACAACAAAGTGACGTAAAAGTCCGGGGCGGGGTAGTTGATTTGGCGGTTGCCGGACAGAAATACTAGTGTAGGATAAACGTCCGGGGGTGGGTAATGGCCTCGACTGTTGCGATTCCCGGACTTTTGCGGTTCCCTGACCAGTGCTCCCCCCTATTAGTCTGGGAAAAAAGAGGGTTGTGTAGTTGGAAGCTATTATGGGCCCGTCTGGCCTCAAAAAAATATTATGGGAAAAACTGACATTAACCAGAAAGAAGAAGTTATGTACTAGATTAACAGATGACCACACCAGTTTACAGTTTACAACTGGGAGCAAAAAGTGATTAATCATATTTCTCCTGTGGAATACTGATAGGAGTTTCACCATCATCTTATACACACCACTTCGTGCCTATCATGCTTGTTTTATTATTGGAGTCTATTCATAATTATTTTTTTACAAATTTTTAAATTTAAAAAATAACCTCTGAGAAATTTCCCTTTTGGGGTGCAAGCATGCATTGATCCTTTAAGTCATTACAGCTGCTGGTTTCTTACATGAAGTCAGTGTGTGCGGGAAATTGATAGTAGTACTTGAAGCTGAAATCCATAGTATTTGAGACATTATAGATGCCTCCTATGGTATGCCCACGCTCTCTTTCTTCAATTTATAGTGTTGAACAATTGGGGCATTATTAAACCACTTAACGGCAGCAAAAGAATGATCAAGCAGTGACAGGACTTATACACATATTATATCGACTGAATCCATCAACTGCTACTGAAGCATGTTGTGGTCTCTACCTTTCGACTTCCTACTTACTTGTTGTGATAGTGTCTTAGGGATTCCGTAAGTGTACTTTGAGTTTGTGGACGATCTCATCACCAGCAGACTGAAAACTAACATTGGAAACCATTTGGTGAGGGTCTGGTTCATTGAGGCTACAAAGCCCACCACAGAGGAGCCTCGTTGCTGGCTTTCATGGTAACATCCACACCACACACCTGTGGGGATGGAAGGTGTAAGTGCATACCTGATAACATGAAAGTTTGGAGCAACAAACCTTCTATAAAGAAAGAAAAAAAGTTACTTCATTGCACCATTCCACAAGAACAAAATCCTTGACCTTCCTTAAAAATCAAATTTTTTGACAAGTATAGGATTTCTAGGACTGGTTGGTCCAGCTCTTTATCAACCCAAAAATGTATGATTGGGTATTTATAATTCCCAGCAATCTTCATATATATTTAATATGGCAATATTCTTTAATATGTAGCTTTTGATGCCAAATTTTTTATTACGCTTATTTATGTGTAACTAAAAGTGTAGCAGGGTGTGCCTCATCAACTCCTTTTATATACCAGATAATATCATAGCAAAAAACACAATTAAAGTTAAGTGCATAAATTTAAATTAGTGTTCTTTATTCATTTCTGGCGTTGTGTGCACAGCTTACATAAGTTAAAAGTGGGTGGTACATAGAATATTAATTCAATTCATGGGATAATTTCCCACTTATGTTATATTTGCATTTCTAGCATCTAAAAAAAATGGCTCCTAACCATTTTTCTATGGTTTCCCCCTTCAACCCGTTCAACCATCCGGATTTTCCCCTTCATGTGGACAAGAAAAAAGTAGCCAAATTTTTTTTTTTTTACTTGCTTAATAACACATTATATAGAACTATCCTCTATATCTATTTATACTTGAAGAAAAGTCAATAGCCACATTCTAAGAGATTTTCTTTTTTTGTCGACTGAATGCTAGTAATTTTGATGTCCTTCAGGATAAATTCCCTTTTGGGAAACCTGAAATTTTCCCCCCAGGGTGAAATTTTCCCAGGTTGGGAAATGCTGATCTAAATGGTTAGGACTCCCAGTCTTTATTTTTATACCTAGTGTTTTCTCATGCACTAATTTTCCAAAACTATCTTTGTAAAAAAACTGTGTAAATAAAAGCCCGTGTAAGGAAGTACACAGCTTCTTTCTTGTCTCTCCTTTTTTCCCCAAAAATTCAAAATTATATATATATAAAATAATATATATTATATATATTTTATTATATATAAAATATATATATATATACCGTATTTGCCGTCGCATAAGAAGCACCTCGCATAAAACGCACCCTATTTTACAAAGAGGTTTTGAGAGAAGAAAAAAAATATTGCAGTTTTTGATGGAAATTTTTTTTTCTCGTAAAATTATCAAGTTAATAAAAAAAAAAAAGATTGTAGGGGAAAGCAAAATTATAATTTTGGGGTATGTACCAAATACATATCACTGGCAGTGAAGTGAATGAAA
>JACEEZ010023454.1:363873-387429 GCA_016584305.1 Chionoecetes opilio | reverse complement strand
CAAACTTAGAGGGATACCATTCTAAACCTATAAATGGTCATGAGAGCGTCTGTACCTTGGAGGAAATCCCATACTACCTCCATGTTCTGTACATATCCTTATGTACTGTACAGTTCCTCCCTAACTCACCTACATTACAACGGTCCAGTTTACCCGCGAGTGTTTTTTGTCACCGGGGTAATATGGACCAAAACTGAGCATTGATCATAAGAAAATGAGACAACAGAGCATTTCTGATATTTTCATGTTAAATGTGAGGAAAAGCACTCTATATACGCTTACTTACAAGGAGATACTCTGTCTCGTCTTTGCGTCCCATGAAAGTTCGCCAAATCAGCTGATTTTTTATACAAACTTCGCTGACACTTTTTTTTGCTGTCATTTTACTCATTTTCTTTTTTGGTTCCTGGGTTCAGTTACATATCGATATTTATATTCATATTAATACTAGAAATGTAAAAATGGTTGTTTTACTACATGGGATATTCAAAACTGTTACACTATTATTTATATAGAAACAAACACCAAAGCAAAGATAGTGGTCCGAATAGAACCGGTCCGTTGGAAGGACCGAGTTACCCCGGTCGGCACTAGTGACTTTAATGATTTTTTTGGGAGCCATAAATCACTTATATTTGCTTCCCCCACCCAAAAACCCCGTATTCCCGCCAGTTCCCCAGCTTGTTGGTTGGTGGCTATAGGGGAAGAAAAAAAGATAGGGGTGAAGGACTTCTTCCAAAGTTTTACCCTAACCTAAACTACCCAAATCTAACCTACCCTAACCTAACCTAAACAAATCTAACCTAACCTCCTAGCGGGGGGTTGGGGGGGTTCTCGACACACTAAACAAATATAACCTAACCTCCTAGCTCCTAGACTCCATAGTGTGGGCGAAATGACTCCATAGTATGGGCGAATTGACCTGTGGGCGAAATGACTCCATGGTGTGGCGAAATGGCATGTGGGCGAAATGACCGGATACCGGATGAGTATAAGATAAATCAAAGCAAAGGTTGGTGATGTTGGTATGGATTCAAGAGTATTCATTGGCTGGTCAAGTAACACTTAAACCATGATGTAGCACTACTTATTATGAGGAAAGACAACAAAGGGAACTCAATTAATAAGGTATTTTAATACTATCATAACCATGAATATGTACAACCTACAAAGAGAAGACTACGACGATGAAAAAAAATCGAGTAGTTATGGGCGAAATTGATATTCCAGGTACTATATTTCCGTGATCTGTTCTCGCTGACAACATAGAGAAGACCTGAGGTGATGGTTGATGTGCAAAGGCTTCTAAACCAGGAAACAGTCACAGCAGAGTCTCATTAAGGAGTAACAAGTGGTAGGACACATTACGTACCTACCAGTTGTACCTTTTGAGAGGCTCTGTATGACTTTTGTTTTCTTGGCTTAGAAGCCCTGCACATCACCATTACCTCAGATCTTCTCTATAGTGTTGTCAGCGAGAACAGAGCACAGTAATATAGCACCTGGAATATCAATTTCGCGCAAAATAACACTAATTCTTCCATCGCCGTAGTTTTCCCTTCGTAGGTCCACCCGCGGCGACCCCACTTATCCCCACAATGCACCGATGTAAACAAACCGTGACGTAGTTATGGGTAGGGTCCTTGGGCGGGGAAGCTAGGGGTCGGACTACACCGCAAACAAACCGCAAACCACCCACAAACCACTGAAACTCCCTCACTTGCATGCAAATCAATAGCAAAACATTATATCTTTCAGCAAACTAACCACAAACCTCCAAAAAACTACCACAAACCTAACCTAACCTTGTGGTGGTTTGTGGTAGTTTTGGAGGTTGTGGTTATTTTGCTGAAAAATATTAATGTTTTTGCTATTGATTTGCATGCAATGTGAGGGAGTTTCAGTGGTTTGTGGGTGGTTTGCTGGTGGTTTGCGGGGTTTAAGTCCGACCGGAAGCTATTAGTCAGATCGCTACAACAACGGCGGGGCTTTTCCTGCTTCAGCCTTACTAACACCTGGTGGAGTCCAATACGTATCGTCACTGTCTTGATGGAGTTCTCGATGCAATACTTGTACCCTTCTTGTCTTGTTTTTGGGATGAGGGGTTGTGGTGTCCTGTTATAGTAGTCTTATTTTACGGGGAAACTAGATGCACGTAAACACGGCCTGGCAAGGTTTGTTTACATGTGCTGCAGTCAGTGTTGCCACCCTTTCAGTTGGGAATTATCGTACTGGTCCTCAAAATTTTGTTTTTTTTCAGTAGAATTTTCGTACAGACTCTTAAAAATTATCGTCTTTTTTATCGTACATTTTATTAAATGTATTTCTTTGTGCTTGCTAATGAAATTTTATTTATTGACCAATACCCTTTTGGTATTCCACCCAGTCACTCAACAATCCATATCACTCCCAGCCACACCACATTATCACATTTGCCACACACACACACAACAACCCATATCACACAGTCATACCACACAAAACCACACCAAACCTCACATCACACCCAGCCACATAACCAGGGCCGGATTATGACCTTTTGGGGCCCCTAGGCTAATTAAATTGTGGGTCCCCTCAAAACGGAGCCACCCTCTAACTCGCCCGCACCCGATTTTTTTTTACATTAGGCGTATTTTGTTCATGCCTTTGGAAGTATAATTTTACTCTTTTAAGCTCCGCCCCTGCTTGCCATCACAAATACGATTGTAGCGCTGCCAAAGCTCTTTCTTGATGTTGCCGAAGTAAAAGTGTCGTACACTTCATTACCTCTTAATCCGGCCACACACACAAAAATACACCAGTGGCTCGGTGCCTGTCCGGCCAGACGAAAAGGGGCGTGCTAGAGGCGGCCGGTGTGTGTGTGGGGGTGTTTTATCATCGCGGCGGGGCCTGTCGCAGCGGCTCCGGATAAAAAATCAGTCGCGCTTTGAAATTCGTCCAGGCGCGGCCTGCCGCCTGCGGGTTGTGTGTTGCCTTCCGGCGCGGCCCGCCCCTTCGCTCGGGCCAATAATGACTAATTTGTACCATTATAATTGCATTTATTGATAATATGGTATTATTTATATGACGTATTATATATAGTCTAGACGTATTATATATAATATTGATATATGGCTGCACAATGCAGCCATCACCAACAAGTCATTGTGTCGGACAGCGGATTCCATGTTTCACCACGGTGGTCGACGTGTACTGTAATAATTTTTCATGAGGCTGCCGGTGGTGTGTGGTGGTCTCGTCCGGCGACGATGCCCGCCACTTTTTGTCGCCGGACAGGCCGCGCCGGTGTGTGTGGGGCCGGCTTTACAGAGGTCAAGGAATATCGTTTAGGTTGACAGATTAATTGAAGCACAGCAAAAGAGTAGTAGTCGTGATTGTCTGTATTACACATCATATCTAATTGTTTTTGAGCTCTTAGAATGGGCCCATAGCATTGTTTTCTAAGCTCTATAGATTGGACCTTGATATTAACTGAATGTTTAGGGCGCTATGAAAACTGTTTATTTGAATATCTATTTGCTACACACCATTTCACACGATGTGCGTCGAGGATGTTTAATGCTATCATGGACCTGTACGTATGTAGGCTACGTGTACCTACATCTACGTTTCAGATTATTCTTTGCCTAAACCTAGATAATGCTGGTTGTGATTCCCTCCTCCAGTGCATCTCCCCCGTTTAACATCCATGGGCGGGTGTGTGGGGCGGTGGTGTTGATGGACGTGTGTGGGTGGGTGTTTGGTGGGCGGCATGTATGAATGGGCGTGTGGTGGGTGGGTGTGTGGTGGGCCGGATTGGGTGGGGAAAAGGCAAGCTTGGGTGCGGTGTGTGGTGGGGCGGATGTGTGATGGGCGTGGTGGTGGGTGTGTGTGTGGTGGGCGGATTGTTGATGGCGTGTGGTGTGGCGGATGGGTGATAGGGGCGTAACTGTGTGGTGTGGTGGCGGATGTGTGTGGGTGGGGTGTGTGGGGCGGATGGGTGATGGGCGGTGGTGTGGTGTGTGGTGGGGGGGCGTGTGGTGGGGGTTGGGGTGTGGTGGGCGGGTGGTGGGTGGGTGGGTGGTGGTGGGACGGGTGGGTGGCCTGGGTTGATGGCGGGGTGTGTGGTGCCCGTGGGTAGAGAGCCCTCTCCTTTACCGTGTTCTGCGCTGAATCGAGACTGATGAAATGTTCGTATTCGTTGCCCTGCGTAGGTTCTCTAAAAGGCTTTTCTTTTTGTTGTGATATAACATATATAACCAAATTTATACATTCTCACATTGCAATGTAATATCACTCATAATATATTTAAGTATTTGACTACTACTATACAATAATACAACCATTTTGGTGCTAAGACCAGCAAGCATCAACGAAGATTCGGACACATTTGAAAAATTTCGATGGTATTGGGAAATTTTGTTCCAGACGTCGCTGGAGAATTTATAATATATTTTGATGGACTTCTTTACTGTTAAGAGTCACCTACTCTACTCCTTACTACTCCTTACCTACTATTATTAAATACAAGTATCCTTTGCATGTCGTGCGCATGTAAATGAATGTTGAATTGGATGAGAATTAAAGGAATAAGAGAAAAATTTTACGGAGGCCGTTTTGATAAGATTTTCTCATGCGCGCGATCTGGATTGGCGCAGTGGCTCTTCGCAACCACCACCCCGACCCCCACCACTGTTATAATTTTACAAGGAAAAGAGTATGTCCGCTGCGGGAACGAATCTGCTCGTTTTCTATGCAACAGCAAAGAGTAAAATATAAGTGGGTGGCGAGCTTAAATAAGTAATTTTACTTCCATGGGCATGGACAATACGCCTTTTGTAATATAGCAAAATAAGTGAGCTGAAAAACAAAAGTATATTCTACATTCACATAGTGTTTTACTGTGTTTAGCACGATGATAAACAAACATGGACTGGGGCCTCCATGATTTATAGCTAGGGTCCCAAACTAGGGGCCGCTTTTTCTCCCTCAAATAAGGCTTCAAACGAGGCCCTTTATCTCAAATAAAGGGCCCTCAACAAAGGGTCCCTTTTCTCAAATTATTTGTTATTTTATTTTAAGTTAAATGAATTATTCAACAATGTCAAAATATAATTTTTCCCAAAAATTATTTTGGAAATCTTTTAGCAGGGCCTGCCAGGTTTGGGGCCCCCAAGCTTGAGGGGCCCCTAGTGCTGCAGCCTATTACTAGCACTAGATATCCGGGTCTGCACACACCCATATTACACAGCCCATCTATAATAATATAAGCGAAAGTGTGTCTGTTTTGTCTTCTGTCTTCTGTCTCGCGATAGGTTGCCGCTGTAAGCGGTTTCCGTGGAGTTTTGGTTTATACAGAAGGTTTGTTAGTTCTTCGGATGCCATGTAGGGCGCCAGGTACGATGATTACTTTTCATTTCATCCCGCCGCGCGGAGGAGGCACAGCTTGCTCCCGGCCCCTTTTTTATTTTCCTGCTCAACCTCAGCCGAACCCCACGGCCGGGAAAATTTCCGTGGCGGATTAATTCGCCGTAGTATACTCTGGGTATGGATTTACACCACCATCTTCATCATTTTACATTATTTTCCTCATCTTCACTGTCTTTCCTTAAGTATGATTCTTTTGCTTCTTAATTACCCAGTAATGTGATATTATAAGCACACTTCGATGAAGAGAAGACGAATCTTCTTGTAAATCAAGGAAGCGTAGCTTTTCTTGTTACGGTTGCATGTATACAGGCGTGGCGTTCTGTCATGTCAGGGCCTTTGCCTTTATCAATTCTCTGTCACCGGGCAGCGCGGTATCTCAACATAGGTAACGTCAGCATGTTATTTCTCCGTCAGAGCCGGCCCTGACACAACACCTCATCCGCGGGAAGCGAGACCAGCTTAGGCAGTAAGCGGCCTCTCTCAACCTGCTGTTGTTCTTCGTCCACAGGTGTCAGTGCCTGTCCCTCCACATATCGGTGTAATGCATCTCACCATGTAGCGACATGTTTGTTCTCCTGTCAGGAAAGCAGCCTAGCTGCCATTCCTCAGTCAAGAGGCATCTCGTCATATCTCACCATGTAGCGACCTCATTTTGTTCCTCATTATTTATACATTATTTTCTCACTTCACTGTCTTTTACGTATATCTTTTGCGTCTCTCGTTACATCAGTAATGTGAATGATATAAGCGCACTCGATGAGAACTTATTACTGTACGAATCCTATAGTTTAAATAAGGTAGCGTAGCCTTTGCTGTTAACATTTGGCCTTTCCTTTGATACTACCTAGTAGTACATGGAGTCTATAGGTGGCAGGGCATGCAGGTTTCTGGGCTTTTCCCGTTGTTCCCCTTTCTAAATAATTAGTTTTAATTTTCAGTGATTGCATTTGTTTATATATTTACTTTCCCTCTTTATCTGAGAAGCTTTTGTATTGAAGTTCGTCAGCGGTATAGCTGAATTTCATAGTACCTCACTATTTAGCCTATATTACTTGAGCCTTACATCTAGAATGGAAATTCATCTCACACAAATTCACCATACATATATGTTGAGCAGCTAGTTTTGGTGGTGAAGTAAAAAAAATCTCTGCTCTAGCTTGACTCTTATCACTTTAATTTGGTCTACAGACTACGTGCCGTTCTCTATATGCCCTATAGTGACCCTGGAACTGTTGAGTACAGTAGGTTTTTATGCTTGGAAATGTGATTTACACATCCTAAGTATGCAGAAAACTGCCGGATGCTAATTTTGCAATTTGTTGAGCCCTTCGCATAATTGAACCCTAATTGTAGCACATGCGTTATTAATCTTCCTTATTAGCCGCCTATAAAGTCCTATGGGTGTCTAGACCTAGTTTTTAAGTTCACTGATGTAAAACTGCTAACATGATGCTACTGTGATATTTTTATTGTTGTCATAAATTGTCCTACTAGCATATGGATTGGTATGTTCACTAACTTCGAATATAATTCCCCTATTGACATACATATCGTTCTAATCAAAGCAAAAATCTGTTTTGATTTAAGATTCTAAATCAACATATTTGTTCTTAAATCAGGCAATTAGCACTGTGCACAATGGAGTTTTCGTGGAAATGGTCTGACTTGATTCCAATATTAACAATCGTCTGGTCAACTACACAGTAGAGATGTACTATTTTTGAATCGGTATGGATGGTATCAGTGCAAAGGATCATGAGAGGCACAGAAGAACCGGGGAAGGATCACTTGCATGACCATTGGCTTTGACCTCACCTTACCTGGCCCGCGCCATCATGAGAACAAAGATAACAAAGCGCAGAGCTCCCAAACTACTCGGTACTAACTATGAAGTTTAAATAAATTTCTGTGGTTTCCCATCAAATTAAACAACCGTAAAAAAAAAGAAAAAAATACACAAGGCTTAGCAATAGAGATTGGTGGTCTAGCTTGAAAATATTACATAGGAGGAAAGACAACTTGCCAACCTTTGAAAAGAACAAATGGGAGAGGCAAACCTAACAACAAGATATGTATTAACCATGAATGGCTTGGAAGAATTTGACAGAAATAACTGCTAGTAGAGAAGAAAAAGTCGGGGTATTTGAAGGGACACAGGAAAAGTGAGAAAGAACCATGTGACCGTAGATAACAATATAGTCCCAGCCGCCAAATATTACGAATATTTTAAGGCCCAAAAAAAAAAAAAACTCGCTACTATTTGTTATGTGCCTACTAATAGAAATACCAGTAGTTTTATACCATAACTTATAAATCTACACTTTTCAGCGTTGTTTTATGCTTTGTATCTGGCATGTATCTACGTTTCAAATTTTGCAGTTTTTTTTTTTTTTCGCGCGACGACGACGTCGGAGTACACACTCAGTAAATACTAAACCCGAGAATGGCGACCTTATTGTTGGTCGCTACTCTTTGATATTTTTTTGTAATTTGATCATTATAAGCCATATCTCTTATGACACACGATGCAGACCCAAATGACAGACTTTTCCCAGATAGCCCCTTCTAACTTTCCATGAAATCATGGATGTGAAGTGTAAGTATTACGCCGACTACGTCCGTACATAGAAAAAACAGTCCTGTCCGATTTTAGTGTTATCTACGGTAGGAGTAACACAAGTACAGCTTTCCCAATAGAAACTTAGATGCCTGGAATGGCCTACGAGTGATAGTGCAAAGTGGTGCATCAATTTAAGAATAATTGATCAATCATATACACCCGACCACGAGAATAGCGCAGTGCCTAGTATCTACAAGCGGTATTCATAGTATCACATGCACACAAGGAGGTCTTTTACGAGGACGATAATTTAGGCTAAAAAGGGGGGAAAATTTGCAGACATTCGGCAGGTCCAATATGGCACTTTACGAATGGAAGATTAATGTCGAGGTAAGAGAGGGTGTGAAAAAAGGGTACAGTGCTGAGAGATATACAAGTTATTATTTCGTAGGAGGTTGCTTAATTAAACTGTTGGAAATTAATTCAGAGATGTAGGAAAGTCCTGCCCGGATGTCCGGTTTTTCCATTTGGATTTGAAGGAATATGGGGGGACCAATTGTTGGAAAACTAAAACAAATTCTACTTACAATGCTTACTGACTGACGTAGGCATAAAGTACCTCTAGTGTACGAGAGTAAATTTTCGTTCCATATTTAAATGGAGGAATAAAGCCAGACCCGTTTATTTATAGACCGCAGTTTCCACCGCCCTCATGTCTAGTATAAAGATTTATGTAGAAATAGCATAAGGGAACGGGATGGATTTGGAATACCTAGAAAAAATAATAAAGTGAATTACAGGCATTACTACAGATAATCGATCGATGCTCGCCCGTCCAAGAATTATTTTTACGACTATTCAGCCACACTACTGTCATTCCTCCACTCGCCAGACTAAACCCAAGGAGCTACTCCATCTTCATATCCACACGTCCTCCTGTCTCTCATCGTTATCTTCCTACTTTCATATCTTGACATCTCTCTCGTGGGAGAGGCTCTCCAGCATGCATCTAATAGCAATATAATAGATTGTCTCTCATCGAGTGTGCTTATATATATTTCAGGAATGATCTACATTAATCACGTCAACTATCACTCTCCTATTGCGTCAGTTTCTTAAAAAAATTCTATAGCGCTTAATAAGGAAGATAATACGAATAGCCTAATTAGGTCAATTATGCAAATTGCTCAACAAATGCAAATTTAGCATCTCGGCAGTTTCTGCATTCCTTAGGATGTGTACATTTACCATTTCAAACATAAAACCTTACTGTAACTCAACATTCCAGGTTCACTATTAGGGCATATGAGGAACGGGCTACCGTAGGTCTAGACTAAATTTAAAGTGACAATTAAGATCGGCTATGAGCAGGATTTTTTTACTTCCAGCCACTTATGCTGCTCACCATATATGCCATGTGCATTTTGTGTGAGAATGATTTCCATTCTAGATATAGCTCAAGTTATTATAGGCTAATAGTAGGCTACTATGAATACCAGCTATACCGATGACGACTTCATACAAAGATTTCCTCAGTAAGAGAAGCAATATATAAACCAATGCAATCACCTGAAATTACAAACTTCATTGTCAGTAAAGGTCGCTATTACCGGTCCTTTGTCTGCTTCAGTGAAGCAGGCTGCTCACTGAGCAGCTTTCAACTGAGCTTCTCAACGAAACTATTACACGTGATCTGTTTTGATGACAAAATGCATACAGACCATGAGGCGTAATGATACAATGTCATAGCCGCTTCCTAATAAGCGGTGCTTGTTGTAATGGATATAGCTTTAAAATTTTGCGCAAAAAAAGAAAGAAAAAAAAAAAGAAAAAAAATAGAAACAAAAAAGTATACTTTTGTGTTTAAGTTAGGTATGTTTTCATTACAACCTATAAGGTATTAGGTTAGGTTTCATTAAAACCTTTAAGTTAGGTTAGTTCATTAAAACAACCTTTAAGGTTATGTTAGAGTCTTTCATTAAAACCTATAGGTTAGGTTTAGGTTTCATTATTACATGATTTTTTTTTTGGGGGGGGGGGGGGATTTCGCAAATCAACCATCTCCATTAGAACACGCACCTATTGTAGGCCAAGAAAAAATAGGGAAAATACTTGGAACTCATCCTTCTCTGGCTTGACTGAAATGAACTCACCGCACTGTATTGTATGCTTATTGTACTTTCCATCTGTAAGGTTCCAGCCGTGCGCTCAGCCATTGGTGTACCCACAAACGGCTACGGCTACATGAAATATGAGGTTCCTCAAATAAATTCTAATTCCATTTAGGTTCGGTTAGTGTTTCAGTTTAGGGTATCTTCTGTGTGAGGTTAGGTTAGGTTAGGTTATGGGGTGTTAGGGGGTCTTTGTGGTTACGGTTTCGGTTACTTTGTAGGGTAGGTGATATAGGTTAGGGTTAGGTATACTTTGTGGTTAAGGTGTTAGGTTAGGTTCGGTATCCACTTTGTGGTTACGGTTAGGTGATTAGGTATACTTTCTGGTTAAGGTTAGGTTAGGTTGGTCTACCTTGTTGTTACAGGTGTATGTATACTTGGTGGTTAAGGTTTAGGTTTAGGTTTTTAGGTTAAGGTATCACTTTGTGGTTAGGTTATGTTAGGTACTACTTTGTGTGGTTAAGTTTTTTTTTTTTTTGTTAGGTTAGGGTAGTATACTTTGTGGTTAAGGTTAGTTAGGTTTGGTATACTTTGTGGTTAAGGTTAGGGTTAGGTTAGTTATCAAACCTTGGGGGTTAAGGTTAGGGTTATGGTATTAGGTTAATACTTGTGGTTAGGTTAGGTTAGGTTAGTATCCTTTAGTGGTTCAGGTTAGGGTTATGTTAGGTATACTTTGTGGTTAAGGGTTTAGGTTCATGTTAGATATTTTTACTTATAGTGACTTTGATGACTTTTTTTCTGGGCGCCACTAAATCACTTTTATATTTGCTTCGCCTCACCCCACACCGCCCTATTCCCCGCCAGTTGCTCTCCAGGCTTGTTGGCTATAGGGGATAAAAAACAAGATAGGGGTGAAGGACTTTCTTCCCAACGTTTTAATACCAAAAATTATTTGGTGTCTCTGACAACGCCGCGAATACTCCGTCCATTATTACCAAAAAGTTGTGTTTTTCGTAGTCCTATATGACAACCATAGTCCGTTTCGGTACAAGTCAGCGCAGAGTTGAACCTTGACTACTAGAGTTACGAAATGACACCAGGTATTACGAAATACTCAAATCAGTGTGTACGAAACTAACTACTTTCCAATTCAAATACAAATTAAGAAACAGTTTTTTGATTAGGCGCAAAGGCCTTTTGATTCATTTAAACTTCCTGTAATCCCCGTGATTTAGCTTCTATGGACCCCTGTGGCCCCGCGCCGTACCCGTGGCCGTGGTGGTACGGGGCTGACGCCGTTATAGTGGACTAGAACTACGCGTTCGCTCTTTGGTGCAACACACACACATCGGTGCTAACACTGCACTCTTTAGCCTTTTCCTCTCGCTTTAACCATATACCCACCACAAACAGCCTGTCAACTACACACCTGTACGGCCTCGCAACACACCTGTCCGCCTGTGTTCTAACCGGAAATAAATGACCTTAGGTCGGCTTTCTTAGGCATTGAAGGGTTGCATCTTTTCTTTTTTAATGTTTTGTTTAAAACAATAAAGGGCTATATATATGTTTTCCATATTTGTAGGGGATGTGCCTGAACTAATCACTCAGTAAAGCTTTCCATCTCGTCTTTCCAGTCAGCAAGCATGTTGGATGTCTTTTTTGAGTTTTAGAGAAAATGATCTTGCAATAAGAATGTAGTCATCCCTAATTTCGTTCTTTTCATAACAGAAAACTTTTTTTGCTCAACTCAAATGACGAGCAAGAAATAAGCTTCGAAGTAGTTCTCATGTTTGCTCAACCAACAGGCTTTCATCGAGCAAACCTCAAAACTGCTCAGTGAACATCTGCTCACGAGTCAGATAAAGTGGCCCGTGTAATAGCCGCTTAAGGGGAAAAAACGGAAAAGCCAGAGACTCTGTCATGCCCGGCCACCCTATAGCTACTACATGTACTATGTAGGATCAAGGAAAGGCCAAATTTTTCACAGCAAAGCTAACGCTACCTTTATTTACAACTCGGGATTCACGTCCATTGTATCTCATCGAGTGCGCTGAATATTAATTCACCTTACCTGTTTCCCGAGACGCCCCCCAAAAAAAGATATACGTACATAAAGACAGTTGACAGGTGAAAATTAATGTATAATTAATTAGAACAAAATGAGGTCGCTACATGGGTGATGAATATGTCCGAGCTGCCTCTTTAGACTGAGGAATGGCAAGCTAGGCGTGGCTTTCCTGACGGAGAACAATCTGTCGACTACACATGGTGAGATACATTACATCCGATATTGTGGAGGGACAGGCTGCCACCTGACGAAAACAAACAGGCACAGTTTGAGAAGAGGCCGCGCCTCGCCATCGCTAGGTCTGCGCTTCCCCGTGATCTGAAGTTAACAAGCCACAGCTACGCATTCTTGGGTTTTACAATGAAGATTTCGTCCTCTCTCGAGTGTGCTTATATATATATTCACATTACTGGAGATAAAAGACGCAAAAGATATACGTAAGAAAGACAGTGGAAGATGAGAAAATGTATAATATGATGAAGATGATTGTGAATTCCCCAGAGTATCCTATCGGCGAATTACTCGCCGCCACGGAAATCTCCGGCCGTGGGGTCGCTGGGGGTGAGGCAGGAGCCGGGAGCAAGCTGTTGTCCTCTCCGCGCGGCGGGTGAAATCAAAAGTAATCAATCGTACCTCCTCGCGCCCTTACATGGCAATCCCCCCGAAAACACAACCTTCTGTTATAACACAAACCTCCTGAACCGCTACACCGCCCCCGTGGCGGACTCCATCATATGGTCACAGTTTTGGAACCAATCAATACGACCAGGGGAATGTTTAGCCAATTATGAGATTGAGCCGATAAATTTTTTTTTTTTTTTCTTTTTTAGCACCTATAGCGAGAATTGTTGAAAAAAAATGTGGGTGTGGAGAATTGAAGGAACCTTGATGTAGGGTGATGGTTAATGGTGATTGATCATGGGTGGGGTGATGGGGTAATGGTCTGGGGGGATGGGTGAGTGAATGGGTGGGGGGTGATGGGTGAGGGAATATGTGGGCGGGTGATGAGTAATGGTGATGATTGTTGGGTGTGTGGTTATGGGTAATGGGTGAGTGAATGGGTGGGGGGTGAGGAGGTAATCGTGGTGAGTGCATGGGTAGGTGGGAATACATACATTTCTACATCCATGATTTCAGGAAAGTTAGAAGGAGCTATCTGAAGAGTCTGTGTTTGGTGGGCCGAAGGCCCACCAAACACAGGCGGTGGGCCGAAGGCCCACCAATAGCCCTAATGGGTGAGTGAATGGGTTGGGGGTGATGTGAATGGGTTGGCGTTAATACATACATTTCTACATCCATGATTTCAGGAAAGCTAGAAGGGGCTATCTGGAGAGTCTGTGTTTGGTGGGCCGAAGGCCCACCAAACACAGGTGGTGGGCCGAAGGCCCACCAATAGCCCTCCGCAGGAGCTAGCCAAAAAGGCCGCCCGGAGGGCGCCTTTGCGGCTAGTACCACATACAAACACCACACTTTAGGCGTATTTTGTGGCGCACACCCATTTTCTAATTTTCTTTTATTTTTGTATCCATACTCGGTTGCAAAAAACGGTAACGAACTACGATTTGTTGCATTGGAAAGCTTAATTATGTACCTTTCTTCAATTATAACTGAACGAAGTACCTAGAATTAATATTTCCTATTAAAAAAAAAAAAATACATTTTCCAAAACGTCAAAATTTCTATATTTTTAAAGTTATGGTAGCTGTGATTTCCTTAATTTACAACCTATAGTATTATTTTTACCAGCAATCGATAGAACATTTATCTGGCTTCATTTTGAGACCTTCAGCAGTGCAGTAGCGTTAATGGTTGTGGCTGGAGAGTCTTCGAAGTGACTAAAACTGACGCGCGGGATTTTAGTCTGTCGGCTGTATATATGTGTTGATTTCTCAGCTCGCACAAGGTTTTGCAAGGGCTATCATGCCATTTCATGTTATTCAGACATATATGAACATATCTAGGTATGATAGATAATGTGGTACTGTCGAGCATCCTTGACCCCACCTAAGCTGAAAAAGTTGCAGCACTATTAGTGAGTGGATGAAACCATACCATTGACGGAGAGTGTTTGTCGCTGTCCTCTCGCTTGCAAAGTTCAGTCACTGCCCCTGCTAACTGCCGCACAGCCACCGCCACTGACATCATATTTACACTCTAGCCTGTCTCTACTGTGGTCTCTGAGGGCCCCAAATCAACCAACTGCTAACCTTTTAGTCCATTAGGCCAAAAACTGGAACCAAGCAGGAGTTTCTAAAAAAGACAAATACCCCAAAGTGTGTGACAAAACTACACTCTGTTACCAATTCTGTAATGAGCTGAAGTTACTCTTTTAATAAAACTGCCCACCTCTCAAACTCTCTGGGCTTGTGTTGCCAAAAAAACTCGCTCACTACATACACAATATAGTTATAATCTCTTCTGTGGGTAAACAAACATAATATACATACAGAGAATGCTAGTTTGCTTCTTACAGGTTACAAGGCACAATTATTGAACTTTTTTCTTTTTGCATCACAAAGGACTGCCCAAGGGCAAAAAAAAAGAGGTAACAAAAAGCCCGCTTAGTTGCCAATCCCTATAAAGAAGACAGAAAGAGAATAAAGAAAGGGGGGTGGGCCAATCTAGTTCAGGATGTGTCTTGTCACTCCTCTCTTGCAAATATGTAAGTCGTAGGAAGGTTGAAAAATAGAAACAGGAAGAGAGTTCCAGAGCTTACCAGTGCAAGGGATAAAAGAGTAAAGATACTGATTAACTCTTGCATTAGGAAGATGTACATAATAGGGATGCGAATGA
The DNA here is from genome assembly GCA_016584305.1 of Chionoecetes opilio. Lineage (NCBI taxonomy): Eukaryota > Metazoa > Arthropoda > Malacostraca > Decapoda > Majidae > Chionoecetes > Chionoecetes opilio. Next base: position 372,485 of record JACEEZ010023454.1, on the reverse strand, counting down.
GTAGAACGTTTTGTGCAGCGAGGCCACGGGAGGGAGGGAGGCAATCAGTTAGCAAGTTCAGAAGAGCAGTGAGCATGACAATGACGGTAGAAGATAGCAAGAGAAGCAACATTGCGGCGGTGATTGAAAGATTGAAGACAGTCCGTCAGAGGAGGGGAGTTAATGAGACGAAAAGCATTTGTCTCAATCCTGTTTAAGAGAGCTGTATAAGTGGATCTCCCCCAAACATATGAGACATACTCCATACATGGGCGGATAAGGTTTCTGTAGAGAGCAAACAACTGGGAAGGAGAAAAAAATGAACGCAGACGCCAGAGGACACCTAACTTCATAGAAGCTGTTTTAGTAAGAGATGAGATGTGAGATTTCCAGTTCAGATTTAGTAAAGGATACTCCAAGAATGTTCATTGTAGAAGAGGGAGACAGTTGAATGTCATTGAAGAAGAAGAGATGTTGTCTGGTAGGTAATGTCGAGTAGATAGGTGAAGAAATGGGTTTTTTTTGAGGCATTGAACAAAACAAGGTTTGCTTTGCCTCAATCAGAAATTATAGTAAGATCAAAAGTTATGCGCTCTGTGGCATCTCCGTGAATCACTTAGTTCCTGTTGAGTTGAACGTCTAATTAACAATGTTGAAAAATGCAGAGTAGAATAATCAGCGTAGGAGTGGATAGGGCTTTGAGTTAGACTTAGAAGATCATTAATGAATAATTAATGAGGGTGGGTGATAGGACAGAACCCTGAAAAACACCACTATTGATAGACTTAGGAGAAGAACAATTACCGTCTACAGTAGCTGCAATAGAATAGTTTGAAAGGAAACTTAAGATGAAGTCGCAGAGAGAAGGATGGAAACCGAATGAGGGTAGTTTGGAAATTAAAGATTTGTGCCACTCAATCAAAAGCTTTTGATATGTCAAGGGCAACAGCAAAAGTTTTACCGAAACCCCTAAAGGAGGATGACCAAGATTCAGTTAGAAAGCTAAAAGATCGCTAGTAGAGCACCTTTTCTGGAAACCGTACTGACGATCAAATAGAAGATTGTGATCAGATAGATGCTTAAGAATCTTCTTATTAAGTATATAATCAAAAGTTTTAGAAAGGCAGGAATTAATGCTATATGACGGTAGATTGAGGATTAGAACGGTCACCTTCTTAGGGACAGGTTGGATGTGAGCAAACTTTCAGCAAGAAAGAAAGGTGGAAGTAGATAGACAAAGACGGACAAGTTTGACCAGGCAGGGTGCAAGCACAGAAACCCAGTTTTTGAGAACATGAGGGACTCCATAAGGACCGTAAACCTTTCGAGGATCTAGACCAGAAAGAACAAAGAAAATATCATTACAAAGGATCTTAATAACTGGCATGATCTAGTCAGAGGATGGAGGAGAAGTAGGAACTAGCCCTTCATTAACCAGAGTGGAATTTTCAGCAAAGGTTTGAGCACAGAGTTCAGCTTTAGAAATAGATGAGACAGCTGTAGAGCCATCTGGGTGAAGCATAGGAGGGAAAGATTAATAAGAAAAATTGTTAAAGATGTTATTAGCTAGATGCCAGAAGTCACGAGAGGAGCTTGATTCAGAAATATTTTGACGAAGGAGTTTTTGATAAGTTGAAGAAAATATTTGGTATGATTCCGGGCAGAAATATAAAAGGGCATGCGTTTCAGAGATGGAAGGTTACGGTACTGTCTGTGAGCCGCCTCTCTTATCTTGGAGAGCATGAAAACAAACAGAGTTAAACCAAGGTTGACGGGCTTTAGGATTAGAGAAAGTGTGTGTAATGTATACCTCCATGCCAGAGACAATGACCTCAGTTATGCGCTCTGCAGAAAGAGGTGGGTCTCTGACATGGAAGCAATAATTAATTCCATGGAAAATCAGAGTAGTACTACCTTATAGTTCCTCCCACTTAGCTGAGTTGAAATGCCAGAAGTACCTCCGCTTATTTGGGTCCCGGGGCGGCAACGGAGCGAGAGGACAGGTTACAGAAATAAGATTGCGATCGGAGGAACCCAATGGAGAGAATAGTTTCACAGAGTAAGCAGAAGGGTTTGTAGTTACGAAAAAATCAAGAATTTTGGGCGTCTCCAAGGCAGTCAGGAATACGGAACATAAATACATCACTTCAAAATAACGATTACACAAAATAACCAGGCACTGGTTAAATGGTTATGTCCTCAGCACACGAACAGTAATTTAGACTATAATTCCGTCGCTCTTACCATATCACACCACTTTCATGTGACCGTCTTTCCTGAACTGATGGTCAACTCCTTGTCACAGCAAACCTTCACAATATCCCCTCAATCCACAACACTTCAGTCAGATAGGGTTCCAGATAATAAGTGGCAGTACCCAGCTCACCTGCCGGAAATCCACCTTTTTCCTCTCACCGAAGCCCCTCCATTTCCAGCTGTCACAAGATGCAGGTTTAGACCGAGGCACAAGTCTCCGCCGAGGTTTGGATGGAGTACACTTGCAGCACCCCAAGGTCGCTGCTATCTCCAAAAAGTCCCTCCTTGCTTAACACAGCAAAATTCCTGCTCTGGCAGTCTTGATCCAGCATCCGCCACGGACAGGCCACCCAAACCTCTTTATACCCAGCAAACTTCTTCCAGCACCCAGTAAAACGTCCTTCCAGTGTCCTCTCTCCTCCCACATAAACAAGCCTCTCCCGCGTTTTCTCTATCGACGCCAAAACAAACAAACAGCTGAGCAGAGATCCGTCAGCCTTTTATTTCAAATCCTCACACATGCTTGAGCCCATAGCGCTTGTAGGCTTTTTCCTGTGCGTGCTGTGATGGTTGTCCTTCGGGCGTCCGTGGAGGCGCGGGAGTCCCAGAGTGGCGCCTGTGATGCATTAGAGGCCCATGCCGCCACCCGGTGTCCTTCGGTGTGCTCGAAGGTCGTCGACGGTCTAGTTGATGGGCAGCATTAGGGAAACAGTTGGCCACTCATAAAGGGTTTATTACGGGCGGGACTCGTGCTCACAGCCTTGAGCTGACCCCTTCAAAGCGGCAGCTAACCAACGACTCCACCACCGTCCTCCGTTGGGCTTCCTGATGCCCTTCACAATACCCACAATACTACATCCTCCTCCTTTCGCCGGTTGGATTAAGGAAAACGTCCTTATTGAAGGTAAGGTTTTGCACCTCTGGCGATGTTGCTCCTTGCATGGTCTCGTACAGCCGCTGAAACTCGCGGATCACCTGACACAAGTTCATGCAGTGGGCGTGACGGGCCAGTGTCCGGCACAAGGCACGAACAGCCGGTGTGCCCAACTGGGCGTCCCTGTAGGCCTGAAATCCCTCTGTAGACGAGTAGATACAAAGCATGTCTCTGTAGGCCGGCCGCTTGGCCTCGGGGTACAAGAGTGTCTGTCGAATCTCTTCGTCTGAGCCACGACAGAAATGGCTGAAGAACACCTTGGGTTTTCCTCGCATGCCGGGGCAGTCTTGGTCCAGGAAACAGCTCTGTACCTCGTCCAGGGTCACGGTGTCGTTGTCGTAGGTCAGGAACTGACGAGGACCAACACCGTGGCTCAGTATAAACACAAAAAGGCAGGAGACTGAGCCCAGAATGGGAGACTTGCTTTCTTCCCGGAAATAGTCAAGGGTGTTTTGTCGGGTGAGATCCAATCGCGTCAGCACCTGGTAGCCCATCTGCTCGTACACGTTCTCCAGGTTGGTGATGTCAAACTCTGATCCGTATCTGGGGAGGTGCTCATTGTTTCTGAAGGATCTGTTGTTCAGAATGAGGACGAGGCCGCGTGGATTGGTGCAACAAGGGTATATGTCAGGCCCCTCGGGGAAGGGTCGTGCCGCTGTTTGCACTTGCAGTTCCATCACTGGCACCTCAGGCTGGGGACACATACCAAACAGTAGTGACATAATGAAACAGAAAGAAAAAGGAGTTTAAAATACGGAACGAGAAGATTCACTTGATGTTAATATCCACAAATGATTGGTTTGATGCAATGGGAAAGAATCAAGACCCAAATTACGACCAATAGAATCCTGCTATAGCAAAAGGAAGTTGTATTATGAAAAAATAATGTCATATCGTTAACCAATAAAGGAATAGAGTAATAAGATTGCAAAGAATTAAGAAGCAAATTACAAGTAGAATACCGCTGTCCAATGAAAAAGCGTGAGCCAGCAAAGAGAGTTCGGAGACATTGTATCTACCTGCTGGAGCTGCCGGTGAGGGGAGGACGTGGCAGCAAGCCCTCCGCCGTGCCCCAGGCCACATCCCTCTGGCGCCCGGCATATCTGCCAAAAATCATGGTATTTTCAGTGGTATCTAAGTTGAGTGCTGTATTATGAATGGGTTTTACAGGTGCTATGAATATGATTGACAACAGCTTAATATATGAAAAAAGGCACATTTAGTTTGGCACTCGTGACTTTATCATAATTTTTGCTTCAACGTCATGGTACATGTTAAGATGATTGGATTAACATTCCAAGATATGAGAAACAAGCAGATCGCGGACCATAACCCTTATATGCCTGTCCCTTATGATTTGTGGAAGTCTTCCTGCTGAATATCCTGCACCAGCCTCTACCACTCTTCCATGTACAATACTTATCCCTTCGCCTCCCTCTCACTGTGTTTCCTCATATCCTTCCCGTCAACCTCATGATCTCCATCTTTTCTTTCCTCATCACATAGACCAAAACCTCATATTTCTTTCTCCAATATTCATCCAAAGTTCTCTTCCGACCCCTATTATTTGCAATACCTTCTTATTTGTTTCTTTCTGTTCATGATATCTTCAATACTCCATAACAGTGAGCTCGATCTGCCATCTGGTGGCCGTCTGGGATCCTACCGTCAGCTCAGAATGTCGGGTCTCGGGGTGTCAGGCTAGACTTATTTTCCATTATTCCCTACCAAACCAGCTACAATTAAGTGTTGTCATGGTCAACATAGGTTTATGCAAAATGAAAATATACGAGTTTTACATTATTCATAGCGTTATAATGAGGATTGTTGGCAAAATAGAAGCATTCGACCACAGGTGTCCTACAACATTCTACTAAATACTGTAGAGGAATGCTTCAAGGTGGGTGTATGGGTTAATATTACCTTCATGCATGCAAAGAGAAGGTATTATATACCCATACACCCGCCTTGAAGCATTCCTCTACAGTATTTAGTAGAACGTTGTAGGACACCTGTGGTCGAATGCTTCTATTTTGCCAACAATCCTCATTATAACGCCATGAATAATGTAAAACTCGTATATTTTCATTTTGCACAAACCTATGTTGACCATGGCAACATTTAATTGTAGCTGGTTTGGTAGGGAATAATGGAAAATAAGTCAAGCCTGACACCCCGAGACCCGACATTCTGAGCTGACGGGAGGTTCCCAGACGGCAAACAGATGGCAGATCGAGCTAACTGTTATGGCGTATTGCCTCCTCCGATAAAATAGACCGTAGGAGAGTGTCAAACAAATGGGTCAGTTTAGTCTGGGAGGTGTCTTGACACTCCTCTATTAAAAGACTTTATAAATCCGCACCACCACGCATGCTTGAATGGTTCCGGCCGTAGTCGTGCTGCAAGAGTCCCCTGCGACATGTACTCATTAAACTCAGAACTAACAGCTTTGAACTGCAGGACAGAAGGAGACACACAGATGGCGACACAAAGTGCCCAGTGTGTGGGGCAGAGAATGAAGACCTAGAACACTTTTTTTCTACAATGCCCGGGCTAAAATATGGAAAGAAATAGATTCAGAAATTACAGCAGCCGTATAAGGAAAATATAAATGAAATAATAGTAAACATATTATTTAACTTTGAAAACCCACAAGAAATAGAATTCACCAGAGATGTCTTGTTCACCTTTTGGAGGAAGAGAGGAAATAGGTTAAAAGAACTTAATAATCCAGCAGTAGCACCACAATCAACAAAAGGAAGAAAGTCGCAGTAAACCAACGCAGGGGTGCCGTTGATAAGGCACTATACCCCAAACACCATCGGATCGGATCGGATGTCCGTCCCCAGACCCTATTTCCCAGCCCATCTACCGCTGGGGAGGCGCTAGCAGAGTGGTTAGCGTCTCCGAGTGGCGTTCAAGGTGACCCGAGTTCGATCCCCGATGAGAACCAAAATTCACTTAAAATCTTTCTGCACCGTCGAGTGGCCTAAGAACACCCACATGCTGCCCATTAACTCTACCTTCGATTGTGAGTGCATCGGAGGACACAGAGGGGCGGCATGAGCCTCTAATCACAAGTGTCACTATAAAAATCCTGCCTGCGCAACCACGGGGTAGGGCTAACCATCAAAGCCCTCTGGTGAACCTCCAGGACCTACCATCCGAGCCCTAGAGGTCACTGCCTACAGGCGCTATAGGCATAAATGTAAAAAATTAAAATAAAATCCTCCCACCCTACATATATATTGCAAGCCGTGGATCATGGCTTCAGCCTTTGTTTTCCCTCGGTATTCAGGAGTATCACACATTTACTTAGTAATGATGACAATGACACACAAGATATTTATATATTTTTTCTACATCACAAAGAACTAGCCAGGAGCAAAATAGAAAAGAAGCAATAAAAAGCTCGCTTAGTCCCTATAAAGAAGACAGTAAGAGAATATAGAAAGGGGAGTGGGCCAATGTAGTTCGGGAAGTGTCTCGTCACTCCTCTCTTGAAATAATTTAAGTCATAAGGAAGGTGAAAAAATGGAAACAGGAAGAGAGTTCCAGAGTTTACCAGTGAAGGGGATGAAAAAGTGAAGATACTGGTTACCTCCTCCATTAGGAAGATGGACAGAATAGGGATGAGAATGAGTAGAAAGCAGGAACAAGAGGAAGGAGGCACAAACCTTTCATCAACCAGAGTGGAATTTTTAGCAAAGGTTTGAGCAAAGAGTTCAGTTTTAGAAATAGATGAGACAGCTGTGGAGCCATCCGGGAGAAGCATAGGAGGGAAAGATGAAGAAGAAAAATGTTAAAGATGGTTTTAGCCAGATACCAGAAGTCAGGAAAGGAGTTTGATTCATAAATATTTTGACATTTTATATGAATGAAGGAGTTTTTGGTTAGTTGAAGAAAATATTTGGCATGATTACGGAAATAAATATAGAGGGCATGTGTTTCAAGAGATGGATGGTTACGGTACCGTCTATGAGCCGCCTCTCTATCTTGGATAACATGAGAACAAGGAAAGTTTAACCAAGGTTGACGGGCATTAGGATTAGAGAAAGTATGTGGAATGTATGCCTCCATGCCAGATACAATGACCTCAGTTATGCGCTCTGCACAAAGAGATGGGTCTCTGCCATGAAAGCAAGAATATTATTCCATGGAAAATCAGAGTAGTACTGCCTTTGGTCCTTCCACTTAGCTGAGTTGAAATGCCCGATGCATCATCGCTTAGGTGGGTCCCGGGGCGGCACCGGAGCGATAGAACAGGTTACAGAAATAAAATTGTGATGGAGGGTCCCAACGGAGAGAATAGTTTCACAGAGTAAGCAGAAGGGTTAGAGGTCAGGAAAAATCAGGAATGTTGGGCGTGTCTCCAAGGCAGCCAGAAATACGGGTAGGGTGCTGCACCACCTATTCAAGGTCTTGAAGGATAGAAAAGTTGTAGGCTTGTTTACCAGGTTGGTCAGTGAAAGAAGAAGATAGCCAAAGCTGGTGGTGGACATTGAAATCCCCTAGAATTGAAATTTCTGCAGAAGGAAAATGAGATGAGATGTGCTCCACGTTTAATGTTAAATTGTCGAAGAATTTTTGTATAGTCCGAGGAGTTAGATGAAAGATATACATCACAGATAAATTTAGGAAGAGAGTGACTTCGAGAGTGAAGTCGAAGCCAGATGGTAGAAAATTCTGAAGATTCAAGACCGTGGGCACGAGAGAAAGCGATGTCGCTAGGTACATATACGCCACAGCCAGCTTTGGATTTAAAATGAGAATAGAGACAGTAGGAGAAAACAGAAAAGAGACTGCTGTTAGTGTTCACAGACATCTGGGTTTCGGTGAGGAAAAAATATGAGGTTTAGAGGCGGAGAGGTGATGTTCCACAGATTGGAACTTAGACAATGTACACCTCAAACATTATATAGGTGTGTACTACAATAAAATTACCAAACTACCTATGCATCCATCTATCTATCTATCTATATGTATGTAGACACACCCAAAATCTCTCTCTCTCTCTCTCTCTCTCTCTCTCTCTCTCTCTCTCTCTCTCTCTCTCTCTCTCTCTCTCTCTCTCTCTCTCTCTCTCTCTCTAAGAGAGATAAAAGTGTTGTATCGAATAACCGCAACCGCAACCGCAACCGCACTCCAACCGCACAAAAATTCACAACCGCAACCGCACTTATGAAACTCCGGTTGCGGTTGTGAAAGCATAGTATAGATAGTATGCATGTGACGTCATGATCAAATACTAAACAATAACAAAGCGACTCTGGCCGTGAGGCTGGCCGAGGAACCCGGGGAAAAAATGTACTTCCATAGTAATTTATCCCCTACCAAATACATTTATCAGTATACATAAATGATAGACTGTTATCTTCGTAAATGTTTGTTCTATAACATATTCACATAAAACACAGTAAAATACACTAAATAAATGTCATTA
>JACEEZ010023454.1:261373-356373 GCA_016584305.1 Chionoecetes opilio | reverse complement strand
AGATTTCCTGCTGGGAAATGACTTGGCGGGAGTTAGAGTATTTCCTTCACCTACGCCCCCTGTCGCGGTCCCAGAGGAGACCTTTGAGGCCTCGGCTGGTGTGGAGAACGGGTGCAGGGTACTGGAAGCCTCACTCCCCGTGTGTGCCGTCACGAGGTACATGGCCAGGAAGGCTGTGGATAAGGACGTGCCGGTGTCCTCTCAGGTTCCTGGGACCGACTGTAGTACATCAGGGTCACCAGAGAAGGAACTTGGAGAGAAGGGTGTCACCGCAAGGGGGATAGATACTGAGAGCGCCGGTAGGGAGGGCGACGGGTCGCACCTTGCGGTGTACACCCGCGGTGGAGCTACACTTAGCCCACCGTCCTCTCAGGTTCTTGGGGCCGACTGTAGTAAGACAGGGCCCCTGGAAGAGCTTGAGGAAAGAAGGGGTGTTACTGCAGAGGGTGGGGAGAGTGAGGGCGTCGGTGTTAAGTCTGACGCGCACCACCCTGCTGAGTGCACCGGAGGCGGGGCTGACTCCAGCCCTTCGCCTGGTCAGGATCCTGGGGCCGACTGTAGAAACACAGGGCACCGGTAGGAACCCTGAGGAAGGAGGGATCTACTGCAGAGGGGGGAGATATGGGCGCGTTTAAGTCTGACGCCACCACCCGCTGAGTGGCACCGGAGGCGAGGTTTAAGCCAGCCTTTCGCCGGGTCAGGATGCGGGCCGACTGTATGCCTACAGGTCACCACCTAAAACACCCGAACTTCAGGTCTCGTCTAGAGGGGACAAGTGATTCATGGACAGTTATCACCCGAGGAGACGAGGAATGGCGGCGATTTACTCCTGGGCGCTTACACTTTCCCCCCGACTCGTTGTTCTCAAGAGTGATGTCAATCTCGACGATAGCGCAAGCAGCAGAAGGACGAATTGAAGCTCTGTTTGTAAGGGGAGGAGAGAGGGAGGAGAGGGAGGAGGAGGTGTGTGATGGCCTGCCGGTGATGGGGGGTGGAGAAGAAGAGGGAGTTACGGATGGTGAAAGTGGTGAGGCTCCTTGGGGTGGGCGGCCACTGCCAAAGGGACAAGGTGTAAGCCCGGAGGAGGGGGCACCCTTGGTCCTGACGCTTGATGCGGGAGAGGAGCCAGGCTTTGGAGACGTTGCTCCTGTCGGACTGTGGGAGAACAACAGTCAGGAGGCCCCCAGGGAGAAATTGCAACATCTGTCCCCGGAGAGAGGGGAGGAGATGTGTCGGCGGCTGTGACAGTACCCCCGGGTCTTTGGCAGTGCCCCCGGGCGGACTACGTGGGCTGTGCACGACATTGATGTCAGCGATGCCGCGCTAGTAAAGCTTTCTCCCTATCGGGTTAATCCCCTCAGGCAGAAGTACCTGGAGGAGGAGATTACTTATATGCTTGATCACAACTTGATCAAACGGGGGTCCAGTGAATGGAGCTCCCCCGTCACCCTGCAGCCCAAGCCTGATGGCAAGGTCCGCTTTTGTGTCGACTTTAAAAAAGTGAATACACTGTCGAAGGTTGACACCTACCCTCTGCCTAGGGTCGACGACTTGGTGGACAAGATAGGGGCTGCCACCTACATTACCAAGGTAGATTTGGTCAAGGGCTACTGGCAGGTACCCCTCTCGGAGCGTGCCAAGCAGGTGGCCAGTTTCGTGGTAAATGGGGTGGTGTATCAGTGCCAAGTAATGCCTTATGGCCTGAAAAATGCACCAGCCACCTTCCAGAGGCTCATGGATCGGGTCGTGGACGGGGTGCCGAACTGTGCCGTGTATATTGATGACATGGTGGTGGTTGACTCCAGCTGGGAGGATCACCTTGACCACGTGGAGGCACTTGTTCGTCGTCTAGGTGAGGCGATTTGGACAAGTGTGAGTTTGTCCAAGCCTGGGTGCAGTACTTGGGTTACGTTGTGGGACATGGCCAGGTGTCCCCCCCTGAAGCTAAGGTGGAGGCCATTAACAACTTCAAGGCACCTTCTTGTCGGCGGGCCCTTCAGCGTTTCCTGGGCATGATAGGGTACTATCGGCGGTTCATCAAGGGCTACTCTACGGTGCTGGCCCCCCTTACGGACTTGCTGCGAAAGGACAGGAAGTGGGAGTGGTCCGCAGAGTCTGAACAGGCTTTTGATACAGTGAAGTCGTTACTCTGCCACCATCCTATCCTGCGCGCCCCTGACTTCACTAAGCCTTTTGTGCTGGCGACCGATGCTAGTCGAGTGGGCGTGGGTGCCGTGTTATTGCAACATGGGGAGAATCAGAAGGAATACCCAGTTGCATTCTTCTCTAAGAAGTTCACTACCGCTCAGCGGTATTATTCCGTTATAGAGCAAGAGTTGTTGGCCATTCTGTTGGCCTTGCAGGATTTTGAGGTGTACTTGCCTTACTATGGCCCGGTGATCAAAGTCTACTCTGACCATCACCCTTTGCAGTTCTTGCAGAAGTTCAAGTTTAAGAATCAACGTCTCACTCGCTGGAGTTTGTTGTTGCAGGAGCACAACTTGGACGGGAAACATATCCGAGTGGTGGATAATGTTATAGCTGATTGCCTGTCCCGCTCAGATGTGCATGAGGGCGGGGCTGAAAGAAAATGTTCCTCCAGGGAACAAAATTTTCCCTTGGGGAAGGGCGTGTAAAACCTGCCGGGGGGCCTGGCTGGTGTATGTCCCCGGGTGAGTGAGGAGAAGGAGAGAGAAGAGAGGAAGGTGTCCCCCCCCCCCCGCCCCTGGTGGGCCCTTCAGTCCCGCGTGGCAGAGCGGCGCCCGAGTTAGTAGAGGTCTGGCCTTAATAGCGAATACACGTGCCGCTCTGCTCCGCAGCCTCTTGCTATCCTTCGTCGTTGAGTTGCTGCGTTTTGGTAGCTGTTGAGTCTTTGCGTAGGAAGTTTGCCCTGCATTCACTTAAGTCAGTGAATAGCTAGAGGGTGTCTGAAGTTATAGTATTTCTTGCGTAGTATTGAAAACACGTGGGTTCCACCATTTGGGTAAGGCTTTCGGGCTGACCACGTGCTAAGTTTAGTATTAACGGACGGAAGGCGGGAAATGAATGGTTACCGTGTTTTGGAGTTTTGGCTAGCACAGGAGATACTGACACACACACAAACACATCGCCTGTACACTAATTAACCTTTGTTTTGCGAGGCCAGCTCATAACACGAATACCAGTTTCCCATCCTTCTGGGCAGTGGGATGAGAAAGGTGGGAGGTGCACTCCAGTAATAACGTAATAGGGAGGAACTTTCCATCACCACTGTTTAACCGCCCATAGATACAATCGCGGTAGCATTTTGAAGCGTTACGTAGCATATTTCTTCAAGTATCACTTAGAGTGGAGGTGAGAGCAGAGGGTGCTCTCACTCTTGTTTGTTTAGTGATACAGCCGGGCCTGTCAGTAGCCTAGGTTGTAATCGGTAGTATACTTTTGTATTTGAGCAAGAGAGTAGAAGGGATCGAGGGTTACGGCCCCTCTCTTTCTCCGGATAGAAGCTGGAGAGCTTCTATCGGTTCACAGTTTAGTGAACAGTCTGTTGCGCTTGAGGCCGCAGTCGTAACAATTTATATATATATAATTTATATATATTATATAATATATATAATATAATATATATATATATATATATAATATATATATATATATATATATATATATATGATATATTATATATATATATATATATATATATATATATATATATATATATATATATATATATATATATATATATATATATATATATATATATATATATATATATATATATATATATATATATATAATATATATATATATATATTATATATATTATATATATATATATATATATATATATATATATATATATATATATATATATATATATATATATATATATATATGTATATATATATGTATATATATGTATATATGTATATATATATATATATGTATATATATATATGTATATATATATATGTATATATATGTATATATATGTATATATATATATATATATATATATGTATATATATCACCAACAACATGTGTCAACAAGTTTAAAATGTATTTAGGGGTGTAGTGTACACTTCCATTCACCATCCCTTGAGCCGAGTTTACAGAAATAAAAGCACATGCTCCACTGATACTAAATCTGTAATCACTGGTCATCTATTTCAGTTTCAAAATGATCCGTAAAGAAATTCATTAATACAAAATTATTATGATAAATGTGTCCCAAAACGCTTTATACTCATACTTTTCACAGTTGTGGTTCCTCCCGCACGTGTACTACGTAAGGCACATAAATACCTTTGCATACCTAATGGAGTGTTTCCTTTGCTCTAACCTTTGAGGAGGCGGTGGCCGAGAGGTTAGAGTCTTGGAGTGGTGAGCTCGATGTTCCGAGTTCTAATCCTGTCGGGGGCAATTACAGAACTCCTTCGACCTAATTTAATGCGGTCGAAAAGAGCCTGGTAGGTGAACAGAGGGTCCCGAGTTCAAGACCCAGCAAGGAGCAACTGTCAAATCCATCGTCGAGTGGCCGAAGAAACCCGCATGATGCATACCTGTTCCTTCGACTGCGACTTCAAGTGCACCAGTGGAAGCACCATGCAGGTGACAGCATGAGCCTGACTGAGGATCCGATCATCACAGAAAACGGGATTTTCACCTATAGATCAAAGGTGTCACTATAAAAATTCCAGCCTGCGCCACCAACGGGCGAGGGCCAATCATCACGACCCTCCAGAATGTGCAGGGACCTGAGTTCTCAAAGAAAAAAATAGGCTACAGGCGCTATAGGTTCCAACGTAAAAAAAAGAATAAAAACCTGCCTCAAATGCCTAACAAGATGGCGGGATCAACCACAACTTGCCCGGAATAGTTATAACTAAATAAAGTTTACGGTTAAAAAAAGCTAATATTTTAATACTCGCCGCGGCATTGACGACCCTTGTCTCCAAGTTTTGGGTGAAAATAGGCATGAAGAGTTATTTTTTTCAGTATTTTGATATTGTAAACTGAACTGCTTCATTTAGTCAAAATTGTTGTTTTGAAAAAAAATATTGTCACCTCTGAGAGTACCACTGGACCCTGAATCGTCCGGCACGGGGAGTTGGATGGATGGGGGGCTCGATGGCTGCCTTATCGAGGGAGAAGTACGGCACTCTCTAAGAGTTTCTTTTGAGAAAACCCGTTTTCCTTAATAACTCAAAAACTATGATAGCTAAGTAGTTTAGCAGTAATTAATTTCTGCCCGTAATCATGCCTAATCTTTTGTTCAACTTACCAAAAACTCCTTCGTCAATAGAAATGTCAAAATCTTTCTGAATCAAACTCCTCTCATGACTCCCAGACTTCTGGCATCTAACCAAAAATATCATTAACAATTTTACTTCTTCATCTTTCTCACCTATACCCAGATGGCTCCACAGTTGTTTCATCTATTTCTAAAGCTGAACTCTTTGCTCAAACCTTTGTTAAAAATTGCACTCTGGTTAATGACGGGTTTGTTCCTTCTTCTCCTCCACCCTGTGACGATGTTATGCCTGTTAAGATCCTTCGTAATGATGTTTTCTTTGCTCTTTCTGGCCTAGATCCTCAGAAGGCTTATGTTCCTTACAGAGTCATTCCTATTATTCTCAAAAACTATGCTTCTGTGCTTGCACTCTGCCTGGTCAAACTTTTCCGTCTTTGTCTATCTACTTCCACCTTTCCTTCTTGCTGGAAGTTTGCTCACATTCAACCTGTTCCTAAGAAGGGTGACCGTTCTAATCCTTCAAACTACCGTCCTATAGCTTTGACTTCCTGCCTTTCTAAAGTTTTTGAATCTAAACTAAAAAAGAAGATTCTTAAGCATCTATCTGCTCACAATCTTCTATCTGATCGTCAGTACGGTTTTCGTCAAGGGTGATTTACTGGCGATCTTCTAGCTTTCCGAACTGAGTCTTGGTCATCCTCCTTTATGGATTTCGGTGAAACTTTTGCTGTTGCCCTTGACATATCAAAAGTTTTTGATAGAGTCTGGCACAAATCTTTAATTTCCAAACTACCCTCATTCGGTTTCTATCCTTCTCTCTGAACCTTCATCTTAAGTTTCCTTTCAAACCGTTCTATTGCAGCTACTGTAGACAGTCATTGTTTTTCTCCTAAGTCTATCAATACGTAGTGTTGTTCCTCAGGGTTCTATCCTATCACCCACTCTCTTTCTATTATTCATTAATGATCTTCTAAGTCTAACTCGATGTCCTATCCACTCCTACAATAATTTGATTCTACCATACACTTTTTCAACGTCGTTCATTAGGCGTCCAACTCAACAGGAACTAAGTGACTCACGGAGAGATGCCACCGAGCGCCTAACTTCTGATCTTTCTATAATTTATGATTTGGACAGAGCAAACCTTTTTTTGTTCAATGCCTCAAAAGCCCAATTTCTTCACATATCTACTCGACATAACCTTCCAGACAGACAACTATCCCTTTTTCTTCAACGACACAAGTGTCTCCCACTTCTACAATAAACATTCTAGAACTACCCTTTGCTAAGAATCTGAACAGGAAATATTACATTTCATCATGCAAAAACAGCTTATATGAAGTTAGATGTCCTCTGGCGTCTGTGTCCATTTTTTTCTTCCTCCCAGTTGCTTGCTCTGTACTTATCCACCCATGTGGAGTATGTATCACATGTTTTGGGGAGATCCACTTATACAGCTCTCCTAAACAGGATTGAGACAAAAGCTTTTCGTCTCATTAACTCCCCTTCTCTGACGGACTGTCTTCAATCTTTCAATCACCGCCGCAATGTTGCTTCTCTTGGTATCTTCTACCGGTATTTTCATGCTCACTGCTCTTCTGAACTTGCTAACTGCATGCTTCCCCCCTTCCGCGGCCTCGCTGCACAAGACTTTCTACTCATTCTCATCCCTATTCTGTCCATCTCCCTAATGCAAGAGTTAAACAGTACCTTTCAAAATTCATCCCCTTCTCTGGTAAGCTCCGGAACTCTCTTTCTGTCTCAATTTTTGCACCTTTCTACGACTTATTTTCAATCTAAATTTCAATTCTAAATATTTTCAAGAGAGGAGTAACAAGACACCTCCTGAACTAAATTGGCCCACCCCCCCTTTTTATATTATCTTACTGTCTTCTTTATAGGGATTAGCAATTAAACGGGCTGTTTTTTTTACCTCACAGGGCTCTGTCACGCAAGACTAGAACTCTCCTGAGGAGAGACAAGGAGAAGCATGTCAGAAGGTTCGATAAGGACGTTGTGGGCCATTTAAACGCTAATGACCTCCGATCTGCCTACCGAGCTCTGAAGAAGCTCTGCTTCAAGTCTCCATCTCGGGCGAGTATTATCCGAGCAGCAGATGGGCGCCTCTTTTCAGACATGGATGGGTAGATGGCTCGCTGGGCTGAGTACTTTAGGCAGTTGTTCTCGGTTGACCCTCCAATTGGGCAGCTTCACACCACTGGATTACGGGCAGTGGATGCCGATCCTCCCAATGACGAAACCGCACCCTCTCTTGACGGAGTCAGAGAGGCTGTAGCAAAGGGGTAGAATGGCAGCTGGTATTTATAATATCAATGCGGAGCTCTTCAAAGCTAGATCCACAGGTTGCATGCTGTCTTGAATGCCGTGTGGCAAACAGGTACCATTTCTCCTGACTGGAAAAAGGGGCCTATCGTCCCTATCTGGAAATTGAAAGGGGACCGTCAAGACTGCAACAATTACCGCGGTATTACACAGCACAGCGTGCCAGGCAAGGAGCTTGCCGATCTATTGCTAAAACGAATCCGCAGTCATCTGCTGAAGCATCAGAGACCTGAGCAGTCTGGTTTCATGCCTGGTAAGTCAACAACGGACCGTATCCTAGCGCTTCGTTTCCTCGTGGAACGCCGACGTGAGTTTCGAAAGGGGATGCTTGCAGCCTATGTTGATCTCAAGAAGGCGTTTGACTCAGTGCATCGTGAGTCACTATGGGATCTTCTGCGGCTTCGCAGGATTCCTGAAAGGACTGTTGGTCTGCTGACTGGTCTCTACTCTGGGACTGAGAGTACTGCGAAGTGTGGGGGAGGTGTATCCAGCTTCTTTTCTGTGAATACAGGAGTGAGGCATGGGTGCGTCCTTGCCCCATCACTTTTCAACACGTGTATGGACTGGGTAAAGTTGTGGACCAAAGTAATTGTGGCGCATCCCTCGTCAATACAAAGATCACTTATCCTGCATTTGCCGATGATGCAGTAATCTTTGCTGAGTCGCTGGAGGTTCTGGTGATTGCTCTCGAAGCGCTGCACGAGGAGGCAAAGCCTTTGGGACTTGAGATGTCCTGACCCAAGACCAAGGTCCAGTTGTTTGGAGGCTTATTAGATGAAACAATACAGTCTGTTAATGCGTACGGCGAGGACATTGAAATATTGGAAAGTTTTACATACCTGGGTATCGCAATCCAGAATGACGGCGGGTCGCGTCAAGAAG
This sequence comes from Chionoecetes opilio, assembly GCA_016584305.1. NCBI lineage: Eukaryota > Metazoa > Arthropoda > Malacostraca > Decapoda > Majidae > Chionoecetes > Chionoecetes opilio. Next base: position 347,915 of record JACEEZ010023454.1, on the reverse strand, counting down.
TCTTACGGCGGATTGGCATAGCCCACAGTGTTATGGACTCGCTCAACACGAGTATTTTGGCGTTGTCGGTACATATGCAAAAAGACAAAGATCCGGATCTTCAAGTCGCTTGTGATCCCTGTCCTACTCTATGGATGTGAGACATGGACACTGAATAGCGACTTGAGGAGGCGAATCGATGCCTTTGATAATGAGTGTCTTCGCAGAGTCATGGAGTATCGCTGGGATTGCATTCCATCCTTTCTGTTCCTCGTCAAGCTCAAAACATCAAGAATCTCTAAAAGTATCTTCATAATGTGTGAGTTTTCGAAGTGGAAACAATGGCTAAGATAAATACAACAAACTTAAACAAATTCCTAAAGGTAATTTACAACAATGACAGATATGTTGCTTACTGTAGAGTGTGCCTTGCTCTGTGCCTCCATCTGGCTCCTCCTCTTCTTTGGGTGCAGTTCACTGCTTTCTCCCCCGCCCTCACAGGTGAAAGGAAGCAGCAAGCTCCTCAACATTTGTACAAGCTTCTCTTGGGCAAAACAGAATGTGATAAGTGTGTGTGTGTGTGTGTGTGTGTGTGTGTGTGTGTGTGTGTGTGTGTGTGTGTGTGTGTGTGTGTGTGTGTGTGTGTGTGTGTGTGTGTGTGTATGTGTATGCGTGTGTGTGCGTGTGTGAATCATCCATAGTCTTGATTATGCGCGCTGATGACGCGATAGCTAGCTGTTATCCCCCCAGAAAGAGGTTAGACCTCATAGAGGTCTAAGCTCTTTCTATCTATGGGTAGTCTATCTATGGGTTCTATCCATGGGTAGGGATGATAACTCATCCCCCCCATCCCCTTGCTCAAGGAAGACAGTAACTACCTGTGCAGTCAGCAAAATTTTACATGAGCGAGCCTTGACCTCGCGACCTGCTGAACAACAGGCGATGCTTCCATCAGACCACATAGGCAGTGTGTTTGTGTGTGTGTGTGTGTGTGTGTGTGTGTGTGTGGTGTGTGTGTGTGTGTGTGTGTGTGTGTGTGTGTGTGTGTGTGTGTGTGTGTGATTTTACATCACAAGGAACTGGCCAAGGGCACAACAAAAATGGGTAACACAAAGCCCGCTTAGTTGCCAGTCCCTATAAAGAAGACAGTAAGAGAATAAAATAAAAACAGGGGTAGGCCAATTTAGTTCGGGAGGTGTCTTGTTACTCTTCTTTTGAAAAGATTTAAGTCATAGGAAAGTGGAAAAATAGAAACAGGAAGAGAGTTCCAGAGTTTACCAGTGAAAGGGATGAAAGAGTAAAGATACTGATTAACTTTTGCATTAGGAAGATGGACAGAATAGGGATGAGAATGAGTAGAAAGTCTTGTGCAGCGAGGCCGCGGGAGTGGGGGAGGCATGCAGTTAGCAAGTTCAGAAGAGCAGTGAGCATGAAAATAACGGTAGAAGAGAGCAAGAGAAGCAACATTGCGGCGGTGATTTAAAGATTGAAGACAGTCAGTCAGAGGAGAGGAGTTGATGAGACGAAAAGCTTTTGACTCAACCCTGTTTAGGAGAGCTGTATGAGTGGATCCTCCCCAAACATGTGAGACATACTCCATACATGGGCGGACAAGGCCCCTGTAGAGAGCAAGCAATTGGGAGGGAGAAAAAAAAGGACGCAGACGCCACAGCACACCTAACTTCTTAGAAGCTGTTTTAGCAACAGATGAGAGGTGAGATTTCCAGCTCAGATTTTTAGTAAAGGATAGTCCTAGAATGTTCATTGTAGAAGAAGGAGACAGTTGAGTGTCATTGAAGAAGAGGGGATAGTTATCTGGTAGGTTTTGTCGAGTAGATAGGTGAAGAAATTGGGTTTTTGAGGCATTGAACAAAACAAGGTTTGCTTTGCCCCAATCAGAAATTATAGAAAGATCAGAAGTTAGGCGCTCGGTGGCATCTCTCCGTGAATCACTTAGTTCCTGTTGAGTTGGACGTCTAATAAACGACGTTGAAAAATGCAGGGTAGAATCATCAGCGTAGGAGTGGATAGGGCTTTGAGTTAGACTTAGAAGATCATTAATGAATAATAGAAAGAGAGTGGGTGATAGGACAGAACCCTAGGGAACACCACAATTGATAGGTTTAGGAGAAGAACAATGTCCGTCTACAGTAGCTGCAATAGAACGGTTTGAAAGGAAACTTAAAATGAAGGTACAGAGAGAAGGATAGAAACCGAATGAGGGTAGTTTGGAAATTAAAGATTTGTGCCAGACTATATCAAAAGCTTTTGATATGTCAAGGGCAACAGCAAAAGTTTCACCGAAACCCCTAAAGGAGGATGACCAAGATTCAGTTAGGAAATCTAGAAGATCGCCAGTAGATCGCCCTTTACGGAAACCGTACTGACGATCAGATAGAAGATTGTGAGCAGATAGATGCTTAAGAATCTTCTTATTAAGTATAGATTCAAAAACTTTCGAAAGGCAGGAAGAAGTCAAAGCTATAGGACGGTAGTTTGAAGGATTAGAACGGTCACCCTTCTTAGGAACAGGTTGGATGTGAGCAAACTTCCAGCAAGAAGGAAAGGTGGAAGTAGATAGACAAAGACGGAAAAGTTTGACCAGGCAAGGTGCAAGCACAGAAGCACAGTTTTTGAGAACAATAGGAGGGACTCCGTCAGGACCGTAAGCCTTCCGAGGATCTAGGCCAGAAAGGGAAAAGAAAACATCATTCCAAAGGATCTTAATGACAGGCATAATATAGTCAGAGGGTGGAGGAGAAGGAGGAACAAGCCCTTCATCAGCCAGAGTGGAATTTTTAGCAAATGTTTGAGCGAAGAGTTCAGCTTTAGAAGTAGATGAGACAGCTGTGGAGCCATCTGGGTGAAGCATAGGAGGGAAAGATGAAGAAGAAAAATTGTTAGAGATGTTATTAGCTAGATGCCAGAAGTCACGAGAGGAATTTGATTCAGAAAGATTTTGACATTTTCTATGAATGAAAGAGTTTTTGGTAAGTTGAAGTAAAGATTTGGCATGATTACGTGTGTGTGTGTGTGTGTGTGTGTGTGTGTGTGTGTGTGTGTGTGTGTGTGTGTGTGTGTGTGTGTATGTGTGTGTGTGTGTGTGTGAGTCACGTATCCGTAAGAACAATTTTATACTGAAAAATATGTTCATGATTGGCAAATGTCACCTTTGTCAATGGAATGGCTTGTGTAGCAACTATAGTTGCCGCGGCTGATTAAGGATTAAGCTGTCTCGGATAAATGAAACCGAAAGGCTTTCTACATGATCAGGGTTGCAGGCAGTGGAAACAAAAGCATGTCGAAGAGTTTTGAGACAGGCAAAAATATGATAGGTTGTAGAGATGTGGCAACAGCACTAGTCGCCATGTTGTGGGAGAAGTTCAGGCAACGGTGCCCTCCCTCCATCTCACTCTTGTGTCTCCAACGCCAGACACCAGACGTACATGACCTCACCGCTGCCTTTCTGAGTTAATCGCCTGCCCATTACGTGTCTCTCTGACGGAGGTTATATACGGGTTGCTGCAGCGTGAGGACAGGAGAAGGGCATTGTGGATGGGGCAAGGACGCAGGCTGAGCGTGAGGAGATCTACAGGAGGGCAAGCGTGGACTGGACAGAGTACCACGTGAGTGTGATTAAGGCCTGGACGAGAGGACCATACAGCCGCAGGTTCATCAGTAAAGAGTGAGATAGCCTACCCCCTTCTATTTTCAGCAGTGCTATAGGTGGTAGGGTTATATATTATATAGGAAAAAGTATTTAGGGGGAGTGCTTGGCTGGATAAAAGTGAGTCCAGATAAGGACGTGTACTTTCCTTGTTTAATTACTGCCTTGGTATTTAATACAGTAAATTAGATTATCGCCCATCTATTGATTACCCCTGTATCCATCCTGGGCTACTGCTATCTGTGAGTTTCGAACCGTTGGTAGTTTAGAGGGGTGTCAAGTGAAGTGGGGCACGATAATTGTTCACTGTTTTTTTCTTCTTTTATTACGTGGACGAGGATCCAAACCTTAGCCACATACCTCTCTGAACACGATAATGTGATTATTTTCATAGTATCACCAGGCAGGGTATGTTGCCTTCACACTTATATAGGATGACTGAAGGCAAAGAGGAAGGCAAGGATAAGCTTAGATAGAAAATATATGAGGGATGATTGTCAGGTTCTTTTCCTGCATCTTTTTTTGTGGGGACTGAATATACAATCACACACACACACATACAAACACTCACACACACGCACACACTGTGACACACACACACACACACACGCACACACTGTGACACACACACAAAGACATAAATAGTTACCTTCTTTTTGGCTTCTTTCACTGCTGTAGTCCGCTCATGAGTCGGGGTAGAGGAGGTATTAGGGAAGGATGTAGTTATTGAGGCATCAGGCTGGGCAGGAGGTGAGGCAAGACTATTGGAAAAGGAGATTTTGGAAGCGTCGGTAATGGGTAAATGAATGGGTGAATGACGCATGGATGATGGAATTAGGGGACGGGAAGGTAAAGAGGGAGAGTTTGTCGGTGGAAGCTTTGAGGACTCTTCTATTTCATCAGGATTCCGATTCGTTGTAGGAGTGAGTTGTTGAGAAATAGTCGGCGGTAAACGAGGTATCTTGGCGGTTGCTTCGAGGTGCACCATGCAAGGTGAGGCAGGCTGAGGGGACCGCTTCTGACTGCTCGCTGTTTTCTTACTTGTTTTTTTCTGAATGCCCCCATGAAATAAAGGAAGTAACATGTAATTAATTTGAATCTACAATGTCTACTTAAGTTTTTCTTTCTCCTCTAATGTTCATTTTCTTATAGATGTCTGTTATAGGGTCCATATACCCCCAAGCATATATTACGATTACATTAATACATATAAAGTACATAAATTCAGTAGCTACTACTACTATTTTTTTCAAAGTAGACCTTTATCCTTGTGGAACTGTATGATCTGTGGTTAAAATGAAATCAGAAAAAAAGTTAGTTGTTTTAGTTAGTTGAGTAAAAGGTTACTCAGAAAATTAGTTTAGCTCCATCAGCTGTTGTAGACACCTACCAGTGCCATAATTTTTAATTCATCCTCAAAACCTGGACAAAGGAGTAACTAAGCTATTTTCAACGACAATTTGCAAAGATAATTTTACATTGATTGCAATGATAATGAAATATAATAATAAAGACATGTTAATATGAATATAATAAGTGCTTACACGTGCATAATGAAGCTGTGTTTTCCATATTAAAAGATATAACCTTCCGTACCTAGATGGTTTTTTTCTGCAGGTAAATATGAACAGCATGACAAAGGGCCTTCCATGTTATCATTTTTCAAGTCAAATCGACGCACCTAGAAATCAGTCTCACGTCTTATTTGTTTGTAATCAAAGAAATATAACATTTAGGTACTGAAGGTTATGTCTTATAGTATGGGAAAAACAGCTTCATTATGCGTGTAAGCACGAATTCTATTCATATGAACATGTCTATTTTATTATCTTACATTATCATTGCAATGAATGTCAAATTCTCTTTGCAAATTGGCGATATAAATAGCTTAGTTACTTCTTTTGTCCCAGGTTTTGAGGATGAATAAAACATTCTGGCGCTGATAGGTGTCTACAACAGTTGATGGGGCTGTGCTAATACTCCAGAATAGTAAGCGGATTTTCCATCTGGTGGCCGTCTGGGAACCTCCCGTCAGCTCCAGGACGTAGGGTCAAGGTTGTCAGGCTAGTCTTATTTGCCATTATTCCCTACCAAACCACCTACAATTAGGTGTTGACATGGTCAACATAGGTTATCGCAAAGGAAATATAAGGGTTTTACATTATTCATGAGGATATAATGAGGATTGTTGGCAAAAAATAAGTATTCGACAAAATGTCCTACAACACTCTATCCAATGATTTAGAGGAATGCATCAAGTCGGGTGTATGGGTAAATATTGCCTTCATGTATGCAAAGAGAAGGTAAACGAACCAAATAATGGTGACATGACTTCAATTTTTTACAATCAATAGTGAAAGATATGGATTATTTCGCCATTCAACATTTCTTTCTGGTACACTGCCAAACGTACGACGGTCCGGTGCATTATAAACAAACACCAGAGCAGAGCTGGTACTGGCCAGTTTTCAACACCTTGTGGTTCCATTATTCAGAAGGGTAGTGGTCTTGATGTTTGCCTAGGGTTGAGAACGTATCAAGGGTTTGGTCTACCGTTGAGAATGATGAAACTTGAAAGTTTGTTTATGCTCTTTATGTGGCTGCCAGGCAAATCTCGTACAGCACCCGACAGCGAATTTTACAATTATTTTATAATTCGGAATGAAAGCACGATCTACAAATGCTTACCATTTAATTGTATTCCATTTATTATACTGGATTTAAATCAAGCAATAAGCATTATATAATGATTGTTTCCTTGGAGAAAATTGTAGTTTTCAGGGGGTTTCATCGTTTTTTAAATACCGCTTATATATGAATTGTATGTAAGCCGTAGCTATGAGAAAAATATTACGATTTCAAAACACCAAGTGAAAACGTGTAAGAAAAATAATCTAATGAAACCCGCTATACATTTATTTGGATGAAGTTCCAGAACGGCCACCAGATGGAAAATCCGCTCACTGTTCTGGATTATTGGCCACAGTCTGCTAATGGCTATATGGTAATGACTATATTGATCTTTCTGATATGTGCATATATATTTTGAACTTTCTATAATTTGAGATTGGGCCAAACTTTGTTTTATTCAATGCCTCAAAAACCCAATTTCTTCACCTATCTACTCGACAAAATCTACCAGACAACTATCCCCTTTTCTTCAATGACACTGGGAGAGAATGAATTAGAGCAAACTTGTGAATATAGTTTCCTAGGGATGCGCATGAGTTCAAATGGATGTGAAATAGCAAAGTATGAAAAGATCAGGCAGGTCAATCAGTGGGTTGATCGACTTGGGAGTGCTGCAAGAATGAGGGCAAGCAAGTATGATGTGTGGAGTGAAGTATGGAAGAGTGTGGCTGTCCCAAGCATTATGTACGTATGATATGGATGTGATTGCGTGGAATGAGAGTGAAATAGAGAAATTGGAAGTGGGACAGAATAGAGTAGCCAGAATGGCACTGAATACACCTAGGTATGCAGCGATTGAAGGTTTGAGAGGTGACATGGGATGGAGTACATTTAGGGAGAGACATACAAATGCGACTCTTAGGTATAAGTGTCATGGGGGGGGGAGGGGGGGTATTCTCTTATTTTCTCTCTTATCTTGCTGTTGCGATGGTATTCTGAAGGGGCAGTCCTGGTCAAGGGGGAAGAAACCGTGCCCTGTCGACAGAAACTTGAATGTGGTCGTTGCTGGAGCCATGTAATGCTTCCGTGGGGGTAAACTTGGGCCCGACAGAGGCTTTTACATTGCCCTGGGCCACATATACCTTCTGAAATCCTGTCAGTATGTTCTTCCAACATACACATGGCTCAGGCTGGTAATCACAATTCGGAAATAAATAATTTCCTTTTTACCTATGCCCCGGTGAGGATTCGAACCTGCACCATCACCCGATTTTGCACCTCAAGTTAAACAACGGGCGCGTTAGACCACTATACCAAGAGGGATTAAGAGTAACACATCAAGAGGGATGGCTAATCGGTTCTGGTGATTTTATGCATTACATAAGGGTAGACTGGAACGAAGGGAGAACACGAGATTTGCACGAAAAGTTTATATATGGAGTAAATGCAGCAGTAGATGGGGAAGGGTTGCCAAAAAATGGTAGATAGAAGTGGATTGCGATTTTGGTGGATGTATCAACTGATAGATGGAAGACCGAATGTTGTTGAATGGAAGATGATGACCGGTGATGAAGAGGGCCTTGAGTGGGGTCTTGAATGGGATGTGAGAAAGTGGAAAAATGAGATCGATAGAGTAGTGAAATATGTGAGACTGATTAAGTGGAAGAATGAGAGGGAGCAAAAGAAAACACTAGAATGGTACAAGGAAAAAAAGGCACCAGCGTATAAAATTGTGTATGATGGAAATCTGGGTGGCGACCATCTCTTCGAAGTCAGGACACAGTGTATGGATGTGAATGCAAGGAACTATAGATGGTCTGAGTCCCACAGCAAAGTGTGCCAGATGTGTGACATGAGTTAGGATGAAACAGTAGAACATATGATACTAGAATGTGAGAAGTATAACGGGGAGAGAACTGAAACAATACGTGAGATTTTAACTTAAATGGGATATGAAATTAATGAGGCGGTTGAAAGGACAGGAAGCGAATGGATGTTATTGCTGGTGGGACTGTGTGGTGAGACAAGTAGACGGATACTTGAGACAGTGAAAGAGTTTTGGAAAGAATATGGTGTATAAGAAATAGACACTAGATGCTTATATGTAGCATTTTTTTTTTTTTTTCCTTTTGTTAGTGTTTTTTCTGCAGGAGCACCCGGTTCAAAGGCCTGGCCTATGAAGAATAAGCCACCTGTTATATCAAGATCAAGAAGAAGGATTGACAACCATAGTACTACCGCTACTACTGCTACTACTGATACTACTATTGTCAGTCAGTAATCACTTCTACCATATATAATAACTTGCAATATTATTAATTATTCACATATTACTGTTACTTATGCCACAATTACCCACACTGATGCACACACACACATTGTATCAGGCGAGCTATTTGTCTATTTTTACTTAAACTTCTGCAGACCATTGCATTATTTTACTGACGCAGTGCTATTATACTCATAAATCAGTTGTTTTCCTATGCACACAACAGCAGCTCTACAGTAAGACGATCCTCCGTCATATTTTAGCACATTCATGGTTTTCCTGCGACTACACCTTCATTACTTGACATGTTGTTTCGTCAATTTTTCCCTGTAATTTTTACAACTACTTTAGCTGCCAGTTTTTGAACTTCCTAGCTACCGTCTACAGTACATACTTAACACTTGAATATTAATCAGTGATTTTTACACATTGTGGATTTAGCCACACTATTTTTTTTTTATAGTACTGACGCATATATTTATTTTACTCGGCCGTGTCATTGCCTTTGATGTTGAACATCATGTAAAACATTGTTTTCCTCATTTGCGTTTGTAACAATATCCGCATGATACTTGGAATTCAAGCGGCCCAATCTTCCATCTCTGGTCCCGCCGAATTCTTCGTAAATATTTTTTCTGTGTAGTTAGCTCTGATTTTACACACTTTTAACAACATGAATTATGCTTTGGGAAGTTTAGAGTGTAATATGTATATATTGTATATTTGTACATAGCCTTTAGTTAGGTGTACAGTTTCTTCTAACTCTTTTTATTCCCTAGCTAGTTCTTATTTGACTAATTTGAGGACAATTTTTTTAGCGGCCCGAGCAATGTCAGTCAGTAATCACTTCTACCATATAAACTTGCATTACTATTAATATTGAATTACAACTATTATCACACAAGTGTAACAAGTATTATAACTTCCAAACAGGATATTTTCATGTACTTAACATCAAAAGAATGATTATATTTTAGGAACGTCATAAACATATAATTATATATATATAATGTATATATAATTATATGTATACCCTTCCGGGTTTACCGTGAGAACCAAGTACAGCTATGCACTTTGTTAGCTTAAGCAAGTAGGAAGCACAGAACAATAGCATGTATGTCAGCCGGTTGTGGCTGGCATTATTCATGTCATATGAATTCATGTCATATGTCAACGTTAGCTGGTGACGAGAGGAGGAAGCTGCGAGAGTAAGTGACGAACGGTGTGAACGAGGGGGAGAACACCTTTGAACACGGCTCTAACAAGATGCTCATCTCACGAGCTCCGCCGACACTCACTGGCTGGCTATCTACATATCTGGTTGTAATAAATCTAAGTTCCTTACTGGACTTAGAAATGAATGCGTACAAACTGGAAGTACCATTCTAACTTAGCCCAATCAAGTTTCTACAAATAGACACTTATCCTAAGTAAGAAAAAAATCTTAAAAACAGAGGTAAAACTGGGGGGGGGCACTCAGTAGAGCGCATACCTCCGCCCGAATATAAAAAAGTAAAAAAAAAAAGTAAAAAAAAAAGTAAAAAACAAAACAAAACAAAATATATATATATATATATATATATGAAATGTCAAGATGTGTATATATATATATATATATATATATATATATATATATATATATGATATATATATATATATATATATATAATATATATATATATATATATATAATATATATATATATATATATATATATATATATATATATATATATATATATATATATATATATATATATATATATATATACATATGCACTCAGTATGAGCGCATACCTCCGGCCGAATATTTCATCAATTGGTTGCCATGGCTACACTTGTCAATAGATTTCATCCAAAATTAAATCAGTCCTTCCTTATACCAAATAGACTTGGTATACCGAGTTTGGTCCAAATCTATTCGTAACTTTTCGAGAAATCCTGTACACTAACAAACTGACAGACAGACAGACAGACAGACAGACAGACAGATCGGGGTGAAAACCTACCCCCTCCAACTTCGTTGGCGGAGGTAATAATATTAGATTTATTACAAAAGATATATCTGAATAGTATATTATACTTTCTGATATTCATCGAGCCACATTTGACCACCCAGGCACTTATCGATCTCCTTTTGACCCCTAAGGCATTTATCGATCCTCGGGAAGGTATCGTCGACCCCTGGGGGTCGATATTGACCACTTTGGGAACCCTAGGTCTAAAGTAAAGACAAATCAATCAATATTTGAGTACTTCCCTGATAACAAATTACTATATACTTGTGTCATTGGTCATCCCAGTATATATATTAGGTGCATAATGGGCCGAGTCTGCTGAACACACCGTAATGGCCGCGGCGATGACTCTGGCGACCTCATGCCAAGTGTACTGTACCGCGCGATCCACTGCACTCTTGCCCTCTTCGTCCTTGGTGTCGATAGAAACCCCCGCGCTGATCAGCCACTGCACGGCCTCTAGTTTGCCGTGTTGGGCCGCGTGGTGGAGCGGAGTGGCCGAGGAAAAGTCAGGAGCGGCAAGGTTACACTGATAACTCTGTAGCTGTTTTAGCATGTGAACATGTCCACTCGCTGCCGCCAGATGTATTGCCTGCAAGCCTGTTCAATGTTGTATAGTGATGATTAGATATATATATATATATATATATATATATATATATATATATATATATATATATATATATATATATACTATATATAAATATAAATATATAAATATATATTATATATATATATATATATATATATATGTATATATATATAATATATATATATATATATATATATATATATAATATATATATATATATATATATATATACTGTATATATATATATATATATATATATGTATATATATATATATATATATATATATATATATATATATATATATATATATATATATATATATATATTGCCATGTAGTTTTGTACATATGAACATATTATACAGTGATAAAGCCACGCCCAATAAGCCTAATCTTTTATAGGACCTGAAAGCTATAATACATATATACATAGCAATGGAATGGTCAGTCCATTTTGAAAATATAAATTTTATATATAACTAGCCGCAAAGCCGCCCTCCGGGCGGACTTTTTGGCTAGCTCCTGCTGAGGGCTATTGGCCTTCGGCCAATTAGAGAGAACTGCAACTCCGAAATGCCAGTGGTCGCTGGCAGTTTTAACTCACAATTTGGTGAAAAGTTGGTCAACTTGAAAGAAAAATATGGGCTTATTCCACTGCACTTAAAACACACAAGTATAATATTAAGAACGATTTTCTTCTATATGTATATTGTATAGAAGCCGGATTCTGTAAAACATTGTATATAACCAAATAACCAAGTAGGTTATAGTTGAGGAGGCGAGGTAAATGCTACTCTATGATATTATATAGTCAATAACGAATGTTTAGAAGTTATCTATACCTAGGCAGTCATATTTTCCTGTTATTATTGTGTATCAATCAGATAGAAAGCCTAGAAGTGCAATGAGTCGACGCGTGAAGTGGCAATGTTTTGATTCAATCTTCCCGCCACAATCTCCCCGCCCACCACTCCCCGCCGCGGCATGTCGCCTCCACAATTATAACCTACATTGTCGCAGCAACAAGCCGATTTCGGCATTCTTTATTCTTCGTTTTTCCAAGGCATTGCTTATTGTATTTTGACAAGCGTTTGCCAGACGCAGCAGTACTGTCTTAGAAAACAGTGTGAACATCGCCCAAATTTTACATGCCACAATATACATGTAAAAAATATATTAAGCTTTGCTACTCGAGGCGAGTAATTTGCATTAAATTGCTATTATAGAACGTTCCATCGTAATGCATGTCATCCATATAATTAGTAGAACAACAGAAGAACTATATTTTTTGGTATTCAGATGCGGTGCATCAATATTTATCGCGAAATTAATTTATGAAAAATATTAGTCGCGGAGCCAAAACACAGTAGACCAACCTTTGAGTTAAAACTGCTAGCGACCACTGGCATTTCTCGAGTTCCAGTTCTCTCGAATTGGTGGGCCTTCGGCCCACTACCTGTGTTTGGTGGGCCAAACACAGACTCTCGAGATAGCCCCTTCTAATTTTCCTGAAATCATGGATGTAGAAATGTATGTATTAACGCCAACCCATTCACATCACCCCCCAACCCATTCACTCACCTCACCCATTACCCATCACCACACACCCATTCACTCACCCATTACCCATCACCCCCTACCTATTCCCTCACCCATCACCCATCACCCCCAACCCATCACCCCCACCCATTCACTCACCCATCACCCCACACCCATTACCCATCACCCCACCCATTACCCATCACCCTACATCAAGGTTTCCTCAATTCTCGCAACCCGTTTTTTTTTCACAATTCTCGCTAATAGGCTGCTAAAAAAAAAAAAAAAAAGTGATCGGATCATCCCATAAGTGGGCTTAAAACCTTTCCCTGATCAACCTGGTTCCAAAACTGTGCCCTATGATGGGATTGCGCCACTGGGGACGGAACCTAGAGCGGACACACACACACACACACACAGACAGACACACACACACACACTTTCGCTTATATTATTATAGATAATATGGAAGTTAACAATATATAAACTAATCATTCTCAATGCATACAAATTTTTTTATAACCATAAAAAAAAGATATACACAAAGAACCAGAAAAAAATCCCAACATTTGGAATAATATGCATTGGCCAATAATGTAATGCCAGGTTTGAAGAAAAACAAACAAACATAATATAGTGAAATATCAAAATAAACAATATAACATTTATGGTTGTAAAGAGTCTATAAATGTTCATTGTATTTATCAAGCATGTTCTTTACGAATTGCAATTTACGTTTGAAAGATTTTGTGTTACCATCAGTAATAAAATTTTCTGGTAAGTTGTTCCAGGTTTTACTTCCTCTTGACAAGATACTCTGTTGTGCATGTGATGTCCTGCATAATGGTATACGTAAATCATGTGGTCTTCGGGTCACATTGTCGGGTATTGCTCTAAAGCCAAGGTCTAAAGGTAAAGAGTGTATGGATTTATGTACGAAAAGATTGGTTTGAAGGAGTATGATATCTGAAAGCTTTAATAACTTGAAGTCTCGGAAAATACTGATGGTATGGTCATAACAAGTTTTAAAGAAAATAACGCGTAACAACTTCTTTTGACTAATAAAGAGGCTGTCAATGAAGGTTTTATAGGAACCTCCCATAAAGATGAACAATATAAAAGATGTGGATATATTAGGATAAAATAAACTTGTAGTATAAATTTTACATTCAAATAGTGCCTTAGTCTGTAAAGTATGCCTGTGTATAAAGATATCCTAGACTCCACCATATCAATATGTTCTTTCCATTTCTTTTCCATTTCGTTCTTTCTCTCTCTTCTCTCAGAGAGAGAGAGAGAGAGAGAGAGAGAGAGAGAGAGAGAGAGAGAGAGAGAGAGAGAGAGAGAGAGAGAGAGAGAGAGAGAGAGAGGAGAGAGAGAGAGAGAGGAGAGAGAGAGAGGAGAGAGAGAGAGAGAAGAGAGAGAGAGAGAGAGAGAGAGAGAGAGAGAGAGAGAGAGAGAGAGAGAGAGAGAGAGAGAGAGAGAGAGAGACTGTTCCTAAAGAAAAAGAATAATATACAAAAGTTTTAAAGTTTGATTCACGAGCTGCCTTCGAAATTGGCAATTTAATTAGAAAAATGAATAGAGTAATAGAGTTTAGTCTGTCATTGGTTCAAAGGGTGAAAACACTGGATATCCGAGTCAGTACAGTGGTCAGTAAGCTGGATACAACAGGGTTATGAGTGAGTAGGACTGTTGTAGGATGTCTGGTGGTGCAGGAATGGGAGGGAAGGCTTGTGTTGTATAGCTACCAGACACAATACAGCAGTGGCAGAAAGTTACCGTGCATTAAATTTTCGTTCAAAATTATTGCATGTTTTAGGCTCTATTAGGACAAATCTTGATAATTCGTTAGGTTTTTAGGTTCTTTTTCTATTCTTTTATCGTGCTGTCATCGTTATTGAGTGTTTTGGTGTGTACATACGTAAACGTAGTATTCTATCCACCTACTTTACCCACCGGTTTTGGTCTGAGCTTCTAGGTTTGCTCCAGAGTCTTTCAGTAGCTCCACCACCTCCACGGAGCCGCCCTGAGCAGCGATGTGCAGAGGCCGGAAACCTGACACGTTCACGATTCATTAATACGTTCCTTCAACATTATAATCCCCAAGAACATCTTTTTATCTGACTCATTCACACATTTCTTATGTTCCTTCAAGATTAAATATACACCCCAGAACATCTTTTTATCTGACACGTTCATATATTCATTATTACGTTCCTTCAAAATTATATATACACCCCAGAACATATTTTTATCTGACGTTCACACTTTCATTATTACGTTCCTTTCTCAGCATATTTTACACCCCAGAATATTTTTTTATCTGACACGTTCACATATTCATTAATACGTTCTTTCATCATTATATATATACCCCAGAACATCTTTTTACCTGACATTCACGCATTCATTATTACGTTCCTTCATCATTACATATTAACCCTAAAACATCTTTATATCTGGCACGTTCACATATTCATTATTACTTTCCTTCATCATTATATATACACCCCAGAACATCTTTCTATAGTAATTACTGCCAACCGTCACTAATATATAATCATTGCATTGTCCAAGCATCACTAGAGGAATAGGGATATGACTCACGCCCTTCCTTACCCTGGAAGTCGCTGGCGTCTGGGTCGGCGCCCCTCCCGAGCAACACGCTCACCAGGGACACGTGACCCCCGTAGGACGCCAGGTGCACAGGTTGGCGACCTGGTGGTGGGGGTGGTGTTATCAGGGTTGTTATTGCTGTTGTTGATGTTATTATCATTATTGTTATTACTATTGTTACTTTGATTATTGTTATTATCTGTCATGATATACTGCTATTGTTATTGTAACACACATACACACACACACTTACACACACTCGCACACACACTCGCGCTAGCACACACACACACACACACACACATATAACTACATATCACCATTCATAGGAGCGATGAAGCGCACCAAGCATTAAGTTACCATTGTCGGCATGTAAGCGGCTAGGGGAGGCCACTTGGGCGCCTCGATACAGCATCTCCACAACCTGCACCAGGCTTCCCATGCACGCAGCGGTGTGAAGGGCGGAGCGTCCTGCCTGCGCTCCCTCCCTCTGACCAATAGCCTGGCTCTCCATGAGGTGGTAATGCCGCTTAAAGATTCCGGCTGAGTCCTCTGAGAAAGTACATATATCATAGTGGATAATTATTACCCACTACCACCCTGAAATCATCTCGTCTTTGAGTTCATTAATTGTTATGTTTACCGTTGTTGTTTTCTGGTTTGTTATAAGCCTGGGTGTTGTGAACCAGTCACAACACCCACACTCAAGGTAAACCACAAAATTTGTACGTACCATGAAACGATAGTGCTTGATTCAATTATATTCTTGGTTTTGCATATGAACCTAAAAGCGCCTGTAGATTTTTATTTCCAGCCGTGTTGGTTGGGCCTCGTCCGTGGTAGCGCAGGCAGGGTCTGTATAGTGACGCCTGTGGTGATTAGGGGCCCATGCCCCCCCCACCCCGGTGTCTCCTGTTACACTCGCCGTCGACGTTATAGTTGATGGGATGCTAAAAGGCCTCTTTCACAACGAGGCCACTGGTGGCCGCCACCGGTTGCCTCGTGCAACTAGTGCCGTGACACTAGTGGCTCAGTGACACTCACCGCTCCTTGTCAATCGGAAGAATGGCGTCAAACGAAGAGCTCCTCGTTGCCGTGCTGGCTAAAAAGAAATCGAAGAGACGCACTCGAGAGAGGAAAATGCATGTGCATCACATGTTATCATCTACTAGAATGGACAGAGGACTGCATATAGCATAATACAATTTTAAATGATTTGTGTGCTGATGAGAAGAAGTTTTTCCAACTACTTTCGCATGAGCAAGCCATCGTTTGAAGAACTTCTCAGCAACATCAGGAGAGACATCACAGGGACTACCACAAACATAATAAGAGAATGCATTACACCAGAGGAGAAATGGCGATAACTGGTGGCGCCATATGAAAGCTACCATTGGAAGCAATGCTTTACAGCAAGTTGCGGCAACTGCGGGTGGCGGACGCTAGTTGCGGGAGCGAGCCACGGCAAAGCTAGTTGCCCACCAGTTACCCGGTCGGGCAACTGCAGTGGCCTCGTATGAAAAGCTCCATTGAAAAGAATGGGAGGCAACTAGTTGCTGCTACCGGTGGCGGACACCAGTGACCTCGTGTGAAAGAGGCCTAAAGCCTCTTTCACAGTTGCCCGACCGGGTAAACGGCGGGCAACCAGCTTTGCGGTGGCAGAAACTCTCGGCAAGAAACATCAACTTGCCCCAGCCACGAGCCTTATGGGCGCCCCCTTGGCCTCCTTCAGGCCGGATTGTCTCTAATTAAGGCCCGTCTACACTATCAGTGGGCACCTGTTGTTTTGGAGCATGGTAACGGCGAGTACCCGGAAAATGATAGTGTAGACGCGAACAACTGAAGCACCATCCCTGACCGAGGCAGTTCATGAGCGAACTATATATTCGGACGTGGCCACGTGTGAGCTACATCCCCAGCAGTATTACCAGATGCACAGAAACGTCTGCGTTGAACTAGACAGTTAATCTCCATGCCAGACGTTCCGGTGTATGGGTTATACAGTGAGAAATTAGTAGAACGTTGATAGTTATGGAGCCTACGGTCTGCAAATCCCTGGGATGTACCTGGGCAGAGATGCTCGAAAGAGTTACGGGCCCGTAAGTATTACCCTAGGGGACTTTTACCTCGTAGCGCCTCTAAGGGAGATGCTCAAACCGTTTTCTCACTTGCTACGGGACCGCGAGGCTAAGGGTGGTCGGGAGCACCCTTAACTCCCTAAGGGAGTGAAATTTGAAGCGGCTAGACATCAACAAACAATAAATTACAAGTTGTATCACTATACTTTATGTTTATTGTGTATTATAGAGCCATTTCATGCTTGCCTGTTTGAAATGTGATGTATTTATTGCTTCATTGACTCCATATACATCATGTTTAACATACAATACTTATAATACTTGTAATAAATTCATATCAGGGCAAACCTATATATTAAATATATATATATCGGTCGACTTCTTGAATCAAAACGTATAGTTCATCATACAAGTTTGGCCGCTATAATGATCCGGTGGTGGTGGTGGTATAAAATGTCTGACGTACTAGTACACACGCACGTATACACACAAGCAAGGATATTATAAAGTTATATTATCCCTGCACACAAGTGTCACGTGTGTCACAGTGAGGTGTTAGCCCCCCCCGTGTGTCTTGTCTGACCTAAAGAGTGAACGCGCAGTTCTCGTCCACTATAACAGAGTACCGCCAGGGCCACGGATACGGCATACGTACGGCGCGGGCCAGCAGTGGTCTATAGATACTAATTTCGGGCACGCGAGACTCGAACCTATGATCAGCGCATCAAGGTATACCCTGGGTACGTCTCTGTAGTAATCAGTGGGAGAATATTACGCTGAAAGGCTAATGTGGCAGCTAAGTATTATCGTAACATTCTGGCGATAGTGAGCTAAAATCGGCCCTATTTCGGAAATCAGCCGATCTTAGCTCAACACCGGCAAACATAGTTTTTAGGTTTAGGTTAAGTTATGTTTAAGTCTGGTTTAGGTTAGGTAAGGTTTATGATAGGTTTGTGTTAAGTTTTGTAGAGTTATTTAGGTTAAATAAGCGTCCGCGGGACGATTTCCGAAAGAGGCCGATTTTAGCACAACAGCGGCATTTGAAGTCTCTTTAAATTTATTTATCGGGCTCCCTGACAGCTGAGAGCATGATGATTGGCTAGATAAAGCCGCGTCATGCGAGGCGCTGCTCTGTGATTGGTTAGCAGAATTTTCCCACACATATCCCTAGAATATCCCTATATTCCCCACCCAGAGGCCACCGATAACCTTACGGGAGTGACGGCTCGGTACGAGCATCTCCCTCAGCCCACCCTCGTAAGGTTATTGTAGCCATACACTCGTAAGTTGTCCCTTACGAGGGATTTTCGAGCATCCCTGCCTTGGTACGTACGTATGTACGATGCACCATATTATTCCACAGGGTTGATAATGAAATGGCCCATGTTATCTGGCACAACTGCACGCCAGTACCTGATCCAAGGAAGCTAGAGAGAAATTTAGTAATTTTCAAAATGAAACACCTTCCCTTTACCATAGAGGAAGAAGCTTATCTTCGATATGTTTTTCAATGTATTCCCGAAAGGAATCCAATGTCTGATCAATTGTATTTCTTGTAACAAACATTCGCGGGGTGTATGAAATGTGTTCTTTGAGTCTTCCCCTATCTGCATCGGCTCACGCCTTAAAATCAGACGGAACACAAAGTAAATACCTACAGTCTGTGCATTGAGTCGCGATATTTCCCCATTAAATACCCCTCGAAAATAATCAGTGAAATCTAACAGAGTTAACACAGGATCACGTGTGTGTGACTGGGGTACTGTAACTCTTATCTGTGATAAACTATTAGCTAGAAAATTAAAACTACGTATGTCTAAAAGAAGGGAAGCCACTATTTCTTTGATTGGCTGTAGGGGACACCCTGCTTCTGTGTGTCATTGTGGGAGGATCATTGCTTGTTGAAGGTTCTCCACGCACCATAACTGATATGAGAAAAAAATAATAACAGTAGTATAAAGATACTACTGCTACAACAAATGATGAAAATAATAATAATAATAACAATAATAATAATAATAATAATAATAATAGCTTAGGTAAGGCCCCACGATCAGATGAATTAGTATTGCTTGTGAAAGGTCTAGGTTGAGTGGAAGAAACAAGACTGCTTGTGGGCGAATTACTTCCTAAAGGATGAGGCAAAGACTACTGTAGGCCCCCTATACCAAAATGAGAGGGGTGCTGCGAGTCGATAGGAGGTAGAAACCTTGGATGACCTTCAGTGAACGGGTAGCTATACCTTACCAGCCACACCCAAGATACCTTAATGGACCCTACCCATAACTACGTCATGGTTTGTTTACATCGGTGCATTGTGGGGATAAGGCGGGGTCGCCGCGGGTGGACCTACGAAGGGAAAACTACGGCGATGGAAGAATTTCGAGTTATTTTGCGCGAAATTGATATTCCAGGTGCTATATTACTGTGCTCTGTTCTCGCTGACAACACTATAGAGAAGACTTGAGGTAATGGCTGATGTGCAGAGGCTTCTAAACCAAGAAAACAGAGTCATAACAGAGCCTCGTCAAAAGGTAAGCAACTGGTACGTACGTAATGTGTTCCTACCACTTGCTTACTTCTTAATGAGACTCTGCTGTGACCGTTTTCCTGGTTTAGAAGCCTTTGCACATCAACCATCACCTCAGGTCTTCTCTATGTTGTCAGCGAGCACGGAAATATAGCACCTGGAATATCAATTTCGCCCAAAACAACTCGAAATTTTTTCATCGTCGTAGTCTTCTCTTTGTAGGTTGTACATATTCATGGTTATGATAGTATTAAAATACCTTATTAATTGAGTTCCTTTTGTTGTCCTTCCTCATAATAAGTAGTGGTACATCATGGTTTAAGTGTTACTTGACGAGCCAATGAATACTCTTGAGTCTATACCAACATCACCAACCTTTGCTTTGATTTATCTTATTACTCCATCCATAAACAAGTTGCATAACCACCGTGACATTACCCATCCTATTGGTACCTGGTACTGTCGTCTACCGATATTTTTATCCCTACACAAATCGGGAAAACTCGCCGACGATAATGGCTAGGTTAGATTTTGCTTTGATATATCTTATTACTCCATCCATAAACAAGTTGCATAACCACGGTGACATTACCCATCCTTGCCTAATGGTACCTGGTACTCTCGTCTACCGAAATGCTCGTCCCTACATATATCGGGGAAAACTCGCCGACGGTAATGGTTAGGTTAGGGGTAATAATGGAGGAGAGTTGCGCGGTCGTTTTCAGAGACACAGACTATTTTTTCTTGGCCTACAATAGGTGCTTTTTTTAATGGAGATAGTTTTATTTTGCGCAAACCCATTAAAAAATAAAAAAAAATAAAAAATAAACCTAACCTAACCTTATAGGTTTTAATGAAACCTAACCTAACCTTAACCACAAAGTATACCTAACCTAACCTTAACCACAAAGTATACCTAACCTAACCTTATAGGTTTCATTAAATCCTAAAAGACCCAGATTCAGTGTTTTTAATGGAAATGGTACCATAAAATTCGGATTTTTAATTTTTTTTTGTATGGGTTTGCGCAAAATAAAACTATCTTCATTAGAACAAGCACCTATTGTAGACCAAGAAAAAATAGTCGGTGTCTCTGAAAACGACTGCGCAACTCTCGTCCATTATAACCAGGTTAGGTTACCGTTAGGTTAGGTAAAGGTCAGTTAGGTTAGGTATTCATAATCACAGGTAAAAGCTTATTAGTTATACATACATACTCCACTCCATACACACTCTTTAACCCTTCAATACATCCCACATTCCCTCCCAGTCTACTCTGTCATATGATTTGGTATTAGTCCAGATGAACACCGAACTCACTTTGGTGGACGAAACTATTTTTTTCTGGTGTGTTTTTATGTGTTTTGAATGAATCTGCTAACCATTTCTGTCGCAATTTTTAAATTTTTTAATTTTTTATTTTTTATGTGAAGGTTAGTTTTTTTGTTTTTGTTTTTTGTAGTTAGGTAAAGGTTAGGTTAGGTATGGGTTAGGTTAGGTATAGGTAAAGGCTAGGTTAGGTTTAGGTTCAATTTTTTTATTCATTTATGGACAAAAAAAAAAAAAAAAAAAAAAAAAAAAAAAAAAAAAAAAAATTGCGACAGAAATGGTTAGCAGATTCATTCAAAACACATAAAAACACACCAGAAAAAAATAGTTTCGTCCACCAAAGTGAGTTCGGTGTTCATCTGGACTAATACCAAATCATATGACAGAGTAGACTGGGAGGGAATGTGGGATGTAGTGAAGGGTTAAAGAGTGTGTATGGAGTGGAGTATGTATGTATAACTAATAAGCTTTTACCTGTGATTATGAATACCTAACCCAACGGTAACCTAACCTGGTTATAATGGACGAGAGTTTTGCGGTCGTTTTCAGAGACACCGACTATTTTTTCTTGGCCTACAATAGGTGCTTGTTCTAATGGAGAGAGTTTTATTTTGCGCAAACCCATAAAAAAAAAAATTTAATCCGAATTTTATGGTACCGTTTTCATTAAAAACACTGAATCTGGGTCTTTTAGGTTTTAATGAAACCTGTAAGGTTAGATTAGGTATACTTTGTGGTTAAGGTTTGGTTAGGTTTCATTAAAACCTATAAGGTTAGGTTAGGTTTCATATTTTTTTTTTTTTTTTTTTTTAATGGGTTTGCGCAAAATAAAACTATCTCCATTAAAACAAGCACCTATTGTAGGCCAAGAAAAAATAGTCTGTGTCTCTGAAAACGACCGCGCAACTCTCCTCCATTATTACCCCTAACCTAACCATTACCGTCGGCGAGTTTTCCCCGATTTATGTAGGGACGAGCATTTCGGTAGACGAGAGTACCAGGTACCATGAGGCAAGGATGAGTAATGTCACCGTGGTTATGCAACTTGTTTATGGATGGAGTAATAAGATAAATCAAAGCAAAATCTAACCTAGCCATTACCGTCGGCGAGTTTTCCCGATTTGTGTAGGGATAAAAAAATCTGTAGACGACAGTACCAGGTACCATGAGGCAAGGATGGGTAATGTCAACGTGGTTATGAAACTTGTTTATGGATGGAGTAATAAAATATTTCAAAGCAAAGGTTGGTGATGTTGGTATAGACTCAAGAGTATTCATTGGCTCGTCAAGTAGCACTTAAACCATGATGTACCACTACTTATTATGAGGAAAGACAACAAAAGGAACTCAATTAATAAGGTATTTTAATGCTATCATAACCATGAATATGTACAACCTACAAAGAGAAGACTACGACGATGAAAAAATTTCGAGTTGTTTTGGGCGAAATTGATATTCCAGGTGCTATATTTCCGTGCTCGCTGACAACATAGAGAAGACCTGAGGTGATGGTTGATGTGCAAAGGCTTTTAAACCAGGAAAACAGTCACAGCAGAGTCTCATTAAGAAGTAAGCAAGTGGTAGGGACACATTACGTACCTACCAGTTGCTTACCTTATGACGAGGCTCTGTTATGACTCTGTTTTCTTGGTTTAGAAGCCTCTGCACATCAGCCATTACCTCAGGTCTTCTCTATAGTGTTGTCAGCGAGAACAGAGCACAGTAATATAGCACCTGGAATATCAATTTCGAGCAAAATAACTCGAAATTCTTCCATCGCTGTAGTTTTCCCTTCGTAGGTCCACCCGCGGCGACCCCGCCTTATCCCCACAATGCACCGATGTAAGCAAACCGTGACGTAGTTATATCTGGAGCCCATTTGCGCGTCACATACAACCTTCGACCGTTCTCCATCTGTAGCAGGTATAGTCTTTATGCAAGCACGATGTGCTTGCATGGAATCGTCTAACCCCCAAGCGGTTGAGAAATCTCTTTTGACACTGAACCCGACACCTTGTGCTCCCTCCAGGCTTATCCCCTTAGGCAAGTGTGCTGGCAAGGCTTAATTCCTGCCTCGGGTAGGTGGGCTGCCATGGCATGTACCCTCGGGCAAGTGGGCTGTCAAGACATGTGGCCTCGGAGTAATGTTCTCAGGTGTCATTGATATTACTACTGTCAACATGAAACATCCAGTGTTGGACGCGGTTTCTGCACAGCAGTGCGGGTATGAACTCTGCTTCAGATGAAGTATTTGAGGCCTGGTGACCAGTGAAGTGGACAACCCGGCCCAGCCTGGTCATGAGACCGTCACGGGTCACTACCTGGAACAACACAACGAGGAGTCGTCGCTCCAGTGGACAATATAGTACCACCAGTCAGTGCTTTGTCTCGCTGAGACACACATTGTGGCAACACCTTGTTGCCTCCATTCTCATGGCGGCGATGACGCCGCGCCAGCGCATGCTGTTGGCTTTATAGGCACATATGTTTATCCCTACATGTACATCTCATGCATGCACCTTTTTCTGCTAATAATTTCCATGTTTTAAGATTATTCCTATGACGTGTCACGCCCATGCCACGTCATCTACCACATGCTACAAGAGGACAGCACCTCACAGAGACGGCCACACCCTGACAGCGGGCACCCCCTGACCACGCCCGGCTACGCCCGCTGGTACCAGACGCCACGACGACAGAGATATAAAGACAGTCAGTGTGTGTGATTGTGTGCGTCACCTAGACATTATTTGTGGTGAATACATTATTTGGTGCACTGTGATTTAACAGAGAACTTTAATTACAACGTGCTGTATACGGACGATTCACTCTGTTCAATAGATCGAATAATAATTATAAAACCACTGAGTTTTTATACTTGCCCGCCGCTCGGCCTGTGATCACGCCTTCCACGCTTACTCAAACGTAAGTATATGTTATCTCATACGTAGGGACGTATGTATGGGGCTAACAAAGCGATGCACATGTGTACCCTGCAAGCAGGGCACCAAGCACACCCACCACCACCACACACACACCGATCACGAACCAGAGCACAAAATCCTTGTGCTCCTGCTCGGCCGTTTGGATCTACCTTTGCAGATAGGCCAGACGCTCCTCCCTGCCCACCAGCAGGGGCAGCACCTCCCGCCAGCTGTCACAGCCGGGGAAGTCGCACTCGGCCAGGGGGTCCCGTGTAGTGGGGGGACCAGTCACGAAGCGGCCACCAGGCGCTCCCGCACCTTGCCCACGAGGGTGAGTACCAAGGATAGTACATAGTGCTATGTACTATCCTTGGTGAGTACCGTGTTGGGCCCGGCGGCACAGAGTTGCCAGATTTGGGGATTTGTCCCTATATTTTGGGATTTCGGGACACTGATGGGGACATGGGGACATTCACTCTCGATTTGGGGACTTTTGAGGCTTCTGAAAAAAATATGCATTTTATCGCTTAAAATAATATTATTAATATGAAGCTTAAAAGAAAACATGAGGTTAAACCGACGGCAAGGAAGAAGTAATTTGAGCTTCATTGATCCCAAAGAAGTAAGTCAAGAAATGTGGTCTCCATTGGTCCATTGACAATTCCAGGAAATACACTAGCCGCTAGTGTATTTCCTGGAATTGTAGGTCCTGACAAAATAAATCACCTAGACAAAGAATGGAGAGTACTAAGAAACACCGATCTTGCTGATTCAGAAATCAATGATGTTGAAGGCTTCTGGGAGACAGTTAGAGAAATAAAGAGTGGTGATGAAACCCCCATGTTTCCAAATTTGTCAAGTTTTGTTTCTGGGCTATTGCGTCTTCCTCATTCTAGTGCCACAGCAGAAAGGATATTTTCATCTGTAAACAATTTAAAAACAAAACTAAGAAACAAACTCTCAACCAGAGAACTCTAGTTGGACTTATGCATTCAAAGCGGTATTTGAAAGGCCGGGAATGTTTCAATTTTGCTGTAAATGATAAAATAGTCAACATGATGACTTCAAATATCTACAAATACCATGAAAATGATGATTCGAATGATGATATTATTTAGTATGCAAATGTGTAATTTATTCTTTCTTTCTGAATAGTACAGTATGTCCAGAATATTAGTTGGATTATTTAAGTTCCCCAAGAGGCTAAGAGCATTAATATTTTCATTTATTTCTGTATCATATTTCTAAGCAATTTAAGGAAATATATCATCCCCATCAACCTTAAGCAGAAAATCTTATTAAATGTATTTTTTATTAAATGCTCATGAGGTTGTATCCTATTACTGCCTTTTTTTTTTTTTTGCAGTCCTTGTGATGATTATAATAAAAAAGTGAATTATGCTACTTCATGTGTAATGTAATATATTGTGTAAAACAATATGAATTATTGGTACATTAAAATCAACATGGCAATTTTAATTTATATGTGGAGTAGCTATGTAGCATATATTTCAGCATTTTTATACCAAGTATAAAAATATATGAAATGGGGATTTCTGGGGATTTTCCCCCGAAAATATAGGGATTTTTAGACCAGGCTGTCTGGCAACCCTGCGGCGGCATATTCCCCAACTCTATGGAAGTGTGTGGTTTCCGAGTCCTCACTCGAAAGGCTGGCTGTAGTTCCGAAACGAACCATAGGATTTTCTCGAAAATACCCTCATTGTGATTCCCACACAAAGTTACGCTAAAACCTAACCTACCCTAACCGTAACCTAACGTAGCTTAACTTGACGTGTTCAAGAGTAAACGCGATATACTGTTCCCGGAAACGGGAATATGCGGCCCGGCGACCCGCCACATCCTCACTGCCTGACGGAGCTTGTCGGCAGTGTAAGTAACATAATCTATAAGATCATGGTAATATGTTATTGATGTTTTCTGTTGACAATCACTGAGCAGCGTCACCGCAATGCAACTGTAATATTTTCTGCTCACACGCTATATCATTACCCATTGACTAGTGATTAATTTGACTTACATTTAATATTTTTGTTTCTTTTACGCTGCCCTCCCAGTACAACCTGATTACCAGCCTACCTGGTGTTGGTGATGTGTTAATCTATATAGCTCACATACGACACAGTGTTGGTCATGGAGTACTGGCCAGCAGGACACCCTCATCTCCACAACTATACTTATCTTGCTGATTGTTTCCCTCTACTTTGTACTCCGCTGTTGTTCTAAGGAAAAGACCTGAATGACCTAAATCACATTGCGTACGAAGTTATAAAGCAAAAGGCTTTTATAGTAATACTAGCCGCAAAGCCGCCCACCGGGCGGACTTTTTGGCTAGCTCCTGCGGAGGGCTATTGGTCGGCCTTCGGCCCACCAAACACAGACTCTCCAGATAGCCCCTTCTAACTTTCCTGAAATCATGGATGTAGAAATGTATGTATTAACGCCAACCCATTCACATCACCCCCAACCCATTCACTCACCCATTACCCATCACCCCCCACCCATTCACTCACCCATTACCCCCCACCCCCCACCCATTCACTCACCCATTACCCATCACCACACACCCATTCACTCACCCATTACCCATCGCCCCCCACCTATTCCCTCACCCATCACCCATCACCCCCCCCCATTCACTCACCCATCACCCCACACCCATTACCCATCACCCCACCCATTCACTCACCCATTACCCATCACCCTACATCAAGGTTTCCTCAATTCTCGCAACCTACTTTTTTTTCACAATTCTCGCTAATAGGCTACTAAAAATAAAAATAATTAAAAGTGATCGGATCATCTCATAAGTGGACTTAAAATGTGCCTCTGGTCGACCCGGCTCCACAACTGTGCCATATGATGGGATTGGGGCACTGGGGGCGGCACCTATCGCGGACACACAGACACACACACACACACACACACACTTTCGCTTATATTATTATAGAAGATGATATATCTAGTTTTTCCTTGAATCAATGCAGACTTTTTTCCAGCTATTATCTCTTTTTTATTGTCCATTCCAAGCATCTATACTACTTAGGTATAAGCAATACTTCTTTATGTTATTCAATCATTTTCACTTTCTCAAATATTTCCCTCGTGTCCCCTCAAATATCCAGCTTTTTTTTCTTTTTCTTTTTCTTGTTAGTTGGTCATTTGCGTTTGTCCTTGAGTTTTAGTATTGTTAATGATTATAATTATAGATGTCTCGCATCGCACCATTCTTCTTTACCATATACTCAAGTTAAAGTTTTAGCTGTCGTGCCACTGCGGTCACCTACCTAATGCCACATGCGTAACAGTCATGTCTATATACTTGCCTCTCTCGCTGCGTGCCCAAACAAGGAACTGGCGACGACATCAAAAGTAAAGTTGACACTAAGCTTCTGTCACTCTTACACCGAACACAGACTGAGCCTCGGGAACCTCATGGGAGATAAGATGGTGTCGCTATCATTGTGTTCGCAATGCAGATTAGATATCTCGTCAATACACGGATTGTTCAGGTTATCAGTGATCGTTGACCAGTAATGTGTTATCAGAAATGGACAGCAATCTTAGATAAATTATCTGTTTGTTGTTTTATGAGTATTACTAGCCGCAAAGCCGCACTCCGGGCGGACTTTTTGGCCAACTCCTGCGGAAGGCTATTGGTGGGCCAAAAGGCCCACCAAACACAGACTCTCCAGATAGCCCCTTCTAACTTTCCTGAAATCATGGATGTAGAAATGTATGTATTACCCCCACCCATTCACTCACGATGATGCAGTAATCTAATCAGATGATGCAGTTCACGATGATGCAGCTATCTTTGCTGAGTCGCTGGAGGTCCTGGTGATGGCTCTCGAGGCGCTGCACGAGGAGGCAAAGCCTTTGGGACTTGAGGTCTCCTAGCTCAAGACCAAGGTCCAGGTGCTTGGAGACTTACTAGATGAAGCAGTACAGTCTGTTCATGCGTGTGGCGAGGACATTGAGATCTTGGAAAGTTTTACATACCTTGGTAGCGCAGTCCATAATGACGGCGAGTCACGTCAAGAAGCCTTACGGCGGATTGGCATAGCCCACGGTGCTATGGACTCGCTCAGCGGGAGTATTTGGCGTTGTCGGTACCTGTGCAGGAGGACAAAGATCCAGATCTTCAAGTCGCTTGTGATCCCTGTCTTACTCTATGGTTGTGAGACATGGACACTAAATAGTGACTTGAAGAGACGAATCAATGCCTTTGGTAATAAATGTCTTTGCAGAATCATGGGGTATCGCTGGGATAATTACGTGTCAAATCAGCGATTGCACCGTGAGACTGAATCTAGGCCTATTACCTGCATAGTCCGTCAGCGCCAACTTCGGCTATATGGGCATGTGGCACGCTACCCTGAAACCGATCCTTCCCATCAGATTGTATCTGTAAGAGACAATCCGGCGTGGAGGAGGCCAAGGGGGCGCCCACAAGGCTCGTGGCTGGGGCAAGTTGATGTTTCTTGTCGAGAGCTGCTTGGTATGGGAAAGGAGCCTGCATGGGAACTCGCGCGGGGTGACCCCCGGGAGTGGCGTCGTAGAGTGGGCGAGGCGACGCTCCCCCCGGCGTATGCCCCCAATGATTGATTGATTCACTCACCCATTACCCATCACCCCCATCCACCCATTCACTCACCCATTACTCATCACCACACACCCATTCACTCACCCATTACCCATCACCCCCCACCCATTCACTCACCCATTACCCATCACCCCACACCCATTCACTCACCCATTACCCATCACACCCCACCCATTCACTCACCCATTACCCATCACCCCCCCCCATTCACTCACCCATTACCCATCACCCCCTACCTATTCACTCACCCATTACCCATCACCACACACCCATTCACTCACCCATTACTTATCACCACACACCCATTCACTCACCCATTACCCATCACCCCCCACCTATTCCGTCACCCATCACCCCCCACCCATTCACTCACCCATCACCCCACACCCATTACCCATCACCCTACATCAAGGTTTCCTCAATTCTCGCAACCCACTTTTTTTTTTCTCACAATTCTCGCTAATAGGCTACTAAAAAAAAAAAAGAAAGAAAGTGATCGGATCATCCCCAAAGTGGCCTTAAAATGTTCCCCTGGTCGACCTGGTTCCAAAACTGTCCCATATGATGGGAATCTGCCACAGGGGGCGGCACCTATCGCGGACACACAGACAGACAGACAGACACACTTTCGCTTATATTATTATAGATTTTGTCTTATTCAGTAAAGCAAGCGGACACGTGTTCTCTGTTATTACTATAGTTTCCATTATTTGAGGAAAATTATAATGAAAAAAGAATAACAAGTTTCATTAGGTTTTTAGATTAGATTAGACTAGATTCATCCACGGGCAGTGGATGCCGATCCTCCCAATGACGAAACCGCACCCTCTCATGACGAAGTCAGAGAGGCTGTAGCAAAGCTGTGGGGCGAATCAGAATCAGAATATAAAAAGAGAAAGCAGGAGATGGGGAAGTGGGGACAGGGAGAAGAATAGATGGGTGAGAGAAAGGAGGCTAGGAAGAGAAAAAGTCTCCGGGGCTTGACCCAGGTGCTGTATGTGTTTGTATGTTTTTGTTGTGAGTCGATCTCGACCTAACGACACGCTTTCCCATCTCGCACGAGCAAACAGAAACCACTCTGGGGCGGCTTGGCAGGACATGGGCCTCGGAAGATGGTGCTCCGGACACACCCAGGACAACCCCGCGCCCACCCCCGCAACCCCACCAGTTCTTCAGTTTTGGTTTTTGTTCTTTTTTTCTTTCTTCAGATTTGACTTGTTTTCTTCTTCTCTTCGTTCTTCTTTCTTCTTCTCTTCTTTCTTCTTATCTTGTTTTTGTTGTTGTTGTTGTTGTTTGTTTCTTGTCTTGTTTTGGGTTTGTTTTGCTTTTTCTGTCACTGCCATGTACGCGCGCACACCCCCAAACGCCACGGCACCCCGCACGGACGGCTGGCGTCATTTCTCCACTACATCTCTCGCGTTCCAACATATACAAACAGGAGGAAGGAAATTGTGAAAAATTTAGTGAAAGAAGTCTGAGATTAAAAGTGTTTTTTTGTTTTTTTAATTTTTTTTTCAGAGATTGGACAGGGGAAGAAGGACTCCGTAGAGCGGAGGGACCTACAGTTTTTCGTGGGATCCGAACCACTGATAGAGAGGGGAAGGCGAGCGGAACGGAGTGGATTGTAGGAGTATAAAGTTTTGCAGCAGCGTAAAAAAGGGTAAGATTACTTCCGTATAGCAGAGGGGTCATTGGATTTAATGTGGCCTCGTCCGAACCACGGTAGGATAGTAGCAGTGAGATAGAGGAGGGGCTGTGGGGCGGAAAGGCAGCTACTGTTTATAATATGAGTGCGGAGCTCCTCAAAGCTGCGGGTGAGGCCCAGTGCTTCCCTTTTAGGGTATAATACCCTAAACTAGGGTAATAAGACCCCTTCTAGGGTAGCGGTTAGGGTAATGCATAATCTAGGGTAATCAGGTGTTTGTCAGTTTTTTTTATTCAAATTCAAAGGATTCATTGACGTAAAATCAGTGTTTAATTTTCATTTTTTATACACACGAAACTTTATTTATGTAAGGCTAGCGGAAACCTACTGGTGTCACCCTTCATAGATCCCCGTTTTCTGTCTCTGCTCTGGGCGGGTTTAGTGTTGCCAGATGACGAAAATTTTCACCAGATGACGAAAATTGGTGAAATTTCTTTAAGACAAAGTCAGTTGCCAGTTTTATTAATGCAAATGACCCAATCGAAAAGTCTGCACGGAAAATTGAACTTCGGGTGTGTGCTTTTCTATCAGAACATCACTTGCCCATTTCCTTATGTGAACCCTTACTAGACCTCCTAAAAGCCATGTTTCCTGATGCGATGTCTTTAAAAAAAGTAAAACTAGGGAAGCAAAGAGCCTCAAACATAATAAGACAAGTGTTTGGAAAGCATTTTCGATCGGCACTGAACTCTTTGGAATCTTACGTGAAAGGCTTTTTTCTGTAATTATAGATGAGACAACAGACAGGAGTACAACTAAACAATTGTGCGTATTAGCACAATATTTTGAGAAAGATAAACTTGAAAACTCTTTCGTAGATTTGATAGAGGTTAATGATAGCTCAGCTGTAGGACTGTTCAATGCCATGAAGGAATGTTTCACATCAAAAAACATTCCTGTTAATAATATTGTTGGGTTTTGTTTTGACACTACAAATGTGATGATGGGAGCCAACCATTCAGTAGCTACATTGTTAAAAGAATATTTGCCTCAAGTCATAATTGTCAAATGTTCATGCCACATGATTCATCTATGTGCATCAAATGCTTGCCTCAAACTCCCAAAATATGTTGAAGATTTATGCCGTAACATTTTTGCACACTTAATTTAGTCTTAGCTCCAGGAGGCAACATGCATTCAAAGAGTTTCAAAAATTTGTTGATATTGAACCTCATAAAATCCTGGCTCCAGGCCAAACCAGGTGGTTGTCTGTACAGGCATGTGTGAAAAGATTGCTAGGTAGAACAGTGGGATGCATTGGAGCTTTATTTCACAGAATTAACATTTAGTGACCCAACACATGTAAATGATATGATTGTTACTGCCTTGAAAAACAAGCTTACCCAAGCCTACCTCGAATTTCTGGATTACAACTTGGGTAAGTTCAATAGTTATAATACGTTCTTCCAGTCTGAGGCTCCAATTTTTTTCACACTGAAAACTGAGACATGCAAACTCATTCGAAACTTGTGTACTGACTTCATGTTACGCATGTTACGCATGTGGCATTAGGCAGGGGACCGCAGTGGCACGACAGCTAAAACTTTAACTTGAGTATATGGTAAAGAAGAATGGTGCGATGCGAGACATCTATAATTATAATCATTAACAATACTAAAACTCAAGGACAAACGCAAATGACCAACTAACAAGAAAAAGAAAAAGAAAAAAAAGCTGGATATTTGAGGGGACACGAGGGAAATATTTGAGAAAGTGAAAATGATTGAATAACATAAAGAAGTATTGCTTATACCTAAGTAGTATAGATGCTTGGAATGGACAATAAAAAAGAGATAATAGCTGGAAAAAAGTCTGCATTGATTCAAGGAAAAACTAGATATATCATCTTCTATAATAATATAAGCGAAAGTGTGTGTGTGTGTGTGTGTGTGTCTGTGTGTCCGCGATAGGTGCCGCCCCCAGTGCCCCAATCCCATCATATGGCACAGTTGTGGAGCCGGGTCGACCAGAGGCACATTTTAAGTCCACTTATGAGATGATCCGATCACTTTTAATTATTTTTATTTTTAGTAGCCTATTAGCGAGAATTGTGTAAAAATAAGTGGGTTGCGAGAATTGAGGAAACCTTGATGTAGGGTGATGGGTAATGGGTGAGTGAATGGGTGGGGTGATGGGTAATGGGTGTGGGGTGATGGGTGGGTGAGTGAATGGGTGGGGGGTGATGGGTGAGGGAATAGGGGGGGGGTGATGGGTAATGGGTGAGTGAATGGGTGTGTGGTGATGGGTAATGGGTGACTGAATGAGTGGGGGGTGATGGGTAATGGGTGAGTGAATGGGTGGGGGGTGATGGTAATGGGTGAGTGAATGGGTTGGGGGTGATGTGAATGGGTTGGCGTTAATACATATACATTTCTACATCTATGATTTCAGGAAAGTTAGAAGGGGCTATCTGGAGAGTCTGTGTTTGGTGGGCCGAAGGCCCACCAATAGCCCTCCGCAGGAGATAGCCAAAAAGTCCGCCCGGAGTGCGGCTTTGCGGCTAGTATTACTATAAAAGCCTTTTGCTTTATAACTTCGTACGCAATGTGATTTAGGTCATTCAGGTCTTTTCCTTAGAACAACAGCGGAGTACAAAGTAGAGGGAAACAATCAGCAAGATAAGTATAGTTGTGGAGATGAGGGTGTCCTGCTGGCCAGCAAGCCATGACCAACACTGTGTCGTATGTGAGCTATATAGATTAACACATCACCAACACCAGGTAGGCTGGTAATCAGGTTGTACTGGGAGGGCAGCGTAAAAGAAACAAAAATATTAAATGTAAGTCAAATTAATCACTAGTCAATGGGTAATGATATAGCGTGTGAGCAGAAAATATTACAGTTGCATTGCGGTGACGCTGCTCAGTGATTGTCAACAGAAAACATCAATAACATATTACCATGATCTTATAGATTATGTTACTTACACTGCCGACAAGCTCCGTCAGGCAGTGAGGGTGTGGCGGGTCGCCGGGCCGCATATTCCCGTTTCCGGGAACAGTATATCGCGTTTACTCTTGAACACGTCAAGTTAAGCTACGTTAGGTTACGGTTAGGGTAGGTTAGGTTTGGCTGGGCCTAGCGTAACTTTGTGTGGGAATCACAATGAGGGTATTTTCGAGAAAATCCTATGGTTCGTTTCGGAACTACAGCCAGCCTTTCGAGTGAGGACTCGGAAACCACACACTTCCATAGAGTTGGGGAATATGCCGCCGGGCCCAACACGGTACTCACCCTCGTGGGCAAGGTGCGGGAGCGCCTGGTGGCCGCTTCGTGGCTGGTCCCCCCACTACACGGGACCCCCTGGCCGAGTGCGACTTCCCCGGCTGTGACAGCTGGCGGGAGGTGCTGCCCCTGCTGGTGGGCAGGGAGGAGCGTCTGGCCTATCTGCAAAGGCAGATCCAAACGGCCGAGAAGGAGCACAAGGAATTTGTGCTCTGGTTCGTGATCGGTGTGTGTGTGGTGGTGGTGGGTGTGCTTGGTGCCCTGCTTGCAGGGTACACATGTGCATCGCTTCGTTAGCCCCATACATACGTTCCTACGTATGAGATAACATATACTTACGTTTGAGTAAGCGTGGAAGGCGTGATCACAGGCCGAGTGGCGGGCAAGTATAAACACTCAGTGGTTTTATAATTATTATTCGATCTATTGAACAGAGTGAATCGTCCGTATACAGCACGTTGTAATTAAAGTTCTCTGTTAAATCACAGTGCATCAAATAATGTATTCACCACAAATAATGTCTAGGTGACGCACACAACCACACACACTGACTGTCTTTATATCTCTGTCGTCGTGGCGTCTGGTACCAGCGGGCGTAGCCGGGCGTGGTCAGGGGGTGCCCGCTGTCAGGGTGTGGCCGTCTCTGTGAGGTGCTGTCCTCTTGTAGCATGTGGTAGATGACGTGGCATGGGCGTGACACGTCATAGGAATAATCTTAAAACATGGAAATTATTAGCAGAAAAAGGTGCATGCATGAGATGTACATGTAGGGATAAACATATGTGCCTATAAAGCCAACAGCATGCGCTGGCGCGGCGTCATCGCCGCCATGAGAATGGAGGCAACAAGGTGTTGCCACAATGTGTGTCTCAGCGAGACAAAGCACTGACTGGTGGTACTATATTGTCCACTGGAGCGATGACTCCTCGTTGTGTTGTTCCAGGTAGTGACCCGTGACGGTCTCATGACCAGGCTGGGCCGGGTTGTCCACCTCACTGGTCACCAGGCCTCAAATACTTCATCTGAAGCAGAGTTCATACCCGCACTGCTGTGCAGAAACCGCGTCCAACACTGGATGTTTCATGTTGACAGTAGTAATATCAGTGACACCTGAGAACATTACTCCGAGGGCACTTGTCTTGACAGCCCACTTGCCCGAGGGTTTGCTCGAACTCAGTCCACTCTGGAAGATGATGGAGCATATGATCTTTGAATCTTGTGGCATGTGGCTCTCTTCCCGAACAGGGACGCCCTGTGTCTGCCATCATTGTCTTGTATAATTCTCGTAATGCAGACAGCTTTAATACCTCTGTACGAGAATCATCAACAAACGTGATCAACTGTGCCATGACCATGGACTCGAAAGGGGTTTCGGAAGGTCCATCAGTAGATGAAGACTGGCGCTCTACTTCACGAGCAGAGTCACGAAGCCGCCAGTAACATTTGACATGATAATAAACATCCATTGCGTGGGTATCAGAACGTGCAGTCAAGCGAGAATATAACAAACAGTTCTTGGTTGTTTTTGCCCAATCCTTCAGGTGTTCATCGACGTTAATGCTTTGCGCAATTCACACTGATCCTCACCCTCACAAACTATACAATGCAAGGTTTGAGGGTCCGGACGAGGGCCAAAACTGGACCTGAGCTTCTTAGGACTTGTTTCTGCTGCCTCTTCCATTTCCTTCTCCAAGCAGTCACGCACACGTTTTACCCTGTAACTGTTACACATACTCCGACAAGACTTATGGTACACTGCACCATGTGAGTGAAGGGCTGCTGCAATTCCTGAGCCATCATCTATCCGACTAATCTTGACAATGGAAGGTAGAGCATTGAGTTGTACGAAATCAAGCAGATCTCTTTCAAGTGTTGACAATCCCTGTTCTGTTGGATTCACTAACAACTCCTTTTTCTTTGAATAGCAAAGGCAGCAGAGTGTCCAATCAGTTTCAATAGTGTCTGTGGAAGTCATGTTCAACTTGGTAGATAGTAAGCAGGATGTTCAGTGTCTTAATGTAGTTATGAAGACTGTTCCCGTTGAAAGAGTTTTCTCATTATACGCCATGTCCTGAAAATAAAAGGATACCAGTCACATATTGATAGTATTGCTGTGTAGTTTACCATATACAAATAAGGCAATCTAAAATACACGCACATGTATAATCTGATATGTAAATGATGTTTAATGTCGCCGTCTATTATATGTGGTGCGTCTATGTGGTGACGCCACAATGGTGACTGGAATGAAATCTTAAGCTATCTTACTTATGCTATGATGAAGGTCCGCCTTCTATGTCTAGAACGTCAAACCTGCGTCAACCATGGAGAGACAGTCAACTTATCAAAGCATGTATCTCTTCATTAGTACAAGACATGGTATTAAATATAACATGACACTGTATCCTGTGATCTTCTGAAAGAAAGAAAAAACACATAATGTGTCAACAAATATCCTTAAATACGACCTTATCACATGACCTTCACTTATAATCTGAAAAATTATGCCAGAAATGAACTCCTTATGCTCAAAAACCCCCCAAAAGTGGTATCACTTATGGTTCTACTACTTTTAGTTCGCAAGTTATTGCATTTGCTTACTCCGTATGGCGGCCATCTTGGATTGGTCTAAGATGGCCATCACAGCGAGAGCCTAGCTTGGCTCCCTCAAGAAATTGGTAGGATATGGTCATATCTACTAATGTACCAAAAATGGTGCTTGTGGAACAATTTGAACAATCTGTGTTATTTTGGAGATTAAGCCCCCTGACTACATGAAGTTGGGGACTATGCAATCCGGATTCGAACCAGGGCCTACATATCTGTAGCTAGGCGCGGTAGCCACTACACCACGGAGACGACTAATTGCACTATAAATACCCAAAACATTTAAAGTAATTTTGAGATCCCGGTCACTTGCTATGTACGTGAATTTATCTGACATGATTTGTCTTTGAGTATAATGAAGAGTAATCTTGCTCATCACTCACTATCAGTCATCACTCACTCACCCTGAAGATGGGAAGGTGTTGCGGGAGCTGCCTCGACCACCCAGCTCGTCCTGCTTAAAACACTAAGGCTGCGAGGAGCCTTTATATAGTCCTGGCTGTTATTGTCGTACACCAACCTTTCAACACTCTGTCTTCATTACTAATCAAAGTGTACCCAATAAATACATCTTTTAAAATAATGATACGTATATACGATAATATCATAATGCTATTTTCTGTTATTGTATTTTTCACGCTCATACACACACACACACACACACACACATATATATATTATATATATATATATATATATATAAACATGCACATTAGGGTGGCCCAAAAAACAAAAGAAATTATTTGTCATTTCTCCACAAGGCGAATCCTGTTCCATATCACAACGGGAGTTTGCATGCTGAAAATCATAAATATTTGGCTGTATTTAGAGGTACCAACCATATGTACTTTTTTTCAATTTTTAAATAAAATAGATATTTTTTACTTCATTTATTCCTGGTTTTGAAGACACCTTCAATATCATTATTAGTTATTACTTATTATTTAGGAAGGAGTTTGACCATCATGATGGTTAAACTCCTGCCCGTCCGACCGCTTCAAGATTGTTCGATTTGGGGGACGTGACAAGTGGTCAACCATGGCCGTTTTCGTCTGCTCGTCAATGCGATCATCAAAGAGGGCGCGAGGCACGAGGTGTTCAGAGAAATACCATAAATGGCGACAGAGCGCCTTGATCGCAGCCTCCCTGATACTAAGTAGGGAAAAGAAGGTATTTATGGAGAAGAACAAGGAAGTTTAAGTCGTTGAGTGGGGCTTTCTCCGGCAAGGAAGCCTCGTGCCAATAGCGTGCATAAACAAGTGAGATAAAGAGAAAAAATTGTGTCAAGGCAACCTTTTCCTTTACTGTCATCAGCTTTGTCTGGTCTTGAAACAGGAATATCTTCAGCGAGTATAAAGCCTTAGCCATCCACCGTGCATTGTGAATAATTGTACCGGGTGCACGGAAGCTAGGCTGTCTATCTGATGAACCCCCAAGGAATATCTGACACAGTTGAAGGAGTTCTTTATAGTTTTCTCGAGTGGTCTTGATCTTGACTGCATCAGCATAGAATAAAGTCACCTCTTGTCGCAAACTCTCAGGCATACCAACGAATATCTCGTCATTGGCAGGCTGGAAGCGAGCCTTCTATAATGATATAAGCGAACGTGTGTATGTCTGTGTGT
The DNA here is from genome assembly GCA_016584305.1 of Chionoecetes opilio. Lineage (NCBI taxonomy): Eukaryota > Metazoa > Arthropoda > Malacostraca > Decapoda > Majidae > Chionoecetes > Chionoecetes opilio. The sequence continues at coordinate 309,953 of JACEEZ010023454.1, read as the reverse complement.
GTGTGTGTGTGTGTGTGTGTGTGTGTGTGTGTGTGTGTGTGTGTGTGTGTGTGTGTGTGTGTGTGTGTGTGTGTGTGTGTGTGTGTGGTATAGGTTCCGCCCCCCGTGGCGGAATCCCCTCATATGGCACAGTTTTGGAACCGGCTTGACCAGGGGAAGGTTTTAAGCACACTTATGAGATGATCCGATCACTTTTTTTTTTTTTTTTTTTAGTAGCTTATTAACGAGAATTGTGAAAAAAAGTGGGTTGCGAGAATTGAGGAAACCTTGATGTAGAGTGATGGGTAATGGGTGAGTGAATGGGTGGGGTGATGGGTAATGGGTGAGTGAATGGGTGGGGGGTGATGGGTGATGGGTGAGGGAATAGGGGGGGGTGATGAGTAATGGGTGAGTGAATGGGTGTGTGTTGATGGGTAATGGGTGAGTGAATGGGTGGAGGGTGATGGGTAATGGGTGAGTGAATGGGTGGGGGTGATGGGTGATGGGTGAGGGAATAGGTGGGGGGTGATGGGTAATGGGTGAGTGAATGGGTGTGTGGTGATGTGTAATGGGTGAGTGAATGGGTGGGGTGTGATGGGTAATGGGTGAGTGAATGAGTGGGGTGATGGTAATGGGTGAGTGAATGGTTGGGGTGATGTGAATGGTTGGGGTGATGTGAATGGGTTGGGGGTGATGTGAATGGGTTGGGGTGATGTGAATGGGTTGGGGGTGATGTGAATGGGTTGGGGGTGATGTGAATGGGTTGGCGTTAATACATACATTTCTACATCCATGATTTCAGGAAAGTTAGAAGGGTCTATCTGGAGAGTCTGTGTTTGGTGGGCCGAAGGCCCACCAATAGCCCTCCGCAGGAGCTAGCCAAAAAGTCCGCCCGGAGGGTGGCTTTGCGGCTAGTATTGAATAAAGGCCAGCTTTTCTTGAAGCGTTTGAATAGCTCATCTCAGGACCACCCAAAGTGATGGTGAATACGTTTTAAAGTATCACTTCAAACATGTGATGACGGCATGCAATCCAGACAAGCTCTCTATCAAAGGCCTTTTCTAGTAGGGTGCAGGCACCTATCTTTAACCCGGTGTTGGATGTTGTTGTGTCAAAGACTATTCCCTGAACCATGAACTTTAGGATCCAGTCATCCAGTGCATGAAGACAGGCATTGCTTTGCTCCTTTCTAGTGCCTCGGCAAATCTTGGGTACAGCAAGTAGTTGCTCCATATTGCCACCAGTGACCAATATTGCAACACGATCCACAAGCTCATTGCTGCCTGCTATATTTGGAAGCAGTTTACCGTCCCAGTGAAGAAGCAGTGGATTGCCTGGTAAAAATGCATGTTTTTCAATAGTTGCCAACTCCTTCCGTGCAACCATTCGAGATCGCCTAATCGTGTTCCGAGACAGTGACACATCAGTTAGGTTATGTCCAAATGCTTGTGACACAGAGCCATTAACGAACATTGCAATGCGGTAAGTTAGTTTCACTCGGTCGAGGGGTGCCGCCACTACATTGGTCACAATTCTCTTCTTCTGCATCTTAGGTTGAGATTTTCTTGAAATTCTTAGAGGATGAAAGTCATCTTCTGATGAGGCACATGAACTGCTAGTACTTTCATTTCCCAGATGAATCAGAACCTACAACCATGCCAGCCTTGTGGGCATACATTGTACTTGCATGCTTCTCCTTTCGAGCAATTTCCTGCTTAATCCTTTTGCGCTTGCGACACTCCATGTGCGTTAAGGACATGTCAATTCCAGACATGCTTGCACTAGATGGATCGTGCTGTTGCATGAGGAAGAACAGCTGGTCCACCTTGTTCTTCATGATGCTAAGGGCATCTTTCGTGAGGTATCGCAGAGCTCATCAGCTGAGCTACAGCTTTAAAACAGCTCCTCCTTGACTCGGCATCCATCTTGCAGTGTCAATCGGTGAGCCTTAACTGAACAGTACTGGGCATAAAGTTTACAGAGTTTTCGTAGGCCTGAATCAACCCGTTGGGTCGGAATACGGGCCTTATAAAATATAACAACTGTCGCATCTGTTGTGGCTTTAGCGCTTTCACTGACTGTGAGTCCATTTACTTGATGGTGAAACATGAGTTTTCGGAAAACTTTTCCATTTGTAGGCAGCCCAGAGCCCAGGATATCCTTCTCAGCCTTACCTAGGAGACAAACGTCTCGTGAGCTCTTCGTTGTTGCCATTATATATACCAATAACTGTAAATAATGATGATTTGTGTGATAATTGTAATATATCTATAATAATATAAGCGAAAGTGTGTGTGTGTGTCTGTGTGTGTGTGTGTGTGTGTGTGTGTGTGTGTGTGTGTGTGTGTGTGTGTGTGTGTGTGTGTGTGTGGTATAGGTGCCGCCCCCCGTGGCGGAATCCCATCATATACCACATTTTTGGAACCAGGTTGACCAGGGGAAGGTTTTAAGCCCACTTATGAGATGATCCGATCACTTTTTATTTATTTTTTATTTTAGCAGCCTATTAGCGAGAATTGTGAAAAAAAAGTGGGTTGCGAGAATTGAGGAAACCTTGATGTAGGGTGATGGGTAATGGGTGAGTGAATGGGTGGGGTGATGGGTAATGGGTGTGAGGTGATAGGTGAGTGAATGGGTGGGGGGTGATGGGTGATGGGTGAGGGAATAGATGGGTGGTGATGGGTAATGGGTGAGTGAATGGGTGTGTGGTGATGGGTAATGGGTGAGTGAATGGGTGGGGGGTGATGGGTAATGGGTGAGTGAATGGGTTGGGGGTGATGTGAATGGGTTGGCGTTAATACATACATTTCTACATCCATAATTTCAGGAAAGTTAGAAGGGGCTATCTGGAGAGTCTGTGTTTGGTGGGCCGAAGGCCCACCAAACACAGGTGGTGGGCCGAAGGCCCACCAATAGCCCTCCGCAGGAGCTAGCCAAAAAGTCCGCCCGGAGGGCGGCTTTGCGGCTAGTAGAACATAAGGCAGAACAAAATATTTGAATTGTAATGTGTAAGTTGTTGGGACCTCTAAATATGCTCATATCTCCCCAATTTTTGCATTTAGGGTCTTGTAGTCATATGTAACCAAATCAGCCTTGTGGAGCAGCATTTTATCAACAAAAATTATAGCCCCGTGTTTTTGGGCCACCCTAATGCACATACACACAAACACACACACACACACACACACACACACACACACACACACACACACACACACACACACACACACACACACACACATACACACCGCCACGACGGTCAAGTGGATAGAGCTTTGGCGCGCCATTCTGGGGTTACCCGGTTCAAATCCTCGCTCGTTCCCGGGGATTTTTCACTGATATATTCGAGCGGTTACTGTCCTAGCTAGCGATTGCGAGCCCGGCTTACGTGGAGAACACCATGGGTGAATAACACACACACACACACACACACACACACACACACGCACATACGTACACACACACGCACACACACACACACACATACATACATACACACACACACACACACACACACACGCACATACGTACACACACACACAGTACGGGTACTCCCTAGTGTAGTGTAGGCACGCTCGGTTCAGTACCGAGATGTCTCGGGTTCGATCCTCGAGATGAGCAGAAAAAGATGGATGGTCTCTTTATAACCCTAGCCACTGTCCACCCAGCAGTAAATGGGTACCGGGTGTTAGCCGGGGGTTCGTAACCCGCCTCCCGGGGTGGTGGGTTCGGCTAGGTGGGTTCGGCTAATACTAAGCACTAAGGAAGCAAATAAAAAATGTAGCTATGGAGACAGGACCATACGAGTGTAGTTCATGCCCTGTAAAATACAACTAGATGAATACATACCACACACACACACAACACACACACACACACACACACACACACACACACACACAAATACACACAGACACACACACACCGCGATGGTCAGGTTGATAGCGCGCCGGTCTGCCATTATGTGGTAGCCGGTTCGAATCCTCACTGCTCCTTGGCTAATTTTTCAATGGTTAATTCGTGCGGTTACTGTCCCCCTTGAGCAAAGGGATGGGTGTGTGTGGTGTGTGAGGTCCCAACATTACTCATAGATCGTAAATAATGAGCTCCAGGCTCGCACCGGGAGGGTGAAACTGGCGATCGCGAGTCGATCGGACTCGCGTGGACAAGACCATGGGTGAATAACGCACACACACACACAGGTGGGCAGCGGTAATTTCAAACAAGCGTGAGTTCCTGTACCCGTTTACCCGTATAAGTAGCCCGGAGAGTCTTTTCTGCGACAACCGACCGTCCAGTTTTTTCTAAGTAAGATCCAAACATTCACACATTATTTTTCAAATTGCTGATATAGATTGCATAGTAATTACAAGACACAAACGTCCGCAAGCCGCTACTCACCCATCACATGGAAAACCAATAATACAATTAGTAGTTATTGAAGTGAAGGCTCGATTCTCTATGTTATTCCTCGGCATTAAGGACAGACCAAGGAAAGAGACACCTGTTTGCCAGCGGCCACGAATAAGGAGTTACATTTTGAGAACATCGCCGCTGCACAGAGGCGCGCCTTTCTCATAGTTTTTGTTCCATATATGTACACCAAGTATTAAAGGAAAGAATATAACGGGAGGAACAACTCTATTTTCTCTAAGACAATTCCGTGACGTCATGTTCACAGCTCAGCAATTTTCATCCTTATGTGACATATTATATTCTTATCATAGACTTTTCTTGTATTGTATAATATTACCTGCGCATATATGAGGACCGAGAACCGAGCCAGAAATCGGTCCTATCACCCTAAAAATAACTAGGACAGTTAATGAAGCAAGTCTAAATATTTGTTTCATGCTTGCATAAGTTATGATTGCCAGTCATGATGGCTTTTATATAACTCGTCTTTATTTGATCATCATGATTTTCCTCTTGCATGATTAATAAAAACACCAATATCAATCGTCACACTGATAACACCCGATGAGTTTTGAGTGTCTGGTGAGCCGTGCAGGTAGCGGCGCCTTACAAGTAGTAGCTCTCCCAGGAAGGAGATCAAGGCCCGATGAGTGTTGAGTGCCTGGTGAGCCTTGCAGTCAGCGGCGTCTTACATGGAGCTCGCCCAGGGAAGAGAGCGAGACCCGATGAGTGCTGACTACTGAGGGAGTGCCTGGTGAGCCGTGAAGTCAGCGGCGCCTTACAATGAGCTCGGTCAGGAAGGAGAGCGAGGCCAGAGTGTGGCCAAGGAGGAGGGTGTAGAACGTGCCTTGTAGATGATTGAGGCCCAGCACAACCTGCCCATCGCCAGCCTGATGACAAACATCATGTAACACGTGAATCAGGTTATTTACCTCGAATCTGTATAATTCATCCATCGAATTCCAGTGGGTTGCCATCTAGTTTGAAGACAAACATTGATTACCATAACGAGAGCCAGCTCTGGTTCCTCCTTGCCTGCCTTGGCCTGCCGCTGTTTCTGCACTTGGGCATTGATGACTTGATCCATCCACAAAGCGATGAGGCCTGCGTCTAGCAGCTGTTGTACGCCACGGTCGAGCCGCGAGCAGAACGGCGCCCCCTTGCTGATGGTGCATATTTAATGGAAAAAATGAACGAAAGAGATTGCAGTAAATGTATTTCACACATCAATTGTCATAGATTTATATAAAGTGGAGACACAAGGCAAGCCATAATGTAATCAAGTGATACATGTATTTTCGTTTTTGTATGTATTAAGTGCCCGATAATTATCTGTAATATCCCTGCCCTTGATTAAACAGAGTATATTAGATATATTTTTTATTTAACATCATAGGGGACTGGCCAAGGGCAAGCAACCAAAAAGTCGTGACTGTAGATAGTCCCCGTTCAACAAATAGAGATCACTCCAAATATGCAAGATGAGCCAATTGTATAGATGGGCTGGCATTGTGTCTTGAAAACAAAGTTGTAGGAAGGTCGAACAATATAATCAGGAGTGTGACGTAGAGGAATGAGATATCTCATTGATGCTGACACTGTCCTTCCACAAAGTATAAAGACACACACACTTCCTACAACACCTGCGTTGGCTACTTGAGGGCTCATGTTGTGGCCCAGGGAAGCAGGAATCAACAGAATCAGCAGTGTAAATCAGACACATGTGATGTCTCATTAGCTAACTGATACATTCCTTGCACAATGCATGCACACATACATTCGACAACCCTTCGATGGCCTTATATTGTAAGTGATGGTTTGACCAAATCATTGCAGAATTACCATACACAATATTGTTGAATTGGAATATGATAAACTCTTAGTCTGTTCCTTATATAATCACGGTTCAGTGTCACCTATGAACTATGTCTTTAAAACATTTCAAAACAACGGTAAAGGGATGAAGGAACAAGCCTACAATAATAATGCCTGCATTCAAGCAGGGAAACAGTAATCTTGCACACCCAGTGTACTGTGGTACCGGAATGCCCAACCGTTGCCAATGAACAATGGGTAGCGGGTGGTGCTGATGTGCACGGGGGTGTAGCCGGTGCGATCCGTGTAATACGTGGACACCAGGGTTCGGATGAAGTAGTAATTGTCGATGTACGAAAAACCGCCTCCTAAAACTCTTTTCATACCTTCCTCTTTTTCGATAATCTGAAAGTATATATATATATATATATATATATATATATATATATATATATATATATATATATATATATATATATATATATATATATATATATATATTATATATTTAAATATATTTACATACGTTTATCTGTGCATCTGGGTGTGGAGATGGTGTTTATGCTTTAATATAAAGTAATACAAAAATTATACAGTTTTTATAACAATGCTAGCAAATGTTGTTTTTGTGCAGACTTGGGCTGGATCACCATTATAAAGCCTTACCTTTAGGTTATTATAAACTTGGACTATCGATGGGTTGGGACTTGAGGCAAAATACGGTCTGAACGCACCCGTCATCGGGGCTCCCGGAATGCCCAGGACCCAGCCCTGCCGCGCATTGCGCTGCGCCAGCTCCTCCATAGTGTTGATCACCGATGACTTGCCTCGAACAATCAAGTGAGAGATGAGAGAACCCCTGTAGCCCGTTGACAAGATCAGGTACACGATCAACCACCAGCCAACAAGGATCTGAAATATAACCGGCAACTAGCTTATAGTGACGAGACATTTGAGTTGGGCAAATTAATCGAACCGTAACTCCCAATATCGCAGTGGGAATATTTGTCTATCATGTCTTGATCTGCATCAGCTCAAACGGCGTCATGATCAACCTTGTTTACAGGAATGTCACACCATTGCTGCCAGAAAGCGAATGAAACAATTGAATAAAATACGACAGCCTGGCAGCAACCCCCATCAATACATACAAATACAAATATGACAGCCAGGCAGCGACCCCCAGCAATACATACAACTATGACAGCCAGGCAGCAACCCGCAGCAATATATACAAATATGACAGCCAGGCAGCGACCCCCAGCAATACATACAAATATGACAGCCAGGCAGCGACCCGCAGCAATATATACAAATATGACAGCCAGGCAGCGAACCCCAGCAATACATACAAATATGACAGCCAGGCAGCAACCCGCAGCAATATATACAAATATGACAGCCAGGCAGCGAACCCCAGCAATACATACAAATATGACAGCCAGGCAGCGACCCGCAGCAATATATACAAATATGACAGCCAGGCAGCGACCCCCAGCAATACATAATGTTACACCCGCGGAGAGGTGTCTGTGTGTCTGTGTGTGTTTGTCGTGGTGTGTGTGTGTGTTGGGGTAAGCAGTGTCTGCATGTCTGTGTTTAGGAGCAGCGTGGCATTAGTTGCACACGGCACCAAGCACTCTGTTGCACCCAGCAACACACCACTCTGATAGGTAGCGGCACGGTCTTCCCGGAAATGCAGCCACGGGATTGGCTGGCTAGCTGGCGGCGGGAAGTGAGGGAAGACAGCGCTAAGAGGAGGGACGCCGCGGGGCGGTCAGTGGGGCGAGGAATAGGGTAGAGACAGAGACAGAGGACAGAGCACAGCGGGAGAGGCACCGGGAAGGTGGTGTTGGGAGGGCGGGCGACCACAGCGCCGCCCTTGGGGTATCTGCAGCGCCGTCAGGAGAATCGTCAGCCTAAGTTAGCGCCTCGCATTAAGCAAGTACCTGTGTGTGTGTCTCCAGTGTGTGTTCGACAACCATTTCTTAGACCGTGTGACCATGTGAGTTCTTTGTCCTCTCTCCACCTTCAGGAGTCCTGTGTATTGTTGACCTCCGCCATTAAATGTAGAGTGTATTACAGTGTGTCAGTGTCTCTTTCCTCCATGTGATTGACTACGTGTTATACACCAATACTCGCCTTCAGGTCTTTTACCGAACCTCCGTCAGGAGTTAACTGGTTACGTGGGACGCCCTTGGGGGTGAGATAAGAAAGGTGAGTCTGAGAGCCCTGCGTAACATTAGTGTAACAATATAATTATGACAGCCAGGCAGTGACCCGCAGCAATACATACAAATATGACAGCCAGGCATCGACCCACAGCAATATATACAAATATGACAGCCAGGCAGCGACCCGCAGCAATATATACAAATATGACAGCCAGGCAGCGACCCCCAGCAATACATACATATATGACAGCCAGGCAGCAACCCCAAGCAATACATAAAAATAAGACAGCCGCTACCGTCCGTTCCTTGCGGTCGTTCCCTCGGTTGGTCCTCTTCGTGTCTCGAGGGTTTAATGCATGGAATAGAGTGCCACATGACATTGGATACAAGACGCCTTGCTTACTCTCGTTGATATCAGTTTAATTTCTGAAACAATTAATGTTTCCTCCATTAGCATAAACTGAAAACAGACTCTCTCTACACCGCTACGTTCAGGGTGGAGGATAGGGATACTAACCTGGCTGGATGTACTGGGAGGAGGCTCAAAAGGGTGGTCCTCCAACAGCAGACCCCAACCATAGAAGATGGACGAGGAAAGGCTGAGAGCAGGTCTTCCAGTGATTTGGTGAGACAGTTTCTCCATCGTCCACAGAACACAGCCCCACACCATGACACATACCACAATGGCAAGCCATACCTCACCTGTCAACACCAACCACCAACAATTTTGAACACGAGCTCACAACTATGGTACAGCTACTGCAACCATAAAGTATCCCATAGAGACTGACCTTCGAGAGGCCTGACTACTGACAAGTATTCAGGCAAAGGTTGTGGCTTCGACGTCAGAATGACCAGAGATTCATCAATATATGGCCTTGAAAACTGCACCACCTCTGCCCTTCCAGGGGTCACCGTTAAGTCCATGGAGAGATCGTACATCTCGTGCTGCAGGCCTCCCACAACGCCGGTCCAGTTACCGCCCTCGCCCCGATTCCCCCACTTCCTGTCTGCGGGCTCATTCAGCTCGTACCTGACACACACACACACACACACACACATACATACACACACACACACATACACACACGTACACATACACACACATATTAATTTTAGAACACATTGTATTATTTAGAGAACAATAGATTATGACAGACTTTAAATATTACTATTTATTACCCTCTTGTGTGGCAACAACACTCCACGCTGAGACTCTCTTAAGCCTCCCTGTTCCCAGTCCGTCCATCCTCCTTGCTTTCCTTCCTACCATCCCTCTCCCCACCATCCTAACGCCCGACATACACACCTTCCTCTTTTCCCAGGTTGTCTCCACACTCGTCACTGTGGACACTCCCTTATTAAGACGAAGCATAGATAACAGTAGAACTACTGTTATCTATGGACGAAGCTTTACTATTCAACTCCCACCTGATGATACTCACGTAAAGTTCATGTGGCGAGCCAGGGCAGTAATCATGCGAGTATTGAGCGAGTCCTGTAGGCGAAGCGTGGTGCTGGAACCCTCGGTTACACCTTTATAGTTGATGTATGGAAAGTACGGCAGCAAAATTATGTTCATTTTATGTCCCTTAAAGTTCTCAGCTTGACCTGCAAATGAGCACACCATAAAACAGTTTAATGATCAAATACTTCAGGGCTCATTCATGATCACAAGGCAATAGGTTCCTTGCACGTGACGTCACAACCCTCGTTGTGCAGACGACAGACGTGGGAGAATGCGAGCGTGGAGGACCAACAAACTCCACTATAGGCGCCCGTGTTTGCCCGCTTATACCCCGATTGATGATGTTATTTATTTAGTTAACGCTAATTTATGCATGGTGCTAATTCATTTATCAGAAAACTAAATATATCAATGGAAAGCAAATACAATTTCGCTTCTATTGATATGCTCCATGTTATAAGTTATCTCACAACATTTTACATGGCGACGAGTTTAAGTGAATATTAAGTTCATGCATATTTCTTCAAAGTCTTATAATGACATTTCTTTAGTGTGTTTTACTGAATTTTATAAGATAATATATAGAGCAAACATTTACGAAGATAAGAGTATATCATTTATACTGATAAACTCATTTGGTTTGGGAAAATTACCATATTTGTTGACATCGTCAGCCTCACCGACCAGCTGTTGGTCCTCCACCGAGAAAATCTGAGCGCCGCCGGGCGGCATTTGGCAAGACTTGACATCAGTGCAAGGAACCTATAAGGTATAGTGTAACGTCACAATAGTGTGACGTACAATGCCATGAAAACACATTTGCTGAAACCCTGGCACTGCCGAAAACATTTTTGAATATGAAGGTTAGCACAACAACCTTCTTTCCAAGAACAGGACTGTTTTCGTGTGTGTGTGTATATGTGTGTGTGTTTGTTTGTGTGAGTGTGTGAATGCGTGTGTGTGTTTGTTTGTGTGTGTGTGTGTGTGTGTGTGAATGCGTGTGTGTGTGTGTGTGTGTGTGTGTGTGTGTGTGTGTGTGTGTGTGTGTTTGTGTGTGTGTGTGTGTGTGTGTGTGTTTAAGTTTTTATAAATTTTTGAAATCCATAATATAATTTTGTATATTAAGGCTAAGCGTTCAGGTTATTATATATATTTTTTGTGTGAATGAGCTTCTCTGGGCTCTGAGTCAAAAGCATGTTTTGGAGAAAGCCTTGTGTATGATTTTTTTTCTAATGTATATATATATCACATGAATATATGCTTTACAAAGAGAGAGAGAGAGAGAGAGAGAGAGAGAGAGAGAGAGAGAGAGAGAGAGAGAGAGAGAGAGAGAGAGAGAGAGAGAGAGAGAGAGAGAGAGAGAGAGAGAGAGAGAGAGAGAGAGAGAGAGAGAGAGAGAGAGAGAGAGATCCTGCTTGTCTCACCTACAAACAACTCGATATCCTTGGCTATGCAGTCATTCATGTTCCATTGGTAGATCAAGTGTGCTTTACTTTTCTGTTCATTGCAATAAAGGCATCGGCGATACACGTCCATGGTGCGACGCTTCTCTGTTGTGAATACAAGAAAAAAGTTGATATGAATCAACACACATGTACAGTTGTACACAACAATATATCGCTACAAACATGGCTGTTATCAGTGTCATAAGATTACTATAGGCTTTATTGAAACACGCTCTGTAGGGCAACTAAATATATGTCTATTACACAATATATGATACCTAAGGAAATCAATCAGTGTATTATTGTTTCATCATTGCATTTACCGGAGACATTTTTCGTAATCGTCCCTCCGTGGTGTGATGCAGAGGGAGTCTGGGTCATGTGCAGGACGTGAAGAGTATTGCGGAGAGATGAATGCTGGAAGAGATCGTGAGCTCCCTTCCTCCCACCAATCATAACCACCCGAGTAGTGGGCTGCAGCCACAACCCAGACCACGACAACAGCCTGATAACAACATGACTGCATATCACGGGTCGTCCACGATACCCTTAGGCGAGACATATTTACAAGGAACGAAGATAGGCACACAAATATAAGGATGGCTGGCACCCACGTTTTAGGTTAGATATATCAAGTATAGACGTCCAGCCTCTGGCCCCTTTGCTTTTGGCTCAGTTCTTGCGGCTGGAACGTGACAGCGAGCCACGTTCCAGCCAATTAACTCATTACGTGAATTACTCATTAAAGGCTTGTTCTATGCAAAAAGTTTGTTTTACAGACCCCCATTGATTTTGACAGCACTACTTGGATGTCGAATGTCAGCTCAATCCGACAATAATTAGGAGTAGTTTACGCTAATTACTCATTAAGGGCTTGTTTTACGCAAAAAGTTTTTTCCGACGACCCCCATTGATTTTGACAGCACTATTTGCATGTCAAATTTCAGCTCAATCCGATAATATTTAGGAGTAGTTATACACTTTTTGGCGGAAACTTGGTTCCACGGGTTTTATGGTAAGCGACAGCAATTAATGCTAAATCAAGTATAGACGTCCAGCCTCTGGCCCCTTTACTTTTGGCTCAGTTCTTGCGGCTGGAATGTGACAGCGAGCCACGTTCCAGCCAATTAACTCATTACGTGAATTACTCATTAAGGGCTTGTTCTATGCAAAAAGTTTGTTGTACAGACCCCCATTGATTTTGACAGCAATACTTGGATGTCGAATGTCAGCTCAATCCGACAATAATTAGGAGTAGTTTACGCTAATTACTCATTAAGGGCTTGTTTTACGCAAAAAATTCTTCCGACGACCCCTATTGATTTTGACAGCACTACTTGCATGTCAAATTTCAGCTCAATCCGACAATAATTAGGAGTAGTTATACACTTTTTAGCGGAAACGTGGTTCCACGGGTTTTATGGTAAGCGACAGCGAGCGAAGCTCGCTGTCAATGATGTATGTCTGGCATAATGGATCCTCGCGTGCAGTGTCAATAGTCTAAAGGCCAATAATTAACTTACAAGAGACAATAATAGTTCTAGGTTTTTGAGGAAAAAAAATATCGAAGGACAGAACACAGAACACCCGTCATCTGTAAGTACTTCAAACCCAGATTTATGTGTATTGATAAGCTGGATAACATTCTATATCATCATCGTCACCCACCTGGCAGCTGTGTTAATGTCACAGGTCGTAAGGTCCAGCAGAAGGGCACGACAGGTAGCCTTGCTGGACCCCCACACCTCGCGCCAAAAGTCAGGCACTCGATTATGCCCTGAGAAGTCGTGTTCATTACGGGATCCATAGCTCGGCTTGGAGACCTCGCAAGGTGCCGTGAATACAGACAGGTCGCCCACTGCTACATTTAGTTCTCTTTGTAGTGGTGGTAGTAGAAGAATTAGTAGTGTAAGTTAGTAGTAGTAGTAGTAGCAGTAGTAGTAGTAGTAGTAATAGTATATTAATGAAAGCAGTTGTTAAAATGTTACATATATTAACAAATAATAGATACAAATAATACAAATTATATTATATGTGTTATTTTTCTATATGAATATGGAATCAAAGTTAAGAAATAATGGGTGATGTATGTATCTTTTTACTATTTCTTTTCTTTTTCTAGATAGACAGAACAGACTTGGGCCTCATGAATGCCCTACCCAAGGCAGGTCGCAAGTGCAGCAACGGTGACGATGACGGTGAGTACCCCACACCAGCTTGTTTACTTACACTTTACCAACCATATGGAAGACTACGTATGGTGTCTTTAAGAGCGAACCATCACTTCCAGGCGTTCGAGCGACAGTTCCGATTTCTTCCGCCCCCTTCATCCCTCCTCCTTCCTCTTCCACCACCTACTAAACCCGTTCGTGGCTTCGATCAAGACGGGCCCTCACCACGTCCCGACCTACCGACCCACCTACTGAGCCCGTTCGTGGCTTCGATCAAGACGGGTCATCACCACGTCCCGACCTCTGTCTTATCACGAAGCCTCGAATCCATCGGGTCTGGAGCGGAGGTTATGAGGCAACTGACACCGGCTGTCTAAGGCAGAAGAGATCCCGATGAAACACGTATAGTTCCTCTCTCTCTCTTTCTCTGTTGGTATCGACTAAATCCCCTGCTGCTCAGGTCAACTACCCTTCCAGTCTGCTGACGTCCCTGTGTCTCGTACTCAGGGATGTTGGTTAAGAGCTAGGCTATTGTGAGCCAGGTAGGAGTGATGGGAGTCTAGTGTTGGTGTTTGTTTGTAAATTTTTCTTTGTGCTAGCGAGAAGTAAGTAAAATCTAATTTTTTTCTTCAACTGTGTTTGAAATCACCCTTACGGCCCTTACCCTACCAGTGGCGGTTCTAGCACTAAAAAACTGGGGGGGCCAACTTGGGGCCAAGGCAAATGTGGGGGGGCAAAACAAAAGTTTGGAGGGTCTGTAACTGGGGGGAGGGGGGGGGGGGCGCTGTGGGCACCACAACATTTTGAAAGTTGAGCACTTTTCAGGGTCAATCTGAGGCCTATGGAGGGATATATTAGACTATCAAAGTGATATTCAGTTAGAAAAAAAGTATTTTCAGAGAACATTGGGGAAGAATTAAACGAAAGTTCATCTGAGATTTCAGTCTCGGGTCCATTTTCTCTGCTAGTGAGTCCAAGCTAGAAATGTGAAAATACGTGCTCTCAGGTACGTTTTATTGAAAAGAAAAGACCAATAATAATACCAAACATACTGAACAATTAAAATGCAAAAAATATGGCAGTTGTTTATAATCACATCAACATAAATGTGCTATGTACGTACCTTAGTCTACCTATAACCTCATACGTTGAAAATTATGTATACACAAACAGCTATGATTTTCAGACTTGGGCATGCAAATGCTACATTAGCCACAATGGTGATGATACCTTGTTCATTCGGCAGCAATATATTTAGTACAGCTTAATTCTACGATTATCATGCCGACTGTCAAATTCATCAACAAAGCAATCTAAATCAATTCCCTCCGCGAGTGCACTTTCAATCGACAATAGTGCAATGTTACCCAGTCTGTCACTTGACATAGAATTTCTGAGAAATGTTTTCACTAATTTCATTTTTGAAAAGCTCCTCTCACATGAAGCGCTGGTAACAGGAAGAGTTACGGCTATCAACAATAACTTTATAAACAATCAAATGCAGCCTTGTACGGACATATGAATGACAGGAATTGTGCAATTGATGTAGGTTGTTCAGGTTCTTTCATGAGTATTTTTTTCACTATAGGTATCTCATGTTTTAAATCACTTTGATTGACTGAGTAGGCCACTGCAAATGCCTTCAAATTTTGTTCAGACAAGAATGTCTGTCCTCCAGGACAGAGAGCTGAAATACCACAAAAAATCGCAGACGAGTGTTTGGAAAAACGACGGTCTAATCGCTAATCAAACGTCTATATCATAAAATGCTGCTGGCATTGACATTTGATTTTAAGATGATCATCATGTCTTTTTGACATATTTGAATGCAGCATTCTAAGAGTTAGTCTCTCAGAGTTGCTCGATCATTGGATTGCAACATGATCTCGCTGAGTGTGAAATGACTGACTGCTTCCAGTCAGTGTTTGCTGTAGCTGCTGTGAACTTTATGAATTTCCAGAATTTCGAGAAAAAGCGAAATACAAATTCGTCTATCGCAAGTATAATACTAGAGCGATACGCTGGATCCAGTGTCACTGTGAAGTCTCTTCAGAGTCTTATTGTGAAAGATAATTAACAAGGACTGCGTTTTCTCTCACTTAGATATTAAGAATGGAATGCAGCAAAACAAGAGTTAACAGTACCTGCTGAGTATGGCGGTAGCGTTGATTTGCACAGAGTACGGCTAGCTCCGCTGAGTGAGTGTAAGTGTCTCCTTTCCTAACACTTGTCCGTCCTGATACCTCGCTTGATCATGATTCTTGCCAGCGAATTCATCCGCGAACAACGCGTTTCCAAGATAAACTACCCAACACTAATTATATATTACATGCCTAACAGTCGATACAGATCTGAGACTACCATGAACTCAATCTCCCTCTGTGAGTATAATACAAGGCGACTACGTTCTCTTCTTGATCTTAAGATGGACCTGGCAAATCACGGTTGTACAGTGCATCTCTCGAGCCGGTTTCTTCTTCTACGCAACTCGAGCAGTGTGAGTTGTAAGACGTCTCTCCTCCCCTCCTCCGTCTGACCCCTCTTGAATCGTGTGTCTGTGCACGGTGAGATCCGCTACGTGCCAGGATTCCACTACTTCAAACGCCTGTCAGACATAAATCTACTCCTGAATTCATCCCCTTCTTGACGTCATCACATCGATGGTTCGGGCTACCACCCTTCATCAGCCTGGTAGGCGCTGCTCACGTTCCTGCTCTCTTCCTGGCAGGGTCCACTCCGCTTACTTGACGGGGAGTACTGGTACAGCAATCTTGCAGGAGACAGTTTACCAGACGTGCGTCAACTAGATCTGCATAGGTTGTATAGGTACACTGCTTCCGCTACAGAACAGCCCTTCCTTACAGCAATGACTTTTATAGTACGGTGGCACCTCTCTACTATTCCGTTTCCGGAAGGAACATGAGCACATCGAAAACGAAGACGCACACACCACCGAGATGCGAAGTCAGCAAACATTCTGCTGCGAAAAGCAGTGTCTGTTCACAATTCTTCTGGTGCCCCACGTTCACAGAACACTGCTTCCAGCTGCTCGATGATGCTTGCGCTGGTCTGAAGCCTCAGCTGACGCCAGATGGCAAATCTCGATGGACCACAGTCTATCAGAGTCAAGTACGGTCGACCACTGCAGTGGGTAATATCCATACCAACCCTCTGCCATACTTTCTGCACATCCAGGCTTCCTTTCCGCCACTTCACGGGTGCTGGATCGATGGACTGGCACGCCTCACAGTCGGCGACGACAGCGTGCACCTGCCGCCTGGTGACTGTTGGGTTGGCTCTCTTCACAAAATAAAGAGTACGTTTCACGCCTGGATGTCCTGCGGAATTATGTATCTCTGCGATCTTTTCCGTCATTTCAACGGCGGCTGCACATATAGGTTGCACAGCTCTGGTGTAGACAGTGGAAACCTTCAACCAGCGTTGTGGCACGCGTGTTAGACTGTCAGCCCTGTTGTTAGTGGAAGGCACGAGGGTGACTGACAGCTGGAGGCCACACTCCTCGATCAGCGACAGCACAATCCCTACTCTCCTCCTGATAAGCATTTCACTTGCAGCCTTGGTCTTGAGTCTGCTTCTTCCCGAGAGGCCATCTGTGATCCACCGATGTACTGTCGAGGAAGCAGTCATCAATTCCACTTCCTTGACCTTCCAGGCCAATGCAAGGTTCAACCTTTGATGACTGCATCCAGCTCAGCCATGTTGATGTGGCAGGAGTCTTCCTTACGCAGCCAACTGGCGTCTTCGATGACGCGCCCGTCGATCTCAACTGCGACACCGAGTGCTAGAGAGCTGGCGTCCACCCAAACCTTGGCCTTGTCACCTCTCACGTCCCATCGTCCTTGCACTGGGTCGTTCTTCCTGACTTCATCCAGAGTCTCTCTCAAGCATCTTCTCAATTCTTCATCGGCAACGACTTCATCCCATCTCTCTGTGAGGTGATTGCCTCTTCTCTTGATGAACGCCGTTGCCACTCGCAGCCAACTGCACACAGGGTAGTGGCCCACCAGCTTGCCGCAGTACGAGAACACTGTCCGCCGCGTGATCTCACTCGGCACGTCGCTCACTTCGTTATCTCTCCTCCAAACGAGACCTCCCTGCTCCCCCCAGACTGTTAGTCCCAACACTCGTGCTCCATTAACTACTCTTATAGGTGGCTTGCTAGTTAACCCAAAGTTCCGGAGATGATCTTCCACACGGCTGGTTTTAACAACGTCCTCGTTCACAAGGATGTCGTCAATATATGCTGCCGTTCCCCTCCTTACATCTGGGTCTTGTGAGAGCACGCAGTTCAGTACAGCCTTCATCACTAGCGGAGCAACGTTCAGCCCGAATCCCAGCCGCGTCAGACAATACCTCTGGCCTCTAAACATCACGGTCTGGTACGGCCACAAAGAGTCGTGGATTTTAATTTGCAAATAGGCTTTCGCCAAGTCCACCACAGACACATTCACTCCTTGTCTGCGCCACTCTCGTAGTCTGTCTGCACACACGTCAGAATCTGCCGAAAACACGTCAATGTAGGTGTTGAGCTCCCTGAAGTCCAGCACAGGACACACTTTCCTTTTGTTGTGCTGTACCACCGCCATCAGTGGAATCAACCCCTTGGCTGGACCGAATTGACTTTCGTCATAAGGAAGTAGCCAGCCATCTTTGATCCAGCTCTCTAACTCCTCTTCGTACAAGTCCTTGGTGTCAGGGGGTACTGAGTATGACTCTACCTGATTCATTAATACATCAGGCTCCTTGTCCTCTGACCATTTCCAGGCTGCCGTCCAAGAATTAGTCACAGGGTCATATGTAGCACTGAAGTCATGCTCGTCAACAGCTACGACGGTGTTAGCAGCCGCGCAGAACTCAGACTTTTCTACACCGAAACGCATACCATTCCGTGCGTCAACTGTGACCCCATCGAGTGCCTTAATACCATCCATGCCGAGAATAAACTCAAAACCAAGAGGCTTCACTGCAGTCACACTCACACGGACGGTGGTAAAAGCTCCGCCACTGAGCTGGAGGCGTACAATGCCTGCTCCCTCGCACTGCCACTCCTCCCCGCTCACGGTAGTCATGCTGACGATACCCTTCTTCCACGCCTTGCAGCACGAGACGTGGGCAATGCTTCGCGAACACCCGGTGTCCACCAGCATACGACACTTGACACCGTCCACGCTCACCACAGCACTGGGTAGCGCCTCGCTCACTGGCCTGCAAGAGAGGAGGCTGGCGCTGAAGCCTCCTCTCCACGCTCGTTTCCCGGGCACGCAGAGGCATAGTGGCCTAAACCACCACACCGGTAGCACTTCACACGACGCCGAGACCAACCTCCACCCATATGCATTGCTTCACCACCCACCCCTTCCCCCTGGTGGCGAATTAAACAGTCCCTGGCGAAGTGATTTGGGCCACTGCACAGATAGCATCGTTGACTAGTAGCAGCCACGCGGGATGCAGCGCCGTGGTAGGCTGTGGCGCCAAGGCACGCCTCGGACGACCCGTGGGGATTGTCGTCCCTGATGACCACCCTCGCCCGCGCCAGAATCTGATCCAAATTGAGAGCTTCCATACGTGAACCAGCCCTCAGCAGCTGGCGGACGTCCTCTGGCAGCCCAGCCACAAAGGCACAGCCTTGTCGGTCATCCCACGGAACCGGGACACCAGGCGCCGCAGCTCAGTCAGGAACACATCAGGTGATTCTCCAGTGCGTAGTGTCCTGCCGATAAACATTACTGTTCGTAGGCTACGTAGGGATCCACAGCAAACGCAGCCAGCAACGCCTCCTTCACTTTGTCTGTCTTTTTCCTGTCCTCCTCAGACAGCTGCAAATACACAGCGAAGGCACCACCAGTCAAGCGAAGGGGAATCACACTTGCTATATCCTTGACGCCTCTGAGTTTGCACACGAGTTCCAGCTTCTCCAGCCACTCCACCACAGACTGTGTGCCGCTTCCATCACACTCGGGAATCAGCTTTACATCGAAGTAACTTTCTTCACCTTGTTCCACCATACTGCCTCGATAGCTTGTGGCAGTAATTAAACAAGGACTTGCGTTTTCTCTTTACTTAAGAATACTTAAGAATGGACAACAGCAAAACAAGGGTTAACAAGGTGCACTGCTGAGTAGGCGGGTAGGCGTTGCTTGCACAGAGTACGGCAGCCGTCCGGCTGTGGTGGAGTGGTTACGTCGTCTCCTTCCTACACCTTCCTCCGTCCCTGAGCCCACCTCGCTTGATCACGTGATTCCTGCCACGTCGATGTACGATCAGCGCCGCCTAACGCTTGTTTCCCAAAGATAAACTACCCAACACTAATTATATAATTACAGGCCCAACAGTCATTAAGATCTAAACTACCCACTGAACTACACTTATTATGCATTGCAGCCGCAGCAAAGCGTGTTCACACGAGATGGCCCGACACCACCACCGTGTGTCACTGAGATGTTGCAGTTCTCGTGTTTGTTCTTTAGGAAACATTTCATGCTGTATAGAAAGGAACTTTTCGTGAACTACAGAGTTACTAGCGAAAATATAGAGTTCTTCAAGCAGACTAAAGAATTTAGCTGTTTGAGGCACATACTTTGCAACATTGATCAAAACCAAATTGAGTCTGTGTCCGTAGCAGTATACATAATAGGCAAAAGGAGCTTTATCACGAATGCGTATCTGAACACCACTGATTCCTCCACTCATGACTGATGCTCCATCAAATCTTAAGCCTACAAGTGAAGACTTGTAATCCAAACTAATTTTTTCAAACTCTTAAAGATTATGTCCGTGATAGATGCAGCATCCAACAAAACCATGCGAGTGAATGAAATAAAGCATTCCTGAATAGTATGTGACTTTTCATCATAAAATCTGATAACTAGTGCCAACTGCTCAGTTTTTCTAACATCTTTGGCTTCACCAGCTTGAACAGAAAAATAATGACATTATTTCACACTTTCTTCAATTTCTTCTCTCACCATACTCACCATACAATCATCTCATTTTGTATCGCAGAACTAATGTACTTTTCATTCCTTGGACCATTTTTGACACGTTCAGCTATGATAGGATCATGTTTGGCGATGAATCTAAGGAACTTACGGACAGTTCCTGGATTCAGTTGATCATCACTTTCCCTGTGACCTCTCTGGGCAATGTCCTGCGTTACTGTCAACAAAATTATTTCACCAACAGTCTTTATGTAATGACGATTTTCACGAACTTTCTTCTGGTATGTCTCACTTATACTCTGAGCAATAGATGTCTTCTCAGTTTGATTACGTTGGTAGTCAGACCATGCAATACAGTAGGACTTGTGGCACTGAGAGTACAGGTGCTTTTCTATGGCAGTTTCCTGAGTCCTCACGCCAAGTATTAACGACAGTCCTCTGCGTGTGTGGGGTTTCATCTATCATCTATGACGCCATTCATACCAAGCCTTGATGTTAGTCCACAAACCACAATCGTCATGCCAAATGCCAATCCACACCGTGTGTGGCCAGTCACCTCACGCACTAACGTATTGTAAACATCGATAACAACACAGGAGAATAGTATACAGAGAGGACGAGAAGCACTGATGCGGGTAAGGTCCGTAAGGATTCGATCATACGCAAGAAATGTAGGTACTCTACGTCAGGTGAAACCGGTAAATCGCCATTCGCCAACATACACCATCTTCCACTTAGCACATTATAGTCACCAGCAAGAAAGCACTCACACGAATATATCGTCATGTAAGAAACTATCGGCCCAATAGTGTGTGACACGTAGAAGACATAATTGAACACACACAGTGACACACTTACCCATAATATTGTAATCCTTGTTTCCCGCCCAATCCACATGTAAATAAACATATGAACATGAAAAGGACCTCTATCAAAATATGAGAAAACAGATGTATCAACTATGTCGTGAAAGTCATTAATGATAATTATAATAATAATAATAGTAATGATAATAATAATGATAATAATTATTATTATTAATGTTATTTTTATTATTGTAAGCAGTATTACCAACTCCTGTAATCGCGCTAGTGGTAGTGAGTTGTGCTCGGCGGCGGCCGTGCGACCGACCCCCGTGGCCCCTTGCCACGGGGCCACGATCGCGACTTGAAAGTGGGCCCGTGGGGGGGACAAGCAGGGGGCCAGCCTAAATTCTGGGGGGCCATGGCCCCCCCATGCCCCCCCGTAGAACCGCCACTGTACCCTACACAGCTACACCGTATCCTGAAATCCTGGAGACCTCGCAGCGATTACATCGCACTCGTTTTCCCTAACCAGTTTTCCTCACTGCCGCAGCGTTTCACTCGCCTCGTGTGATTTGAGCGTGGGTGAGGTGCAGGCTAACGAGGCTTCTAACTCCCTCCCTTGTTCCAGGCTGTGGGCAAGCAGCCGCTAAGCTCAAGGCTTTCGGCTGGTTTACCGAGTCTTTCGTTGTGGTGTGCCAGCATAGTTTGTTCAGGATGCCACGCCCGTTCCATCTGACGGAAGGTGGTTCCCTAAGTTTGTGAATTCCCTAAGTTCCGGTGCCAAGTCTTGTAGTCTCCCGGACGACTATGTTTTTCGCTCTTATGAGTGAGTGTTTTCATTTTTTTTTCTTCATTTTTTTGTTGTTGCTGTGCCATGTTGCGTTGATGTGCTGTTGCTGGGTTGTTATTGTTTACCGTGTTATTGTGCAGTGCTATTTCCGTAGTGGTGTTGTGGTATTGGTATTACTATTTGTTGATTGTCCAATAATTATATAATTACTAGAGATGGACCGGATGTCAATTTTTCAAGATTTACAGATGCGTATGCTGGAAACATATGCGAATAATTCTAGCCATCAAGAATTTTATCCACAGATTATTTAAATTTTGAGATATTCAAACATGATTAAAGGTATACAAATTTTATAATAAGACAAAGAGGAACAAGAAATATATTGATCATATTATTCTACAATTTCAATTATATGTGTAGCCACTCCGCAAGCGCTGTGAGGCAACTGGTACTACCGAAATTTAGAGGAACTACCTCGTGTAGGTATCGCGGCCCTCTTGTGGCTTACTTTTCATATGTTCTTATGTTCTTAACTGATTTCCTACTAGAGACATCCCGCCACCCACGTCCGGCCTACCACCACTCCAATATGTTTGATCAGGAATCGTTTGGGTGCGGGAGGTGGGCGAGTGAGTGATACACACTGTCTCTCTTTATCTATCTCTCGAACTCTCTCTCTCTCTCTAACCGACATATATACAGTGTATAGTTACTCAAGATATCCGCATAACTTCCGCATCCATAGATGCGAATGCGGATGTTAAACTTATGCGAATATCCGCAGATGTGGATGCGGATTCGGATATCCGGTCCACCTCTAATAATTACTATTCAAGATATCAAGCATTGCTGAACTTAATGCCCAGGCTGAGAGTCTTGGCATGTCAGGAACTGACTCACGTTCTTTAGCCTTTTCTTCCCTTGCAAGAGAAAAAAATTCGCTTGCTCAAATTTCGCTTGCTGTTCAATCACCCTGAGAAGATGATTCCCCGACCGGCAAGAAATTTCTTGCTGGAGCAAGCAAGAAGTGAGTGAAGAGCGTCAGCGTTCGGCTGACGTGGCGATGCTTTCTGCTTCAATAAAAGAATGACAACAGTGTACTTTCGACAAAATCAATTACACTTTCTTATTTTAATGTCATCATAAAAGTTTGAATCAAATAAGGGAGGTTGCGGCGTGTAATTAAGGATAATATAACCGTCACAGGTGTATATATTGCCTTATATGCATTTGAACAGCTGGAGTTAAAGACTGGAATGTGTGACTGGTCAACAAACGAAAATCAACAACTTCACACACCTCACTCTTACCCGATTTGCTGACAATACCATTGAATATTAAGAAACACTGAGACCATTATCGGCTTCCTGAGGAAATTTTGCATCGCATTAGTATACATTTACTGTAATGTAAGTACAAATATACGAAAACAAGGGTTAAGTAAAACAGTGCAAAAACATTTTCTCCCACTTGTTTGGCTTCATCACCTCATTGCTCGGCTACGTATGATCACATTAAATTTCTAAGCACGTTTCCTGAATCTGCACACTTTTCTGACTATGGCGGTATAGGATACGTCCCAGTGTGAAAATATCTAGAGAGTCAAAATAGTCATTTGATCTTTGTTTTGCTTACATCTCAGCCGCCGCGTCATCTTCTCATGAAGCAAGATGACGGTCGAGCGTTTGCTGCGGGGGTACAGCAAGAGAAAAGTGACTGCTTGCAAGCGTAATTTATCTTGCTCCCCCGCAGAAAACGCCTTTAAATTTTTTCAAGAGAGAAGTGACAAGACACCCGAACTAAATTGGTACGCCCCCTTTATATATTATCTTACTGTCTTCTTTATAGGGACTTAACCTGGCTTGTTGTTGCTTCCTATTTTTTACGTCCTTGTTCAGTTATTTATGATGTATAAGAAAAAGAAAAAAATCTAACCTCCAGTTAACTCAGCAGTCAGCA
This sequence comes from Chionoecetes opilio, assembly GCA_016584305.1. NCBI lineage: Eukaryota > Metazoa > Arthropoda > Malacostraca > Decapoda > Majidae > Chionoecetes > Chionoecetes opilio. The sequence continues at coordinate 285,968 of JACEEZ010023454.1, read as the reverse complement.
GGGGCACCATCACAAGAGTAACTCGTAGGCCGCCTCAATCTACCTACATACCACCTCTCTGTACCTTCATCTTAAGTTTCCTTTCAAACCGTTCTATTGCAGCTACTGTAGACGGACATTGTTCTTCTCCTAAATCTATCAATAGTGGTGTTCCCCAAGGTTCTGTCCTATCACCCACTCTCTTTCTATTACACTGGGGAACAATTTGAAGAAAAAAAATTGTTGAGTTAGATTTTTGAGCTTATTTAGACTAAAATTGGCATGCTGATTCCAAATCTGTAGTCAGTTTTTTTCTATCACGTCAAGTTTTTTTCTCCAACAAGCTTACCCTCCAGATAAGCAAATTTCCACTTGTGAGCTGTAGTAAACTTTGCCAGCTGATTACGATTTGACTCATCGAGAGCTATGTGGCAACTTGTTTGTGCAGTTACAATTGAGACAGTGCGGTGAGAGGTGTGTGCAGCTCCCAATAGGTCAGTACTATCAATATCTGCAAACAGAAAGCTAGGATAGTAGGAATTAGGAGGATTTGTTATGGCTTTTCTCTTAACCTTGTAACAAAATACCATTGTAATTTCTATTTCGTTTTATGCTGTTTTTTTTTGTTTTCAAAGCTTGTAACTATTCCAGCTTAGTGTTTTATTTACATAGGTATATATTTCTTTTTTTTTAAAGATCTGTCTGCTCCTGCTAGGGCCCTCGTCGTAAATGCCTAAACAACCCTGACTCCTTCTGCTATATATTTGGTAGTTTCACCATTCCAAGTCAGAGGGCAAGCATCAGCGTATTTGTCAAACAAGCATATTTCGCATATTTTAAAGTGAAACTCGGTGATCAAGACAAGCTATGGGCCCCTCACAAAGTGTGCAAGCAGTGTGCCCGAGAGATTACGGATGTGGATCAAAGGAACACGTGAAAAGTTGGCATTTGGTATCCCCATGGTTTGGCGAGAGCAAAAAGATAATTCCACAGACTGTACTTTTGTTTAGTGAAAACATCAGGATTTAACAAGAAAAATAAAAGTAAAATAGAATATCCTAATCTACCGTCAGCTATAAGACCAATGCCTCTTCAGCTGAAATTCCAGTGCCAGTTTTCGAACAACTACCTCCTCTAGAAGATCTGAGTGATGTTGAAAAAACGCAGTGACAGCAATGAGGGCAGATTTTGACATTCACGAGGATTCAGTTTCGTAGGGGATTTGATCAGCACGAGTTGAATGATTTAGCACGTGATTTGGGCCTATCCAAAAAAGCTTCAGAAATACTAGCATCAAGACTGAACGGAAAAACATACTTGAACAAGGAGTGAAGGTATCATACTTTCGAACCAGAGAAAGTAAAATTTCTGCAGTATTTTTCGAAGTGCCAGGGGTTTTGTGTTTTGCCATAACATTCCTGGTTTACTGAAGGGATTAGGGCTTTCAATCTACAATCCAAATGAATGGCGATTGTTTATTGATAGCTCAAAGCGGAGCTTGGAAGTGTGTCCTTCTACACAATGGCAATTTGTTTGGCGCAGTCCCATTGGGCATTCGGTCTGTCTTCGTGAAGAATATGGAATGTAAAAAGAGTCATTTGGTTATTGCAATATGACAACACAATTGGATCATCTGTGTTGACCTTAAAATGGTTCCCCTTTCCCTTCTTGGTCAACAACGTGGATACACAAAGTATCCCTGCTTTCTCTGTATGTGGGATAGCAGAGCTCGGGGAGAAGCATTGGGTTCAGACGAAATTGGCCTCCGAGATCTGATCTTAAACCTGGAGATCCTAACATTGTACATGAGCCCCTTGTTGACAGGAAGAAATAATATTCCCACCTCTGCACATAAAAATAGGTCTCATGAAACAATTGTAAAAGCATTGTCAACTGATGGGGACTGTTTTAAGTACATCATCTTGGCATTTCCTGGACTGTCAATTGAAAAAATCAAGGCCGGGGTGTTTTGATGGTCCACAAATTCGACAGCTCATCAAAGATGAACATTTCAACGGTACTATTTCAGACCTTGAAAAGAATGCTTGCCTATCATTCAAAGACGTCGTCAAGAACTTTCTTGGAAATACACGTGCAAGTAATTACACAGAAATTGTTCAGAAACTATTGGAGAGCTACAAAGCGCTTGGTTGCAACATGAGTATTAAAGTACATTTTTTGCATAGCCATCTTGCCAACTTTCCGGAAAATCTTGGTGCTGCTAGCGACGAGCAAGGTGAACGATTTTTACCAAGATTGAAGGATATGAAGAACGTTACCAGGGTAGATGGGATGTGCATATGATGGCTGACTATTGTTGGAGCATCAAACGCGATAGTCCTCAAGTTGAACACTCCGACAAAGCTACAAACGTAATTTTTACCTTAACCTGCACACAATTATAGCCTTATCCTTTCTAAAAAAATGATAAGTTAAATAAATTCTATTCATGCCTATTTCTTTCATTTTTCATTGTATGTTAACATTTGCAACTTTTTATAAAATAAGCACTGTTACTGTTATGTACAGTATTTTTCATATTTTTTAAGAAAAAAGAAAAATCCTACAGTTCAAAAACTTGACGTGATAGAGAAAAACTGAGATCAGTTTTGGATTCAGCACCCAAAAATTACTTAATAACAAGTGTCAGACCTAACTCAACAAAAATTTGTTCCCCAGTGTTATTCATTAATGATCTTCTAAGTCTAACTCAAAGCCCTATCCACTCCTACGCTGATGATTCTACCCTGCATTTTTCAACGTCGTTTATTAGACGTCCAACTCAACAGGAACTAAGTGATTCACGGAGAGATGCCACCGAGCGCCTAACTTCTGATCTGTCTATAATTTCTGATTAGGGCAAAGCAAACCTTGTTTTGTTCAATGCCTCAAAAACCCAATTTCTTCACCTATCTACTCGACAAAATAGCTAGGCGGATATGTGGCCAAATATAGGAGGATTGTGGCTTTGGTGGTAAAAGCACGAAAATTGGCACATTTGATGATCATGACATACTAAATGATCTCAGATATAGGGCCAAGCACATTTTTCCCTTTGACACCCATAAAGTGGGGAAATCCAAGATGGCCGCCACCTGAATCGTGAAAGTATATTTTACGTCATATCTTTCTGAATATATATCACATAGACATGAATATCAGAACGTTATATATGTTTTCACACATAAGGAAGCCAATGGCACCACTCATTTGTCGCTAGAAGGCATTATAATCCCGATTACGCTTATGTTCATGATAAATATATATAATGTAATATATTATGGCGGGGGGTACAACCTCCCGCCAAATGTTGTGGCGGTGTGTACACACGCAAAACAGCCCTCCGTAAAATCGATCCTTACGCGGTATTTTGGACACTAGCACGCAACAGCTAGTTGCCAGGGCAAGTGTGAACATCTGCAGATTCTCTTTTAAACGGGAAACTGAGGCAAGAATTCAGGAGGAGTGAGCTATTCGACATAAAAGGTAGGCGAGAACAGCTGAACCAAAATGGCGCCCACCACTCCTGATGTAAACAATGATACCCATGGTAGCGATGGTATCTTCCCATGCTCTATATGTCAGGCACATTGTGACAATGGGGATCAAAAGTAATAGCTGTAACTGTGGAGTCACTACCGGGGCTCAGAAATGCCACATACTGCATTATTGCACTCGCCAGCTCAAACGGGAGGTTTCCCCCAACCAAAGTGCGGGCTAAGCTCCCCGGGACTATGCACAAAGGGCGCAGAGTTTGAGGACTGTAAAAAAATGATATGTTACGAAAGTCATGACAGGCTCTCAAACCCCAAAAAACCTGTTGCAATCTCTGGTGCCCCGTGGGACACAAGAGAGAACTAAAAGTTGACCTGGACAAAAATCTTATTACGGGAGCCCAGGAATCCCTAACCCTCAGCCCAGAAAGCCGGGTGGGGGATAACCAGACTTAACCTTCCACCAGGAAAAGCTGAGACGGGGCGGGTCTCACATCCCTAAGGACAACACTCTCAAAAAAGCGGGGCATAAAAAGGTAAAATTGCAGTTTTTCCCTTAAAAATTGTGCAACTGACACAAGAGAAAGTGTAAATCCCCCCACCCAAAACCTTGTGCTACATTCTGAGCGGGGCTGGATAAAAACCCTTTGGCTGTCTCTGGGGTGGGAAATGCAGTGACTATCATCCCTGTTGAGGTCATCACTAAAAAAGAGAATGAAAACGTGGGGTGCAATACCCACACATAAAAGGAAACAAAAAGACCAAAAAACCAGTCCCCCAGATAAACCCCGCAAAGAAACAGAGGGAAAGGGCAGAGGGCACGATCACCACATACACATAAAAACGCTCCACCCCTAACACTACAGGCAAGATCCCCCAAAGGCCCAAAAGCCCCCCTAAAGGGGGAAAACAATGAAATGGCCCCACCACAAAAATAGAAATAACCCCACCTTGGCGTACAAAAAAGTGTGGACCAGGGAAATTTTTTAAAAAGCAATGGTGGAAAAACTACTGGCCCTGGAGAAACACTCTCGTCCAAAATCAACCGTCTAGTAAACAATAGACAGACGGAAAAAGGCAGGGGGGGGGCTCGTCTCCAACACTAACCTTTTTTCATACTGGAAATTCAGGGGCCTTTACCCAATCTGAAATCAAAAGGTCCCATGATTAAAATTAGCAGAGACAAAAAACTTTCTCTTTTTTTCCTTCACAGAACTCACCCCCAAAAAAAAGATCCCCGGGGATGCAGAAGGAAAATGAAAACTACACACTCATCAACAGATAAGAAGGAAGAACCATGGAGGGGGGCATGCGTAAACAAAGGGGTAGCACCCAGTGTAAGGTACTTGATCTTTCTCAAATGTACAACATAAAGCTGGCAATATTTATCAAGACCAAACCTGATAACAAAAATCATATCGGGCCACCTAATACTATGTTAAGTTTTTTCAGAACCCAAAACCCAAAACTCCGAAACCTCTAAAAATCCCCCAAATGAATCTACAGTTTTTTAATACGGGGGACTTTTTAACTTCCCTCACATTAGCTGGCCCTCCTGAACATCGCGGTGGTACACCAGAAGAAAAGGGCCAAGCGGTACAATTAATTTTCACTTATGGAGGAGTATTTTTTCCCCAAACCAAATATGGAGCCCACAAGAGGGAACAATTTTTGGGGACCTCATCATCACAACACTACGACTACTCACTCCTATGACTTGCGAAGACGGTGATGTCAGACCAAAACCTCTCCTGCAAGGGCCAACATCAAAATATTCCAAAAAAAACACAACAACTCAGGCGGAAAACCCCTTTTTCCCATGCTTTAAAATTTTTAGGGAAAGAAACTTTGACTGGGAAAAAGTCCGAAAAAACTAATGCCATAAAGGGGAAAACTTTTTAGTGGAAGGAAGCCCCGAATGTACAAGTACTCTCCACAAATGCCTAAAAATTTTAAGGAACACATTCCCCTCGGCGGTCGTCGGGAAGGAAAACCAAATCCCGGGGGACAGACATCTGATAAAAGAGGGCATTTACAAAGAAAATTAAGAAGTACCATCTGTCAAAAACGCAATACAACGCAGCTACCTTCTGGAAATGCACTTCTCATCACACGTACGGCAGAGAGAACAAGAAAAACAACGTCCTGGAAAAAATAAAAATCACTCCAAATTTTTTACTCTTACGCCAAGAAAGATTGACCACACAACATCGTTTTGGCCCTCTACTGAAAAAGGGAAAGGGGGGCTTAAAATGGCCCCCAGGAAAAGGCAAAAACTACAGACTGAGTATCGGAGTGTTTAGTAAAACCCATCCAGAAAAGGGGAAAGATCCCCTTTACTTTCTTTACGAAAGGGGAAAGTGGTGACATTCTGCTCACGACATTTTTGATAACCAGGGAAATAACCCAAACCATAAGCAACATCGCCCGCAGCACAGCAGGACCCAAAGGTTTTCCCTACTGTGTTTCGAAAATTGTAGGGGAAAAACTGGGCCCCACCCTGAAGATACTGTGGAATACATCCCTCCTCACTGGCTCCGTCCCCCCTGAATCAAGCTGGGGGCAAAAACACCCATACATAAGGAGAAGCAAAGGAAGGGAACAGATACAGACCTGGTCCTCACACACACTCTCAAAATCTTTGAAAGGATCTGAGGGCCAAAAAAGGTAAACCCCCCTGGAAAAAAAGGGGGGGCCCCCAAAGATGGACAACATGGCTTCAGAAGGGCAGGGCTTGCCTACAGAGCTTCTACAAAAATATGAAGCTATTTAGAACACTCAGATGGAGAAATGGTGAGTTCTACCTAACTTTGCCCAAAGGGTTTTTTACAAGGTAGATCTGGCATTTTCCTCCCAACTCAAAAAACCTTGGGATAACTGGCAGAGTGGGGGATGGTCCAATTTTTTTTCACCAACAGGCACCAATTGTCACATAAAGGTAAACATCCCCGTGTCAAGTCTAAGTGGTGTTCCCCCAAAGGTCTGTGCTTGGCCCCTTATTATTTCTGATCATGATATAACTTGACCTATCTCGATATTCCCCCGCTACTTCTTTGCTGACGCACCCTATAGGCATAAAAAAAAAACATCCCCAACCCGATCTCTGATGGGGCCTCAAAACAAAAAAAGGGGGGGCCCAAAGAAAAATAGGAAATTTACGGAGAAAAAAATTTTAAGTTCTGAGATATGGGGAAATACCTTTTAAAAACCACCACCAATATATTTTCAACACCAAACCATACAACAAAAAACTTCAAAAAGACCTGGGGGTGTATATGAGCACGATGGAAATTTCCCCTAAATACACCACCATCACCCAGACGCGCGACAGCTAAAAGGATGGGGCCTGAAACATTCCCTACAAGGGGGAATCCTGCTGCTGACGCTATTGAGTCCTTAGTAAGCCAAGGCTAGAGTACTGCTGCCAACTGTGGTCACCTACAAAAAAAAGGAATCACCCTGCTGGGAACACCACAAAGGACCTATACCCAAAAAGATATTTGGGGCTCCAGCACCTCAAATACTGGGAGGGCTGCACAGACTGGCCTCACTCTCTGCGCGCGACGAGAGAGGGCATCATAACTATGTCTGGGAAAAACCTGGGGGTCGGCTCCAAAAATAGGTTGGAGGAAAAAAAAAATCCTAGAAAAAAGGCAACTGTGCTTGTACAATACATGCGCCCCCTCTAAAGGGCTACAAAAACCCCCATACACCAAGCTTCTCCCAATGGTGTACGGGTTTCATTGTGCCCCAAGACACATTCGGGGCCCAACGGGCGTCACCCGGACCCTTCAAAAATTACTTTGACAAGTGCTGGCTGACTCCCGACCAAACCACCCACGCCAGGCTACAGTAGATCCCATGACAACACTTTACCTTCAGTGGTCCTGGAGGCAAGGAACAGGGAGCTACATACTACACCTGGAATGAGTGGAGGCCCACCTCAACTCCGCCGATAACGGGCAAGATTCTTCAAAGGTATCAAAGGTAAAGGTAAAGGTATATTAATATAATACTTCTCTTCTTGCAGGTGACTGATCAGAAGTAGAATCCACCATGTCGGCGATGAAGCGATGAAGATCGTTAAAGATTACAGTCTGCAACCATCTACATCGACAGTTGGCTATCCTCCCATCGATTGGAGTCGTTGTGCCCTTTGCCAAGAACATTCTTCAGAGCCTCTCCAGCAAAATCAAAGAGGACAGATGTTGGGGCTGGGTATCACCGTGATGGTGACAATTTAACAAAGTTTCGAGAATAAGGTGAACTGCCAGTTGGCGTGCACAATGCACATATCACAATTAGATGATGGCGATGGTATCCCTCAGACACTTGCCAAACATAGCGCACTCATATTGCCGTTTGAAGTGTTCTTCAAGTCGTCTAGCACGACTTCAGACAGTTGCAATACCTCCATGTGAAAGTGACATCCGAGATCACCCTTACACGCAGCAACAGTTTTCACGAAAAGACCAACCTTCTGAAGGTGATGTGTTTCTTCTGTGATGAAGTTGCAACGGAACGTGCCTCTCTGCATGATGCCATGATGCCCAAACTGTCCGATCGAGATAAGCAATGCGCCCTGAAGCTTCAAGATCAAGAACTCATTACCCGCCAGGGTGGCGCGGTTGGTAGAATCACGGACTGGTGTTGCAGAATCCCTGCGCCATTCGGTCAGCGGTTCGAGTCCACCAAATTCGTCCTGGTGTGGTGGCGCTTTGTATAGTCAATAACCTAGTAGTTGGTACCTGCAAAGTGTCTAGATAGGATCAAAGTATCTTATCTTATCAAGAACTCATTGCAAAACTTAGCTCCGGCGACCTGGTGGCACAGGATGCCAAATATCATGCACCATGCCTTGTGAAATTGTACAACGCAACCAGTAGGAAAACAGCAGTAGATCGACAAAGGAACACAGATGGAGTATCTCACGGCATAGCATTGGCGGAACTCTTAGGCTACATAGAAGACACAAAGATGATCGAGCAATCGGTTGCCCCAATATTCCAGTTGTCTGATCTTCTCAAATTATACACTGATCGAGTGAGACACCTGGGGGTTGAGGTAACTGGCCGTATCCACTCTTCAGACTTAAAAGATCGAATACTTGCTAATGTCCCTGGAATCCGGGCCTACAAGAAAGGCCGAAACGTTTTACTCAGTTTTGAAGATGATGTCGGATTTGCACTGATGGATTCGAGTGTGGATAACTGCGACGACGAAGCTATATGTTTAGCTAAGGCAGCACAACTCATTCGTCGAGTTATGTTGGGAATGCAAGCAACATTTGATGGGTCCTTTAGCAAAGGCTGCCAAGAACAGGCTGTTCCCAAGTCACTGGTGGCACTAGTTGCCATGATAATGGACGGCCCAAACATTATGAATAAAGTAACTGAGCAGGTGCGACAATCAACGCTCAGTATGGCACAATTGCTGCAGTACAACAGCTATGTGAAAAGACGCCCAGGTTAAACTGGTACTCATCACACTAAGAGCAGAGAGACTCCACTGCCAATATACCTCGGTATGATGATTCATGCAAACACACGAAAACATGAACTTGCTGATATCTTGTTCCCAGATTCCAGGGACATTAACAAGTATTCGATCTTTTAAGTCTGAAGAGTGGATACGGCCAGTTACCTCAACCCCCAGGTGTCTCACTCGATCAGTGTATAATTTGAGAAGATCAGACAACTGGAATATTGGGGCAACCGATTGCTCGATCATCTTTGTGTCTTCTATGTAGCCTAAGAGTTCCGCCAATGCTATGCCGTGAGATACTCCATCTGTGTTCCTTTGTCGATCTACTGCTGTTTTCCTACTGGCTGCGTTGTACAATTTCACAAGGCATGGTGCATGATATTTGGCATCCTGTGCCACCAGGTCGCCGGAGCTAAGTTTTGCAATGAGTTCTTGGTCTTGAAGCTTCAGGGAGCATTGCTTAGCTCGATCGAACAGTTTGGGCATCATGCAGAGAGGCACGTTCCGTTGCAACTTCATCACAGAAGAAACATACATCACCTACAGAAGGTCGGTCTTTTCGTGAAAACTGTCGCCGCGTGTAAGGGCAACCTCGGATGTCACTTTCACATGGAGGTATTGCAACTGTCTGAAGTCGTGCTAGACGACTTGAAGAACACTTCAAACAGCAAGATGAGTGCCACTGTGCGCTATGTTTGGCAAGTGTCTGAGGGATACCATTGCCATCATCTAATTGTGCTATGTGCACGCCAACTGGCAGTTCACCTTATTCTCGAAACTTTGTTAAATTGTCACCATCACGGTGATACCCAGCCCCAACATTTGTCCTCTTTGATTTTGCTGGGCACTGGAGAGGCTCTGAAGAATGTTCTTGGCAAAGGGCACAACGACTCCAATCGATGGGAGGATAGCCAACTGTCGATGTAGATGGCTGTAGACTGTAATCTTCTACGATCTTACATCGCTTCTCCGCCGACATGGTGGATTCTACTTCTGATCAGTCACCTGCAAGAAGAGAAGTATTATATTAATATATATTATATTATATATATTTATCATGAATATAAGCTTAATCGGGATTTGTTTTCCTTCTAGCGACAAATGAGTGGTGCCATTGGCTTCCTTATGTGTGAAAACATATAAAACGATATATTATTCATGTCTATGTGATATATATTCAGAAAGATATGACGTAAAATAGACTTTTACGATTCAGGTGGCGGCCATCTTGGCTTTCCCCACTTTATGGGTGTAAAAGGGAAAAATGTGCTTGGCCCTATACCTGAGATCATTTAGTATGTCATGATCATCAAATGTGCCAATTTTGGTGCTTTTACCACAAAAGTCAATCATATCACATATCTGCCTAGCTAAAACTTACCAGATAACTATCCCCTCTTCTTCAATGACACTCAACTGTCTCCTTCTTCTACAATGAACATTCTAGGACTATCCTTTACTAAAATTCTGAACTGGAAATCTCACATCTCATCTCTTGCTAAAACAGCTTCTAAGAAGTTAGGTGTCCTGTGGCGTCTGCGTCCTTTTTTTTCTCCCTCCCAGTTGCTTGCTCTCTACAGGGGCCTTATCCGCCCATGTATGGAGTATGTCTCACATGTTTGGGGAGGATCCACTCATACAGCTCTCCTAAACAGGGTTGAGTCAAAAGCTTTTCGTCTCATCAACTCCTCTCCTCTGACTGACTGTCTTCAATCTTTAAATCACCGCCGCAATATTGCTTCTCTTGCTCTCTTCTACCGTTATTTTCATGCTCACTGCTCTTCTGAACTTGCTAACTGCATGCCTCCCCCCCTCCCGCGGCCTCGCTGCACAAGACTTTCTACTCATTCTCATCCCTATTCTGTCCATCTTCCTAATGCAAGAGTTAATCAGTATCTTTACCCTTTCACCCCTTTCACTGGTAAACTCTGGAAATCTCTTCCTGTTTCTATTTTTCCACTTTCCTACGACTTAAATGTTTTCAAGAGAAGAGTAACAAGACACCTCCCGAACTAATTTGGCACACCTCTCTTTTTTTATTATTCTCTTACTGTCTTCTTTATAGGGACTGGCAACTAAGCGGCCTTTGTGTTACCTATTTTTGTTGTGCCCTTGGCCAGTCCTTTGTGATGTAAAAAAAAAAAAAAAAGAAGAAAAAAATGAAAACTTTCCAAGATCTCAATGTCCTCACCGCATGCATGAACAGACTGTAGTTTCATCTAGTAAGCTTCCAAACACCTGGACCTTGGTCTTGAGCCAGGATACCTCAAGTCCCAAAGGCTTTGCCTCCTCGTGCAGCGCCTCGAGAGCCATCACCAGGACCTCCAGCGAGTCGGAAAAGATTACTGCATCATCGGCAAAAACAAGATCAGTGATCTTGGTGTTGGATGGAGGGATGCTCCACAATCACTTTGATTTACAACTTTGCCCAATACCCAGTCCATTCAAGTGTTGAAAAGTGATGGGGCAAGGACGCACCCTTGCCTCACTCCTGTATTCACAGGAAAGAAGCTGGATACAGCTTCCCCACACTTCACAGCACTCTCAATCCCAGAGTACATACCAATCATCACACCAATACTCCTTGCAGGAATCCCGCGAAGTTGCAGAAGATCCCAGAGTGACTCACGATGCACTGAATCAAACGCCTTCTTCAGATCAACATAGGCTGCAAGAATCCCCTGTCGAAACTCACGTCGGCTTTCCACCAGGAGACGAAGCGCTAGGATACGGGCCGTTGTTGACTTACCAGGCTGAACCCAGACTGCTGAGGTCTCTGATGCTTCAGCAGATGACTGCGGATCCGTATCAGCAATAGATGGGCAAGCACCTTGCCTGGCACGCTGAGCAGTGTAATACCGCGATAATTTTTGCAGTCCTGACGGTCCCCTTTCCCTTTCCAGATAGGGACGACCAGCCCCCTTTTCCAGTCAGGAGGAATGGTACCTGATAGCCACACGGTAGTCAGGACAGCATGCAACCCGCGGATAATAGCCTCACCCCCAGCTTTGAGGAGCTCCGCACTGATATTACAGACATCAGATGCTTTTCCACCCCTCAATTTTGAAACAGCCTCTCTGACTTCGTCAAGAGAGGGTGCGGTTTCGTCAATGGGAGAATCGACATCTACTGCCCGTAATCCAGTGGTGTGAAGCTGCTCAATTGGAGGGTCCACCGTGAACAACTGCCCAAAGTACTCTGCCCAACGAGCCATCTGCCCATCCATGTCCAAAAGGAGGCGCCCATTTGCTGTTTGAATAGCACTCGCCCGAGATGGAGACTTGGAACGGAGCTTCTTCAGGGCTCGGTAGGCGGGTCACAGGTCATTAGCGTTCAAATGACACTCGGCATCCTCAGCGAGACTCCTGACATAACTCTACTTGTCTCTCCCCATGAGGGTTATAGTCCTGCGTGACAGATCCCTATGCTGGTCCCAGTTCCCAGAAAGTCTGGCAGCGCGACTCGCCTCGATTTTCTCCAGCGTCTCCGTCGAGACAAAACCACGCCTTGACCTCGGGTGCTCCCCAATTCACTCCTTTGCAGCCTGTAGAGTTTCACGTATGAAGGTATCCCACAGTTCTACTGGGTCCTCGAGGGCACCGAGCACATCAAATTTAGAACATAAGAAGAACATAAGAAAGTAAGGAAGCTACAAGAGGCCGTGAGACCTACACGAGGTAGTTCCTGTTACCAAACTCTACCTATATCCACCTCTCTCCCCCATCCATTATTTTATCCAGACTCTTTTTAAAGACCCCAATAGACTCCGCATTGACCACCTGACGACTTAGTCCATTCCAATCATTCACCACCCTATTTGTGAACCAGTTTCCTTTTTAAATCTACGCTTTTCCAGCTTGAATCCGTTACTTCTCGTTCTACCCTGCTTACTAACCTTAAGAACATTACCTACATCGCCTATATTGTATCCCTTTATCCACTTAAAAACTTCTATCAGATCGCCCCTTACTCTACGCCTTTCGAGTGAGTGTAACTTTAATAGTTTCAATCTCTTCTCATAACTAAAGTTACGCATTCCATGAATCATTTTGGTCATCCTTCTCTGCACTGATTCTAACAAGGCAATATCCATCCTGTAATACGGAGACAAAAACTGAACGGCATAGTCTAGGTGAGGTCTGACTAGAGCCAAATAAAGCTTTAGAATAACTTCAGCACTTCTACTTTTGACACTCTTGGTAATAAATCCTAACACACTGTTGGCTCGATTACTAGCCTCAACACATTGATTCCTAGGTCGGAGGTCTGGGCTCACCCTCACTCCTAGATCTTTCTCACCCTCTGATCTTTTCAGCGATACATTGCGTATGGTGTACCTATTACCAGGATATTTTCTACCAACATTCATAACGCTGCACTTATCAATATTAAATTCCATCTGCCATCTATCTGCCCACTCATTTAATTTATCTAAGTCTCCTTGCAAAATATTTACATCAGACTGTGATCTAATAATCCTACCTACCTTAGTATCATCCGCAAACTTGCTGATATCACTACTAATCCCACTATCCAAATCGTTGATGTAAATCAAAAATAGTAATGGACCCAAAACAGAGCCTTGTGGAACCTCACTTGTCACCAGTCCCCATTCAGATTTAGAACCATTAATTGTAACCCTTTGTTGCCTATCGCTTAGCCAAGCTCTAATCCAACGAAGAACCTTCCCATCTATTCCATGAGCCTTAACCTTATTTAAGAGTCTACCATGTGGGACCTTGTCGAATGCCTTACTAAAATCCAAGTATACTATATCATAATCCTCATCATTATCTGCTGTTTCATAAACCTTCCTATAAAAACTCAATAAATTTGTGAGACATGATTTACCTTTTGTGAAGCCATGTTGTGAATCATTAACCAAACTATGCTTGTCAAGATGCTCTCTAATGTTTTTTGCAATAACAGCTTCCAATAATTTACCTACTACTGACGTCAGGCTAACGGGTCGATAATTTGACATTAATCCTCTATCTCCCTTCTTAAATATGGGAACTACATTTCCCTTCCTCCACATTGACGGCACTTCCTCTGTATCAATCGAGTTCCTAAAAATATGCACTAACGCATCACTAACAAACCCTTTGCATTCTTTTAGTACTCTGGGATCTAATCTTCATCTGGTCCTGGTGACTTAAAATTCTTCATTCCGTCTATACCTTCTTCTACCTTTTCCCTAGTTATCACAATATCTTTGAGTTTCTCATCATCCTCTCATCTAAACTTCTGTTCACTATCAGATATCTTCTGTTCATCCTCCCGAGTAAAAACACTTAAGAAATAATAATTTAAAATTTTACACATATCTTCTGCCGTGCTTATAATCTCCCCCTGCTTATTTTTTAATGGCCCCACTAATTCCCTAGTCTTTGTTTTATAAACCTGGATAAGCTAAATTTGAGACTGCCACTGCATACTCATGGGCACATGTCAAGTCCTTTAGCTTCTCAAGATGAAACACAGTATGGTTACCTCTTGAGATTCTTCTGGACTTGACGTGAAGCTTAAGTTTTGGAACCACAAGTCTGTGATCAGTTGCAAAGAACTCAACACTCCGGTAAGGAGTTTTGGGTACCTGTTTTGGGTACCTGAGCCATGGGGACCAACACATAACTCGTAGCCATCTCTCTCTCACAGTGTCATTGGTGTGGTGGCTAGCATATTCGACCCTCGAAATCCAGACAGGAGCTGTGGCTGGCAATATTTCACTGTGTGTGTGTGTGTGTGTATATGTGTGTGTGTGTGTGTTTGTGTTTGTGTGCGTGCGTGCGTGCGTGCGTGCGTGCGTGCGTGCGTGTGGGGGGGATGCGTACCCTTGCCGTGCAATACTAAAAAAATTGCCTGCGCCACACCACGAAAGATATAGAACAGGCGCAACATTATAGAAACAAGTAAAATTACCTCCTACATACGAAATTATAATAGTTAGATGATGAAGAAAATTCAAATCACTTAGATAAAGATGTTCACCTACTATAATACCAAATATTATCTAGCATCTTAGATTGACGAGTTCAATGTCCAGAGCTCGAATCCTGCCGTGGGCAATTCTTTAGAGTATCTTTAACATGGTGTATTAGAACCTGGTAGTTATGATCACAAGGTCCCGAGTTCAAATCCCGCCAGGAGCAACTGTTTTTTCCATCATCGGGTGGCCGAAGATACCCACATGCTGCATCAATTTCGCCTTCGACTGCGACTACAAGCACAAGCGGAGGCGGAGGGCATCAGGTAGCAGCATGATCCTCAGGTCAAACCTTCACATAAATCCATCATAGGTGTCACTATAAAAATCTAGCCTGCACCACCACGGGAAAGGGCCAACCATCACGGCCCTCCAGATTGTGCAGGTCCAACCACTTGATCCCTCAAGGTAAAACTAAGATAAAAGCTAAAAGGAAGGAATATAATAGCCTACAGGCGGTATAGGCTCCAACGTAAAAAAAAAAAGAAAAAATTGACCAGTGAAATGTGACGATACCTGACTTCACTAACTAACTAACTATCTGGATGACATCAAGATGAGTTATACCTGATGAGAGGACGGAGGGCGCGTGAAAGCCTGGGAGCAGCCAACACCACCTGACATTCAGACAAGTACCGCTCAACCACTTGTCTCGCCCCTTGTACAATGTCCTCCTCCCACCCCACCACTGGTTCCATCCTCTCCTTGTGGCGCGACCATCCTGCCACAGCAGCTTTGGTCGTAACCGCCGCCCACAGGATGATGATTGGAGCCATGCCAGTCACGCCAAACATACAGCTGAAACATTGTATACATCATTCATTTATCATACTTTACAGGTGTTTTAACCGAGAGTGTTATCTATTATGATGATATATATATATATATATATATATATATATATATAGAGGGAGATAAGATGAGAGAGAGAGAGAGAGAGAGGGAGAGAGAGAGAGAGAGAGAGGAGAGAGAGAGAGAGAGAGAGAGAGAGAGAGAGAGAGAGAGAGGAGAGAGAGAGAGAGAGAGAGAGAGAGAGAGAGAGAGAGAGAGAGAGAGAGAGAGAGAGAGAGAGAGAGAGAGAGAGAGAGAGAGAGAGAGAGAGAGAGAGGAGAGAGAGAGAGAGAGAGAGAGAGAGAGAGAGAGAGAGAGACTTTGATCCTATATATACATATTACACATGCGAACAAAGAGTTTATTAACGACTCATATTGCCACCACAAAGCAAGTTTGTATAACAGTTAACAATCGTTACTAGTAATTGATTGTTTTGTTTACCACCTGTGTCTGCGATGAACTAATTAAAGTTGCTTTCTTGCACAAAAAAAAATCAAGCGAATAAAGACTTCGGTTGTATTCATAGTGTGGCTCACATATTGAATAACTTTTTATTTATGTTGTAACCACTGGCATCACACTTACAGAGTAGACCTAGCATCCCAGTGACTGGCTGACGATGACCTGACACTCACCATAAAATGCATTTTTTAAGATTTTTTTTAACCTTCATCGATTCATTCTTAGGAGTAACTCTCGCCATGGAAACCCAAAATACAAGTCTTATATCCATACCATGAACGCGTGGCGTGATACGTGTTTAAATTCCAGAAATGTTTAATTTTCTATTATTTTACAGATCTGTACCTAAAACTGTTATACACTCAATATTTTATTGACCGGTCTGTAAGTAACTGAGTTCAGAGATATTCCTTTAAACGAACCCCTTGGAGGCCCGCCCTTTAGCTCACATTAGATTATGTATAGTTTCTCTAGTTTTCTATTTATTTGATGGTTCAAGGGTAATTGTACAAATTAGGAGTATTTTGAAGGTTTAATATATGTCCATACATAAGAAATTATATGATAGTAACACATTATATACGTATATATTATATATATATATATATATATATATATATATATATATATATATATATATATATAATATATATATATATATATATATATAAATATATATATATATATATATATATATAATATATATATATATATATATATATATATATATATATATATATATATATATAATACATAAACATATTATCCTTCACAAGAATACCTGTAATATATCAATGATAAAAGTTTCATACATTGCTGCAAATTTGTTGACACAATTTTCACTGTATATATGCATTTAGTCAATTTCTTCCTTTCTGTGTATGGTATTGCAGCCAACATGTGACATGCAGTGCAACATCACATTTCGTGAAATTTGGTTTTGCATTTTTCTTGCACACTCCACATCTGCGCTGTCTGTCACTCATTACAATGTCAAGTCCAATCCCATCATACCGCACAAGTTCAGGAAGCTTTATTGGAACAAATTTGCCAGGCTTCTCATATGGCTTCAAAATAATGTTTACGACATTTTTCAGAAAGTCTAACTCAAAGATTTTGCTAGTCCTTCTAAACAAAAGCCATCCACTTACAATTGCTGCATTTATAATAAATCTAAACAGAGGAAAATACCACGCACGCTTATGGAAAGCTACTCTGTACGTGCCTCGAAATTGATCAAATAGATGCACTCCTCCTATTCCATTATCATATCATTGAATTACTACTGGTTGTAGAATGGTTACTACCTATTTCCTTTGCTTTTATTACCTTTTTATTTACTCATGCCCAAGGAAGTACTATTAGTCGTGTTGGTTGCGACTATGACGTCACTGGTATAATTCCAGTGACAAATAGCTAATGTTCCTTCTTTAGTTTTGAAGGTTTCTAAAGTTCCTCTTTCTTTCTATTTTCATGTCAGTTTGAAATACATCTCTTACTCTGTTTTGACCTATGATGTCTGTAAGATGTACATTTGTTTCCTTAAATGACTCAAGGAGAGGTAGAGTGGTGAACAAAATTTTATATGTACCTATTACTCTTTGATGGAACTATTCCTCTTGTAAAAATCTGAACAACTGATTATCTGATTATTCCCTCTTTTTCATAGCCAGAATCCTCATCTCAACACAGCTGAACCTCAGCTGAACACAAACACCAGAATTTTAATCCAAATCTCACAGGTTTTTCTTTAATAGACTGTTTGAGGCAATGATGCCCATAATATGGTTTTATTGCTTCATCAACAGCTCATGTCATAGGGAGTGGTTAAGTAAAGTCCATAAATAATTTGTTGAATGATCAAATAAAAACCTTATCTTATATATTTTCTCATTTGCAGGCATCTTTGAAGTATATGCAAAGTGTAATCTTCTAACAATCTCCTCAAATCTGTTTACTGACATTCCAGACTGAATCACAGCAAGATGTATAGTATCAGCACATCTTGACCAGAACAACCGACGGTTAGGGACATTATTATAGCCTGACAAATAAAATTGCCCAACATTTGATATAATTAATTGATGGTAAAATGGAGCTCTTTATCAAATTTTACTTTGTGGTACCTGTTTGTTTCTTCTTTTATGAGTTATATTATCTCATCTTTCCAAAATCTAGTACAGATATCATAAGGAGTTAATTCTTTATCTGCCCACCTATCCAAAATTACAAGATTGTGCTGACTTTCATGTTCTACTTTTATTCTCTCAACATAAGTATTTTCAGGAGTACTGCATTTTTTCCATTCATAATTAAGTTTTGTATTTTTTTTACTCCTCCTCGATTGTTCCATTTTTACAGCTTTCTCTTGCGGTGAAACCTGAACAGCATGCTCTTCTAGAAGATTTACTGTAGTTGACCAGGATGAACTGGGTTCAACACATGAATTTATGTTTGTTAGCTCAATGTGAGATGCATTAGCTAGTAACCGGGTCCAAGTAGTTTCACATATTCTTTTCCTACATCAACAACATATTTCCCCGGATCATTTGGTTAAGATTCATCCCCATCAACAGGTGGTTCAAATGCTATATCAATGCCCGTAGACTCATCATCGTCAGGTATGGAATACAGATAGGTAATTGACTCCTTAACATTCATGAAACCCCTGCAAAAGATATTAGGCTATTTTACTTTTAAAATATAAATTCGCCCCATAACACTAAACCATTTTATATTAGGCGCACTTACCAAAATTTATCAAACATTAATGTTAAAAACTATGAAAATAATATATTAGGCTGTGTACAGATAATGTGTGCAATTATGCCATATAACAATAGATAAATGATTTTAGCTGTGACGCTGACTGTACCATCGGGCTCCATGGTATTCCTTCAGAGGAACGTTAATGTTTGACTTCACCTATTATACACAATATAAAACAGTTATCATAATGTGATGACTACTTGTTATCCCTTAGGCATTCTTTTCAAATTCATGATACATATCCATAAAACTATACTTATTTATACAAAGTTAAATACATTAAATTATCTTTTTCTAGACATTTTTAAAAAACATAAATTATTTTTTTAATTTTTTTTAACATTCGTGCCTATATAGCGCCAGTAGGCAGTGACCTCTAAGCTGGTCTGGTAGGCCCTAGAGGTTCACTCGAGGACTGTGATGGTTGGCCCTCACCCGTGGTGGCGCAGGCAGGATTTTTTAGCGACGCCTGTGATAAGAAGCTCATGCCACCCCCCTGTGTCCTCCGATGCACTCGCAATCGAAAGTAGAGTTAATGGGCAGCAAGCATGTGGGTATTCTTAGGCCACTCGACGGTTGCAGAAAGATCTTAAGTGGATATTCGTTCTAATCGGGGATCGAACTCGGGTCATCGATCACACCACGCGGAGACGCTATTCACTTTGCTACCACCTCCCCAGATGTGGTCAGAAAGACTGAAACACTCCTCTTCTTAGCAAGAACCGGAGATGAATGGCCTGCACATTTGATAACTGAACATTCTCTCAGCAAATAAAAGAAAAAGATAATGTAAATTAGATGACACGTTGGGATTTATGGAGCATTAGAAATAAACTATGTTTTTCTAAAGGAACATTATGCGCTCGTGGGATATACTAGTTGGTAACGTTGTGCATTCTGTCTTTTAATTAGAAGGGCCATCAAGGAAAGACACAATCAGTTATTTAAAATATTATTATTTATTTATTTGTGTTCATCATAATACATGTTGTTCAGATCACGTCAGTGGCTGAGATGGAGGGAGAACGTTCTAGCATGAATATAACTCTATATTACGTTTGTCGTATATAAGATAATTGTTCAGCCTAAAGTGTGAATATCCGGGAAAAATACAAATCAGATAATATCTTAGTTTATCACTCATTTGTGAATATTTGGGTGCAACAGCAGCAGCAGCAGCAGCAGCAGCCATGCGACAGTATCTGTGTGTATGCGCGTTCCTCCCTAACAGGTGGCGCACCCATTTCTGCACGGTAGTGGGGCTGCGTCTTGTGTGTCTGGCGATGGTTCTGAACGACAGTCCTTCAAACCACAGCCATGCAAACAACTGCTGCTCGGCGAGGCCCGTCTTGAAGGCATGACGCCCCATACCTAAACACACACACACACACACACACACACACACACACATAAGTAAATATGTACTGGTTTGCAGTATGTATACATCTCTCTCTCCTCTCTCTCTCTCTCTCTTCTCTCTCTCTCTCTCTCTCTCTCTCTCTCTCTCTCTCTCTCTCTCTCTCTCTCTCTCTCTCTCTCTCTCTCTCTCTCTCTCTCTCTCTCTCTCTCTCTCTCTCTCTCTCTCTCTCTCTCTATATATATATATATATATATATATATATATATATATATATTTAAGGGAAAATGTGTTTGTCTGTTTTTTCGCTCTATTATAGGAAACCGAATTTCTTTTTTTTTCTTTTTTTGCCCGTGGTGGCGCAATAGGATTTGTATAGTGGTGCCTATGCTTAGAGTTTCATCCTGCCCCCCTGTGTCCTCCAATGCAGTTGTAATCTAAGTTAGAGATAATCGGCTGCATGTGGCTTATCTTATGTAACTTGATGAATGCAGAAAGAGTTTGGTCTCACTCACGGCTCGAACGCGGCACACTCTGCCACCGCCTCCCCTTTAAATGTATACATTTTCATATAGCTTCATAGTAACCAGTTTAAAGAAGAAAAAAAATTGATGGTGCTATTTATTTTGTATTTGATGCAGTGTTTAATAATAAAATTGATAATTAATGATAGATGTTAAAAAAATGAAGAACAACTCTACGGTTTTGTCATCCAAATTTCACTTACTCTGAGCCGTTTGATATCTCTTATTTTTTTAGTCGACATGGCCATATGATATAATATATAACATGAAAGATCCGCTCTGTAATATTTGATGACACTCTTATATTGGGGGGAATAAAAGGCTTAAATAATCACTCCTTCCCCTCAATATGAGTGTTACCGAATGTTCCATCCTTTGCCAGATGTAAACTACGGGACCGTGTTACCGACGTCTTAAGGGTGTGGTTTATTACTGGGGGGATATTCTTAATTGGTTGTGGCAAAGATGAAAATAATTTTATTGATAAGGCCCCTTTAATAACACCAGAGATAGCAACCAACGCTCCCTGTCCATACCTAGTCATAGACTAACCCTATACAAACATTCCCTAATGTACCAAGGTCCCAAGTTATGGAATGATATCCCTGTACATATCAAACATTCACCTAGCTTAAGCACTTTTAAACATACATTCAAGAAACATTTATTATCATTATACTAGCTCTGTGTACTATTATCATTGTTATTATTATTCGTGTATTTATTTTTTGTGTAGTTCTACATAGCAACTGTATAATATTATTTATTACTAGTATATTATTCTGTAAATTAGTCTAAGTAACTTACTAACTATCATCGCCTGTTTATGTCAGTATTTGTTTAGTATTTATATACCTTGTGTTTATTTATTATTTTTTCTGTGTGTTTTCCCTCTCTCTCCACACCTTTGCCCAAAAAGCGTTTGCTTGTAAAGGGCTGTTTGCAACCCCATATCCTGTTATAACCCTTATAAAATATTGTAAAATGGCAAACATAATAAAGTGTTAAAGTGTGTTAAGTGAGATACGGCTTCAGTTTAGGCTCTCATAATTTCCAGCAACATTAAGCTTTGCCATGTCGATCAACAAATCACACGAACAAACACTGACAGATATTTGGCTGCAATTACAAGTTTGTCAGAAATAAGTCTCATGTCAGAAGTAAGTCAAGTCAGAAATAGTCTCCAACTATAAAAAAAATACATAGCTTAATCAACAGTTACTTACTTCCCTGATCCGAGCGACTCAGCAAAGAATTAAACTCACCTACAATGTTGCCTGTTGTGAGCTTACGACAAGGCCTCAAGCCAAAATGAGGAAGAAAAGCCCCACTGAGGGAGGAGAAGAGAGCCACACGAAGGGAGGATGTTGGTGCAGGAATAAGCTGCACTACATCACAAGGTACTTAGTAATACGTGTTATATTGCCCACCAGGTGTACAAGTTATCGTACACAGGTACACATGCGTGAAGAGAGAGAGAGAGAGAGAGAGAGAGAGAGAGAGAGAGAGAGAGAGAGAGAGAGAGAGAGAGAGAGAGAGAGAGAGAGAGAGAGAGAGAGAGAGAGAGGAGGAGAGGAGAGGAGGAGAGGGGAGAGAGGAGAGAGAGAGAGAGAGAGAGAGAGAGAGAGAGAGAGAGAGAGAGAGAGAGAGAGAGAGATACGGCATATCTATAATCATCATGTAAATACATGAACAATAAGTTACAGCCAGGTTCATTAAGCCGAAGCTATTTTATGGACCTATAACGAATATAATATTAAGCAAGCAAATAATGAATTATGCCATGTTTATTTACAGCTGGGAAAACATACTGAAAACAAGTAAGACATATATGCATATATATAAATACATATAAGTATATATATATATAATATATATATATATATATATATATATATATATAATATATATATATATTATATATATATATAATATATATATATATATCATATATATATATATATATATATATATATATGATAATAAAACCTGAGCATTCAGTAATTATAAAAGATAAAAATAGTAATACATTATAATAATTATACATACATGTGTCATTATAAAACACTAATTATATATTTATAGGATAAAAAATACTATATACAGCACATGTTATAGCTAAAGAGTCAGTATAATTAAAAAATATTAAATGTATGATATCGTTATATTAAATATTGAAATATTCTAATAGTATGAAAAACGTTATGCTCTTAATATATTTAGATAAACTATTCAACTGTATGACTCCTCTAACTAAGATTTGCTGTGCATGTTCTGTTTGACAAAGAGGAATACGTTAGTTATTTAATCTTTTCTTATTAATATTATGTGTCATTGACTGAAATCTATAATGGTAGAATAAACTTGAAGAAATTTGAAGAAAAAAATAATTAGTTTGTAGAGATAATAATATATCTTAAGAGTTTTGATAATGAGTGTTTATTAAGCGTCTCTTGTCTTTCTCTGCCTGATGTACCAGGGGCGGGGCGCCTCGGGCGTAGCAGCCTAGACAGGGGTTGCCCGAGGTAGTGTCCAACAGGCGAGGTGTGGCTGTGTGATGACGTGGCAGGAACCAGGGCGTGACGCGTCATCATCCTCACGGTATAATCTACCTTCAAATGTGAGTATATTATTAGGAGAAAAAAGTACATGCATGAAATAAACATATAGATCCTACCTTACCTATTATGCCACCATCGCTCGGTCACTTACCTACCCGGCGCGTCCTCGCGGCGTCCTAGAAACATGTACCTAACGATGTTACAATCATGCATGTACCTGACTTTGTCGGATATTGCCCTTCATGAGAACACACCAAGATAGGGCCTTCCCAACAACACAGCAAAGTGGAATTACTATGATGGTGATGATTATGATGGGTATAACCGTGGAAGGAAAATGGACAGCCAGGTTAAGGTAGGCAGGTAAGGAGTCATGCATAGCTGTTTTTAATTCTGAGCAGATAGAGAAATTAAACTCAGAAATGGTATTAGTGACACATTTAATGTTCGAGAAATGTATATACTTTTCAAGCTGTCAATAGGGAAAAGTCGAGCAGTGAAATTAGCTACAAACCCTTCGTGCAGTTTTTTTTTTTCAGGGAAGGTGTTCAAATAGTCAGAGCGCAAATAGCAAGTAATACAAATTGCGAAATGACCTGAAACTTCCTGATACATTGCACCTTCGGGACATAATACAGACGCATAGAATGTTTGTGTAAAGAAGTAGTGATGTCCGAAGAAGCGTTTGTAAAAGAATGGTCGTGAAATGGTGGAGTGGGTGTAAGGAAACTACGATAAAGTCTGAGAAGCATTCGCCTGAGTTTGCACCACTTCACAAATACCCTCACTGGTTACAGGTAAGAAGGCACAGGGAGATGCTGGGCAAAAATACAGGTTTAAATATTTTATACGGCACCTATCTATCTATATCAGATATGCGTCCAGTTGCACACTGGGTATTCATTATCAATTAACACCATAGTACTTTGTTTATTTAGTATCATAATAGATCATTTAACTGAAAAAGGAAATGGTTATATTCTGTGAACTTCAAACACATGTTCGGATTGAAAAGGAACATGTATAACAACGGCATCTGACGTTAGCACTGATTCAAAAAGAGGGCAATATAGTTCAATACCACATTTAAATCAAACAAAGGTTTCAACTTGTAATTCTCCTTTCTTAATTCCAAGGCATGCAAA
>JACEEZ010023454.1:243873-256373 GCA_016584305.1 Chionoecetes opilio | reverse complement strand
ACCCTGGGGAACACCACTGCTGATAGATTTAGAAGAAGAACAATGTCCGTCTACAGTAGCTGCAATAGAACGGTTTGAAAGGAAACTTTAGATGTAGGTACAGAGAGAAGGATAGAAACCGAATGAGGGTAGTATGGAAATTAAAGATTTGTGCCAGACTATATCAAAAGCTTTTGATATGTCAAGGGCAACAGCAAAAGTTTCACCGAAACCCCTAAAGGAGGATGACCAAGATTCAGTTAGGAAAGCTAGAAGATCGCCGGTAGATCGCCATTTGCGGAAACCGTACTGACGATCAGATAGAAGATTGTGAGCAGATAGATGCTTAAGAATCTTCTTATTACCTCCGCCAACGAAGTTGGAGGGAGGTTATGTTTTCACCCCGGTATGTCTGTCTGTTTGTTTGTTTGTTAGTGTACAGGATTACTCGAAAAGTTACGAGTAGATTTGGACCAAACTTGGTATACCAAGTTTATTTGGTATAAGGAAGAACTGATTTAATTTTGGATGAAATCGAATCACAACTGTTGCTTTGGATGAAATCGAATCACAACTGTTGCCATGGCAACCAATTGAAAATCCAATTTTCCCTATCCTTTAACATGGTGAATGGAATATTTGGGCGGAGGTATGCGCTCTACTGAGTGCCCCCCCTAGTTAAGTATAGATTCAAAAGGTTTATAAAGGCAGGAAGTCAAAGCTAAAGGAAGCTAAAGGAAGTCAAAGGACGGTAGTTTGAAGGATTAGAACGGTCACCCTTGTTTTGATTTGTTTCAAAGTCTTGGGGAATGAGTCACTGAAGCCAGGCTAAGCTTAAACTCCATCTCGAAAAATGTCACCCCAATTTGTTGCAAAAGGATACAAATTATTCGAGCGGCAGTTATCAGCTTTCAAGCGGCAGCGCCTTGACTCAACAGGTAAATTCTATAAAAAGACCACCAATGCAGTGTGTGCTTCCTACATTGTCGCATACAAAGTCCCACAGGCCAAGAAGCCTTATACGATTGTAGAGCAACTTGTGCTACTTTGTGCAAAATAAATGGTGAGGCTTGTTGTCGGCGAGGACGCAGCATGGAAGCTAAATTATATATCAGTTTCTAATGACACAGTATCGTGACGGATAAATGATCAAAAAATATCAGTGAAAAAGTTGTGGATGAAATAAAGAAATCTTCATTGTTTGCCATACAATTGGATGAATCGACTGGTCTGACTGTCTTCTCAGCTATTGGTGTTTGCACAATACATGGCTCAGGGAGACTTTAAAGACTAGTTTCTCTTTTGTAAGGCTATTGATACCACCACAAGGGCTCAGGATGTTATAAATTGTTAACAATTTCTTTAAAGTAAATGGTCTGGATTGGGTAAATTTGGTGGGTGTTACCACTAATGGTGCACTTGCGATGCTAGGCTCAAGATCAGACTTCCAAGCGTTGGTGAAACAGCGTGCTCCATTGGTAACCGGAGTTCATTGTTTCATTCACAGAGAGGCATTGGCATCAAAAACACTGCCTGATCACCAGCACACCATTTTCAAAGGATTGGTGAAGGTGGTTAATTACATCAAATCATCAACAGTGAACACACCAGACTTCAGAAAATTATGCCAGAACATGTGTTCCGCCTTTGAGGTGTTGCGGTTCTACACTTCTGTACGGTGGTTGTCAGCAGGTAATGTAGGCAACATAATTTTTGAACTGAGAGAAGAATATATTATATTTCTCCAGGCTCAAGGGAAATATGATTTTTTAAATATGCTAGAACAGTCAGAATTAGAACTTGCATACCTTGTCGATATTTTTGGATTCTTAAACAAACTGAATCTTCAGCTGCAAGGGAAAGGTGCAAATCTTTCTCACCAAAGAATCATGAAGGCTTTTCTTGAGAAATTAGAACTCTGAATCGGAAGAGTCGAAGGCAAAAATTTCGTTCAATTTCCATGTGTGGATGCCATGCTCGGGGAAAAGGAAGCCATTCAGATGCATATTCTCGAGCATTTAAAAAAGCTGCGGGATGAATTTCAGCAATACTTTCCGGAGGTGGACATGACAAGTGATAGGTTATCTTTCATCAGGAATCCATTCGTAACAGATGTTCATGGTGTTCCAAAGGATATGCAGGAGGAATTCTTGGACCTGAAAAATGATTTGGCAGCTAAAGATGTGTACCAGCGGTCTACCATGGACAAATTTTGGGCCAGTGTGATAGGTGCTTACCCAAATCTGTCAACATGCAGTCAGATTTCTTTTGCCATTTGCATCAACATACATGTGTGAGAGCGGATTTTCAAGTTTGTTGCACATTAAGTCCAAACAGAGGAATCGGCTTGCAGTTGAAAGCGATATTCGTTGTGCATTATCAAGTACCAATCCTAACATTGAAAGGCTTGTCAGTGAGAAGAGAATCCAAAAGTCTGGTTGCAAAAAATAATTAATTAATCATATTTAAAAGATTTTTTTTAGATGTATACTCCTTCATAATTTCAAAATTATGTTCGTTAGAAATAAATTTCAAAGCAAAAGAGACTGAAGTTTCTTTGTGTTGGGAAAAACCGTTACCGTAGATAACAGTGAAGTCGCCAGTTCTACGTTTCTTTGTTATTTACAGACGTGTGGTGGCGTTAATAGTTACATTTGTACATCCATGATTTCAGGACAGTTAGAAGGGTCTATCTGGAGAGTCTGTGTCATTTTGTGTCTTCATCTGTGTCATATTAGGGCTATAAATGAACAAATGACAAAAATAAAACCGAGTGGCGACCTCACTATACCTACTACAGTAAAGTCGCCAGCTAGTATTTTAACCCAACAGTTGAGTCGCCACTCTGGGGAATTCAGGGAAATTAGAGGTAAAGTAAAACAAGTCTATATATATTAGCTGCGGAAGATGCTTGGATATATAAAAATTCCTCTGCCAACGTGAAAATAAATTCTATTCAAGTTTGAAAGATCTGGCAAGTCTGTGTCCTGTCGCCCGAAAAGCTACTGTTTACTGTCTGTCATCGCGCGAAGAAAAACGTGAGAAACAAAATGCGCAACAGTTATATCTGCAGATACAAAGCATAAAACAACGCTGAAACAGGGTAGATTATACAGTCATGATATAAACTAATGTGTAACATCTTCAGTGGCACATAAAAATCAGTAGTGATGCTATAATTCGTAATATTTGGCGCCTGGCGACTTCACTGCAGGTGGCGACTTCACTGTTATCTACGGTAGCCCGTGGAATCATCAGTACGAGGCTGCGGAGAAATAGGGTGAGCAATTTTTCCATAGCACATGAACCGTAGTAACTAAGAGAAAACAGTATAGAGTAAAAAATGTGTAGATTTAGACAGTCTTCCCTGTGGTATAAACGGATTGAAATTCCATTGATAGATGGCCGAATTAAGTTTGGTTTTTGGGCATATTAACAGCCAAATATCAAAGGATAATTTCAAACGTGCGTAAAAATTTTGCAAATAAGAAATGTAAATTTTTCGAAGTGGAATACGAATCCTGACATATTGCTGTCCATTAAGACAACATTTTTGTTAGACGGATAAAAGGTAGATGCATGGAGCGTCAATAAGCAGCTCGTCATTGACCGGCAGCAAGTTCTTCAAAATATAAAAACTGGTATTATCTTTAAATGTTTATTTGCTAGGAAGAAACGGATAGATGCATAGGGTAGATCTCATAGAATTTGACAAAAAGTATTCATATAATTTTTCGTCTTGGGTCAATAGTTTCATAGGAAAAAATAGGGAAACCCAATAAAGGTTGTTTTCTGACCATTTTTAAGCAAACTGAAATTTGGTCGAGTTTTATTTACATACGTACAAGTGATCTTCATAAGAATTGTACAGCTTGCGGTAAGCCGACATAAGTTTCGGGGCCACGTATCCGCGATATGCATAATTTCGAAAGGAAAATTTCCCTATTTTATTAATCAATTTGGAGTGTCTTCCAAGTGACCTTGAGGTTCTCTCTGACACTCGTTAGTTTTCTTTTTTACGGAGAATCTTCGTCATTAGCTTTATCGTAACTCCGGTATGCACCTACACTCAGGTCCTACAGTCTAATTATGGTCCCACCCCAATTTTTGAAATGTTATAAAATTGAAGTTTATTTCTCACCTATTGACAGCCTCTCCTTGTCTAATGAACTCCATCTGGGCCAAGATCTGTTTCCAAAGGTTTGGCACTGAAATGTACAGATGCGTACCCACTTAACTCTCTCTCTCTGGAATGTACGTCTAGTCTGTAGCGCTGAGTGTGGCATAGTGACTGCAAGCAAGCATACATTTTGCTGGGAAAAATCGTTAGCCCGTGGAAGCATTAGTAAGTAAGAGGCTGCGGACAAATATGGGGGACCAATTTTTCCATAATATCTCAAGAACCGTAGTAGCTAAGAGAAAACAGTAGGGCGTAAAAAAGATGCATATTTCGACAGGCTCCCTGTAGTATTAGCGGATTGAAATTCCATTAATATATGGCAGAATAAAGCTTGTTTTTTGGGCATATTACCATCCATAAATCAAGGGGAAATTACATACATGCGTATAAATCTTGCGAATAAGAAATTACATTTTTCGATGTGGAATACGAATTCTGACAAATGACTGTCCATCAAGACATTAACATATTGTCAGACACGGATTAAAGACAGATGTATGGAGCGTCAATAAGCTGATCGTCATTGACCGGCAGCAGGCTGTTCAAAATATAAAAACTAGTATATCTCAAAATCTGTATTTGCTAGGGAGAAACGGATAGATGCCTAGGGTAGATATCGTAGAGCTTGACAAAATGTATTCATATAATATATATATATATATATATATATATATATAATATATATTATATATATATAATAATATATATTATTTATATATATATATCGTTAAAAGTGATAGCTAGTTCAGCGTTTATTATCTTCTTAAAGATATTTTCTCTTTGTCCTTAAGAGTGTCTTATTCTCTTTTGTAATCACTTTTATGACTTCGCCGTAGCTTGTCATGTTTGCTGTATCGCGATTTCGGGTCTAAGAACCCTTCTTCAGCAGCATATGGAAGATGTTTTCTCCTCAGGAGTTGAGGTGAGCATGATTTAGATGCGAAGTGAAGCGCTATTTATAGCCGGTCTGCCTGCCACGCAGCCTATTACCGATGTCGTTGATTGGTAGATAGCTTTTGCTTCTCGTCTTCTTGAGTGGGAGACGATGATTGGTGGTTTGGTCTTCGCTTGGCTTTTCTGTGAGTAGGCTGTTATTTGCTTTTGTTCTTTTCATGCTGGGTAGAGCTTGTAGGTCGTTTGCCTGGACGTTAAGCTTGGGATTGATCTCTCTTATGTACAGTGCTTCTAAGATGGGAAGTCGCCGCACATCTGCACACATGTCAACCAATTCTGTATTTTCTTCTAAAAATTTCTTGTTATGATGATGCCATGTTGTTCTAATAGGAGATATAGATATCTAATAGAATAGTTCTAATATTCTAATAACTTCCGGAGCCCAAAAAAGTCAACTATTAGAACAAACGAAGGCGAAGACCAAACAACCAATCAGCGTCTCCCACTCAAGAAGATGAGAAGCAAAAGCTATCTACCAATCAACGACATCGGTAATAGGCTGCGTGGCAGGCAGACCGGCTATAAATATCGCTTCACTTCGCATCTTAACAGGGTGAGTGAGCTGAATAGACGGGTGAATGCGGCGCGGAAGGCCCACAGAAGAAACCCCACCCCGTCCTCCCGCTGCTACCTGAGATGCGTGGCCCGTCACGCCCAATCGGAGAAACGACGCCTCCAGGAGGAAGAGTGGCTTTCGTGGTGCAGGTCAATCGGCAGCCACACCCGCTTAGGAGACATGTGGCGCCGAGTGAAGCCCATGTATGGCCCTCGTCCTCCCCCTCCGCCTACACACCCGGCACCATCGGAAGAGGCAGAGAGATTAGCGATACTTTTCTCTGAGCGCACCTCTCCCGCGTTCCTCCCCCACGCCACACGGAGGATACAGGAAGACCTGCAGATCACAAGGTCTCGGACCATCACTGAAGCCTGTTCCATGGAAGCGGCCACTGATGCCCCCTTTACACCACGGGAGCTGACGGTCGCCCTTCGCTGCGGACCTGACACATCACCGGGCCTCGACAAAGTAAGCTATTCCATGATATCACACCTTGGGGCTCGAGGCATGGATGAGCTGCTTGCGACCTACAACCAGTCGCTGGAGGCAGGAACCCCACCGGGTATATGGAAGATCGCAACGATCATACCCATTCCAAAGCCCAAAGAACACGGTGCCATGCGTCCCATCTCTCTTCTCAGCTGCCCAGGGAAAGTAATGGAAAGGCTGGTCCTTGCACGCCTCCGTTGGCAGATAGGTGAACTCCACCACCTTCTGTTCGCCTTCCAGCCCCGCAGAAGTGCCACCACCTGTCTCATGACTCTCCTTGGGGAGCTCCGCTCACGCTCGGGTCTGGTAGTTTTCCTCGACCTCGAGAAGGCCTTTGAGCTGGCAAGCCCATCTGCAATACTCGAGGCCTTAGCGGAGAGAGGAATCGGGGGCCGCCTCCTGCAATGGATAGCAGGATTCCTATCAGGGCGCAGCGCTCGAGTGCGCTTCCAGGGGAGTCTCTCCACCGCGCACGCCCACACTCTCGGCACCCCGCAAGGCAGCTGTTTAAACCCTTCCTCTTTAACGTGCTAATGGAGAGACTCTCGAAGACTCATACGGCCCAGGGGTCCGCCTCCTCTGCTACGCCGACGATCTCGCCCTATACATCCCAAAACACAGCCACCAGGCCCGCGCCCCACTTGCCTTGGGCCAACTGCAGCGTCGCTGCACTTCTCTGGGCCTTAAGATCAACCCAGATAAGTCCAGCTACATGACCTTCGGCCTCCCTCCCCTTCCGCAGCCCCTTCAGATTGAGGGCAATCCCCTCCGGCACGTCACAACTCACCAGTACCTGGGCGTTTGGTTTGATACCAACCTCTCATTCGACCCCAGGTACGCCACCTACGAGACCGAACTGCGGCGCGGGTTCGAGTACTGCGGTGCCTGTCTGGGTGGGGCACCGGGGCCACCAAAAGGTTAAAAGAATGTTTTACAACCGCAGCGATTCGCTCCGTCCTGGACTACTGTGCCCCCTGCCTCCCGGGCATCGCCAAAAGTCATTTTCAATCCCTTGAAGTAGTCCAGAACGGGGCCTTAAGAGCCATCCTAGGCGCACCACCGTGGACATCCGTGGCCACGATGAGGGAGGAGTGCGGCCTGCCCACCATCCAACACCGCATTCTGGCTCGGACGTCGATCGCCATGGTGGCGTACATGCGTCGTTGGCCTGCAGCTCCACTAACCAGACAGTACTGCCACGCCTTTCAGCGCCCCCCAGCAGCTGGCCTAGACAAGGACTGGGTATACGCAGTAGCGGATTCCGCCAGGACCCTGGACGTGGCCAGGGCCGTACGCTGCGACCCTGACCTACCCCTCCCAGACCACCTCCCGGTGGCACCTTGGGCCCCACCGCTCTTTACCATCACCACCTCCCAGCGAGTGAGACCCAGGGACCTCCTACCCACCCATCTCCAGCAGGAGGCGCTTGCCCTTATAGCTTCATGCTATGGCCCATCGACAGCCATCTACTACACCGATGGCTCAGTCGGGGCAAATGGAGCGGCGGGCGCGGCATTTGTGTGTGGGGCCTACACCGAAGCCCACAGACTCTCAACCTACACCACGGCCTTTCAGGCGGAACTAGCGGCACTGCTACTGGCCCTAAAGCAAGCATCCGAGGCCCGTCAAAACACCATCCACCTCTTCTCGGATTGCCTCGCTGCGCTTCAAGCTCTCAACTCCACTCCCAAAGACAACTTTGAACTTCTATCTGCCATCCACCACCAGTTGGCCCTCCTCTACCGTGACGGCACCAATACTCACCTATATTGGGTCCTGGGACACGTTGGTGTCCCCGGGAATGAGAAGGCAGACACTGCGGCTGGACTTGCTGGAGAAAGAGAGCAAGTCACCTTCTCATTACTCCGCAGCGCCTCTTCCATCAAGGCCGCAGTGGACAGAGCGGCACTGAGAGCCACCCGCTGCCTCTTCGAGGAAGCAATGGAGGGGGGGTCAAGGTCGGTGACGTGGTACGCCACAGCAACCCGTCGAGAACCCCTCACCCTTCCACCAGGTTTACCTCCAAGGGTGGTGTCCCGCCTAATCCGACTCCGCCTTGGCTACCGATGTGCCTCACAGATCCTGCAGACTGCCCCTGACCAATGCCCGTACTGCTTCGAAATCGAGGATGATCCCCTCCACCACTACATCCTCCGATGCCCAGTGACCCAGGCCCTCCGCCACCAAGTGGCCTGGATCCCGGACACAGACAACGAAGCAGCGGCACTAGCGATAGCCTCTGCCTCAACTCAAATGCTCGCAAATCTTTGTAGCAGATACCCTCCACCTTAAATAAATTAGGCCTTGCAGCAGTCAACCCCCCGACGGGCTCTTAGTTAGCCCGTGTGCTCCCCCTGAAAAGGGAGCACAATAGAAAACAACAACGCATCTTAACAGAGGAAGCCAGCAGTCGCCGCGCAAGGAGCTGCTGGTGGGATAACGCGCCAACCCCCTTGGCAGCGGGCCATGCATACCCCCCTCGGTTCCTCTTCCCACCTCCTTACCCGCCGCGCAGCCCATAAGTGCTGCGCCCCCTCCCATTGTCCCTCGACTTTCACCTATGGGCATTGTCCCTCGACTTACACCTATGGGCCGCCATCAGGCGAAGGGCCCATGTCACCTGTAAACACAGGTGACAATCTACAACAACAACGCATCTTAATCACAGAGGAAGCCTGCAGTTGCCGCGCAAGGAGCTGCTGGTGGGATAACACGCCAACCCCCGTGGCAACGGGCCATGCATGCCCCCCCACGGTTCCTCTTCCCACCTCCTTCCCCGCCGCGCAGCCCATAAGTGCTGCGCCCCCTCTCATTGTCCCTCGACTTTCACCTATGGGCATTATCCCTCGAGTTACACCTATGGGCCGCCATCAGGTGAAGGGCCCATGTCACCTGTAAACACAGGTGACAATCTACAACAACAACAACAACATCATCTTAATCATGCTCACCTCAACTCCTGAGGAGAAAACATCTTCCATATGCTGCTGAAGAAGGGTTACAAGACCCGAAATCGCGATACAGCAAACATGACAATCTACGGCGAAGTCATAAAAGTTATTACAAAAGAGAATAAGACACTCTTAAGACAAAGAGAAAATATCTTTAAGCAGATAATACACGCTGAACTAGCTATCACTTTTAACGAGATCTGTCTCAGAGAAAATCTCATGCCCGTATATACTCTACATATACATCTACCTATATATATATATTTCAGCGAGAGAGACATCAACCGTCAGACTAAGAAAATCATGGAGAACTGGTACAACCCTAACGCCACAAAAAAGTCAAGACATAACTATCTTCTACCGAGCTTTCTTCACCGCTCACCAGGAAGAAGAAAGAATAATATCACAACTCGTCAACCGTAATGTGAAACCTGCAGACCCAGAGAGAATAAAACTACAAATTTATTACAAAAACAAGAACACCAGCAACCTCCTTCTCCGTAACAGCCCAAGCCAGACGAAGGAGACAAAACAAAAGTTCCATGTCGTATATAGGATCACATGCAAAAGAGGAAACGGTGAAGTCCTCCCCTCATCCTACATCGGCATGACGACAACGAAGCTGTCCAGACATCTTACTTGCCACCTAACTTCCGGAGCCCCAAAAAGTCACCTATTAGAACAACATGGCATCATCATCACAAGAAAATTTCTAGAAGAAAATATAGAATTGGTCGACATGTGTGCAGATGTGCGGCGACTTTCAATCCTAGAAGCACTATACATAAAAGAGATCAATCCCAAACTTAACGTACAGGCAAACGACCTACAAGCTCTATCCAGCATGAAAAGAACAAAAGCAAATAACAGCCTACTCACAGAAAAGCAAAGCGAGGACCAAACAACCAATAAGCGTTTCCCACTCACGGAGACGAGAAGCAGAAGCTATCTACCAATCAGCGTCGCCACTAGGCTGCGTGGCAGGCAGACTTCATCTATAAATAGCGCTTCACCTCGCAGCTAACGACGTAGCGGACGAAGCCGCCAAAGACGCCCTCCACCTACCTTCAGTCACCGCCAACATACCACGCAGTCTGTCCCAAATTAAGGCAAGACTTCGCCTTCGGATCCGAAAAAGAACCATGCAAACAAACAACTCTGTATCGGCTACATGGTACAGCGCTGCCACCAAGAACAACCCAGCACTCCCCGACAACCTAAGTCGTAAGATAAAGGTAGCACTTCACAGGATTCGCTTGGGTTACAAGTGCTGGCCAGTCCTGGTTCACGAGACACCAGTCCAGTGTGAACACTGCGACTGGCTTGTCGAAGATCCGCTCCAACACTACATAGCGAAGTGCACAATAACAGCCCCATTCATGGAAAGGCACTACAACACAGCACCAGAAATGATTGAAGCCACATCATTACTATCACTAATAGACATGGTCACCAACTACATTCCACCACGTTGAATCATGACCACCGCCACCTATCTGAGTCGCTCCCATAAGCAGAGGTGAGGTGCATCTGACACTCCGCCGTGCGCGGTGACCCAGACTCCTCTCCCCAGCAAACATTGTCATTACGGGCCGGCATCAAATCAGTGTCGGTAAATCACAAACGACATATTGGCATTGAGTCGGCAAACCGTAATGAAGTTATCGGCCTGGCTGAGGACCGACAACTTGTGCGTTCATGTTTGCACCCCGGGCCTGTGTCGGTTACGTTACGTTTCTGTGTCAGATCTGTGTCGGCAATCCGTAACCAAACTATTGCCACTACTGAGCCACAAACGGGCCGACATAGCATCTAAATCGTGCCATAAGCGGGCTAACACAGCAACTGTATCGTGCCACAAGCAGGCCGATTTAGCATCCAAATAGTGCCATAAGCGGGCTAACACAGCAACTGTATCGTGCCACAAGCAGGCCGATTTAGCATCCAAATAGTGCCATAAGAGGGCCTACACAGCAACTGAATCGTGCCACAAGCAGGCCGATTTAGCATCCAAATAGTGCCACAAGCAGGCCGACTTAGCATTTGAATACTGCCACAAGCAGGCCGACTTAGCATTTGAATAGTGCCACAAGTGGGCCAATATAGCAGTTGAATAGTGCCACAAGCAGGCCGACAAAGCAGTTGAATCGTTTTACCGTTCCTAATGCCGATGTAGCACGCCGATTAGCTACCCCGCCCGGATAGCTACCCTGCCACGACTACGCACGTACGGCAGATGACGTCACACAGGAAAACATTGGCTACGCCTCCTGGACCAGAACATTATCGTCAGATTCGCTTATTTAACCTAAATATATATATGTCTACAAAACTTAACTCCAAACCTATCCAAAATTTAACCAAACCTAAATCAAACCTAAACCAAACCTTAACTTAACCAAAATTTAACCATTTATTTTTATATGATAATAGAAAGGTATATTAGGTTACTTAAGTTTGATTATAGGTTAAGTTAAGGCTTGGTTTAGATTTGATTTAGGTTTGGTTAGGTTTCAGATAGGTTTGGGTTAAGTTTTGTAGACTTATTTAGGTTAAATAAGCGAATCTGATGATAATGTTCTGGTCCTGGAGGCGTGGCCAATGTTTTCCTGTGTGACGTCATCTGCAGCGTGTGCGTAGTCGTGGCAGGGTAGCTATCCGGGCAGGGCAGCTAGTCGGCGCGCTACACCGCCCCACTTTTAAATGAACACAGGTTTGTGAATGGAATAACCTGTTGCCAGGATTGAATGGGTTCTCAACTCTTACAGTATGAGCTAAGGACCAATATAGTGCAACAAAGAATAAAAATTATCACTATTACTTCAAATCAAGCCATAATCATCAGTTTCGGCTGCAGTATATCAGTCTTGCCTGTGGTTGAGGCAGTCTGGCACTGGCAGTCAGCAATGCAATTCACAATGTGTGCCCTAATACACCATCAGGCCGATGCTACAAGAATAAATACTGTAAATGAAACAACAATAATTGTGTATATAAATATAATTTTCATAAGAATATAATCACTGTATTGTTACAAAAGTGGAAAAAAAGTCCAGACAAATGTGGGAAAATTTCTATTAATGAACAGACAAATAACGAAATAAATAAACAAATACATGAATGAATAAATAAATAATTAAATAATAAATAAATGAATATATATATATATATATATATATATATATATATATATATATATATATATATATATATATATATATATATTATGGGGAGGCGGTAGCGGAGTGGTTAGGTTTCCGACTGGACGTTTTCTGGTGACCCGAGTTCGATCCCGAAGAACCCAAAACTTTCTGCACCGTCGAGTGGCCTAAGAAACCCACATGCGCCATCAACTCTACCTTCGACTGCGAGTGCATCGGGGACCAGGGGG
>JACEEZ010023454.1:143873-241373 GCA_016584305.1 Chionoecetes opilio | reverse complement strand
TTGAATCCAGACACAGTCATGTTCTAAATATCAGCCCAGTATATAGTAGGGTCAGTACTGCTGTACCAAAGGCTACATCAGACACCCATTCATCACAATTACCAGTAAAACTGCAGTTTAATACAATATCCTCTATTGACCAAAATTCTCCTGAAATAACTGGGGGGCTGCGCCCATCCAGACCCCCCCCCCACTAGTTAACTAACCTAGCCTGGGCACTGATTACTTATCCTATTATAACCT
Organism: Chionoecetes opilio; assembly: GCA_016584305.1. NCBI lineage: Eukaryota > Metazoa > Arthropoda > Malacostraca > Decapoda > Majidae > Chionoecetes > Chionoecetes opilio. Next base: position 241,130 of record JACEEZ010023454.1, on the reverse strand, counting down.
CGCTGGGAGGAGGGGGGGATTTCGCCCCTCCAGACCCCCCATGTGTTATATCTCATTTCCGTCGGGTTATAGGGATTAGAAGTGCTGCAAATTGTCAGTTCTATAACTTGGGGACGGTTATAACTCGTGCCTTGTAATGCTTTAAACTGCATTACAGTAGACCCCAATCACCAAGTAAACATCTTCTCCACGTACAAGCCTTATTACTTAACTCCCTGAAGCGGTACAATTCTAGAGTCCTTTCCCGCCCTTATTAGCGGGGGGTTTTCCTCCAGACCTTCACAGATCACTTGTGATATCTCTAACACGTAATTATAAAGTGGAGGAGAGCTGCCCCTTCACCCTCCCTCCCCCCCTAAACGACTCCCCTGAACCCCTCAAAAATTTACTATGGTAAATATTGCTATTCTAACCTCACTATAACCTAGCCTAACCTCACTATAACCAAGCCTAACCTCACTAATAGCCTCCTAGAAGGACCCAAAAAAATGTATTACTAACCTTACCTCAATATAACCTAACCTAACCTGGTAAAATTCTAGTTTCCCGCAATTAAGTCTCGCTAGGAGGTTATTGGTAAGGTTTGGTAGTTATAGTGAGGTTAGATTAGTAATATTATTTTGGGGGATCCAGAGGATGGGGTCATTTAGGGGGGGCAGGGGGGTTGCAGGTGGCATCTCACCCCACTTCATATTTACGTGTTAGAGGTATCTGAAATGATCTGTTAAGGTCTGAAGGAAAAAAAAGCACTAATAAGGGCGGGAAAGGACTCTAGAATTTTACCATGTACTAATTAAACTGTGAAAACACAACAAAATAGCAGCTCCGTTCCGTTTGCTCTAGCCTGAGGCTTGTTGTTTATAACTCTTGTCTCTTGTCTATATATTTGAGCATTTATCATCTCTAAGATGTCATCACCCTTTCCTACGTACCTTTATAAGTCTTTGTGGAGTAGATGAAGTCGATCCTCAGCCTGAGAGGCCTGTGAAAGCAGTAAATGTAGCGCCGCGGCCGTTCACTTCCACTGGTAAATATTTTGAATATTGGCTACGAGACAACGGGCGCGAGTGGCCAACAGCTGACTGCCTGGCTACGATTCAGCCACCTAATAATCAACAATTATCCTTAATCCGAGCTTTGCACCCTACTTAAGTCCTTCGGCCCGGCCATTCATGTCACATCCACTTAAAATATTATCCTTGGGCCGAGTCAAGGAAGACTGTGTTGGGCCTGTACGAATTTATCAATAATTGGCCCGATATACAGTTCCCGCTGCAGGGCCGACATCGGCTTCATCCGATTTGCCGAAACCAGTCGCCCTGCCGCCGGTGCCGATACGTACCCGGCACAAGCCGACACAGGCCCGCATAGCCCATGTTTGCTGGGTCCGATGTAGGTGGGTTGGACTCAGAACCAGGATAATGATACCCTGCAGCCACATCCTTGCTGGACACACCGAGTATGCTTTTCTCAAACATAGTTCTCAACCCAATCCGCCCGGGGTGAATCTAACGGGCAGCCTCGGCACCCAAGTTAGACTTCCCGGGAGGGTGAGGTCGAGAGCTTCATAATGTCACATTCTACTATTTATTTTTTATTTTTTGTTTCTCGAAATCACCTATGGGCCGCCATCAGGCAAAGGGCCCATGTCACCCGGAAAAAGGGTGACGAATCTACACACACACACACACGCATCTAAGTCATGCTCACCTCTACAACTGAGGAGAAAACATCTTCCACATGCTGCTGAAGAAGGGTTCTTAGACCCGAAATCGCGATACAGCAAAATGACAAGTTACGGCGAAGTCATACAAGTGATTACAAAAGAGAATAAGACACTCTTAAGACAAAGAGAAAATATCTTTAAAAAGATATTAAACGCTGAACTAGCTATCACTTTTAACGATATATATAATATATATATATATATATATATATTATATATATATATATATATATATATATAATATATATATAATATATATATATATATAATATATATATATATTGTAACACCTGCCGGGGGGCCTGGCTGGTGTGTGTCCTCGGGTGAGTGAGGAGGAAGAGAGGAAGGTGCCCCCCACCGCCCCTGGTGGGCCCCTCAGTCCCGCGTGGCAGAGCGGCGCCCGAGTTAGTAGGGCTGGGCAGGAACCGTTTTTTTTGGAACCGCCGGTTCCGGTTCCAAAGGCTCTCGGAATCGTGGGAACCGGTTCCGGAACCGGTTCCTCCAGTATTCGTCCAGACTCATTTTTTCTTTGCATAAGTACGTTGAATGTTCATTCAAAATACCTACCGTAGATAACAGTAAAGTCGCCACCTGCAGTCATGTCGCCAGCCGCCAAATATTACGAATTATAGCATTACTACTGATTTTTATGTGCCACTGAAGATGATACACAGTAGTTTATATCAAGCCTGTATATCTACTCTGTTTCAGCGTTGTTTTATGCTTTGTATCTGCATGTATATACGGTTTCAAATTTCGCTACGCGTTCTTTTTTCGGGCGACGACGACAGCGGTACGACACTCAGTAAATAAACACTAGATGGCGACTCTACTGTTGGTAGCCACTTTGTAGATATTTTTTTAATTTGTTCATTTATAGCCATAATATGACACAGATGAAGACACAAAAGGACACAGACTCTCCAGATAGCCCCTTCTAACTTTCCTGAAATCATGTATGTAGAAATGTAAGTATTAACGCAACCACACGTCTGTAAACAGAAAAAAAAGTTGTCCTGGCGACTTAACTGTTATCTACAGTAATCCACAAAAAAATATTTCATTTCTTAGTCTTATTTCCGTGAAAACACGACTTTTGTAAAACGACGTTTTGTTTTGTTTGGCCCCTCACTTTTCAAATTTCTGGGTACGCCACTGATAGCTACCGTCAAGTCATGTATTGTAGATTACTGAGGAACCGTTAAGGCGGAGCCGGTTCCAGAATCGGAACCAGTTCCCAGCCGGCCCAGTCGTGGCGAAACCGTCGGAACCGGTTCCAGAACCGGTTCTCGCCCAGCCCTACGAGTTAGTAGAGGTCTGGCCGTAATATTGAACACACGTGCCGCTCTACTCCGCAGCCTATTGCTACTCCGCAGCTATTGCTATCCATCGTCGTTGGGTTGCTGCGTTTTGGTAGTTGTTGAATCTGTGTTTAGGAAGTTTGCCCTGCATTCACTTGACTCAGTGAATAGCTAGATGGTGTCTTAAGTTGTAGTATTTCTTGCGTAGTATTGACTACACGTTGGGTTCCACCATTTGGGTGAGACTTTCGGGCTGACCACGTGATAAGTTTAGTATTAACAGACGGAAGGCGGGAAACGAATGGTTACCGTGTTTTGGAGTTTTGTCTAGCACAGGAGACACTGAAATACACACACATCGCCTGTACACTAATTAACCTTTGTTTTGCGAGGCCAGCTCATAACACGAATACCAGTTTCCCGTCCTTCTGGGCAGTAAGATGAAAAAGGTGGGAGGTGCACTCCAGTAATAACGTAACAGGGAGGAACTTTCCATCACCACTGTTTAACAGCCCATAGATACAATCGCGGTAGCATTTTGTAGCGTTACGTAGCACATTTCTTCAAGTATCACTTAGAGTGGAGGTGAGAGCAGAGGGTGCTCTCACTCATGTTTGTATAGTGATACAGCCGGGCCTGTCAGTAGCCTAGCTGTAATTGGTAGTATACGTTTGTATTTGAGCAGGACAGTAGAAGGGATAGCGACGGCTACACATTTTCTGGCCCCGGAGGTGCTTGATTTTTTTTAAAGGACTCATCATTCTTCTTCTTGTGACCTTTGTCGCTTAGTATCGCTTAATAGGTCCTCTTCCACTTCGTCTCCTTCGTTAACAAAACTTGTTAACACCCTTGTTTATTTCACCTGGGAAAGACATTTTCATCAGTTTTCAATCCTTTGATTATCATCCTAATTAATTGTCTCTTGTGTGTTGTTATCTCCCAGCACTGCGTTAGGAACACTTTGGTGAGGTTTACAATACTTTTTGTTTCCTTTCTGTCCCCATACAGCCCTAACACCGTACACAGGGCCCCGTCTTTGCTTCTAAGATGGGAAGTCGCCGCACATCTGCACACATGTCAACCAATTCTGTATTTTCTTCTAGAAATTTTCTTGTTATGATGATGCCATGTTGTTCTAATAGGTGACTTTTTTGGGCTCCGGAAGTTATTAGAACTATTCTATTAGATATCTATATCTCCTATTAGAACAACATGGCATCATCATAACAAGAACATTTTTAGAAGAAAATACAGAATTGGTTGACATGTGTGCAGATGTGCGGCGACTTCCCATCTTAGAAGCACTGTACATAAAAGAGATCAATCCCAAGCTTAACGTCCAGGCAAACGACCTACAAGCTCTACCCAGCATGAAAAGAACAAAAGCAAATAGCAGCCTACTCACAGAAAAGCCAAGCGAAGACCAAACCACCAATCAGCGTCTCCCACTCAAGAAGACGAGAAGCAAAAGCTATCTACCAATCAACGACATCGGTAATAGGCTGCGTGGCAGGCAGACCGGCTATAAATAGCGCTTCACTTCGCATCTAAATCATGCTCACCTCAACTCCTGAGGAGAAAACATCTTCCATATGCTGCTGAAGAAGGGTTCTTAGACCCGAAATCGCGATACAGCAAACATGACAAGCTACGGCGAAGTCATAAAAGTGATTACGAAAGAGAATAAGACACTCTTAAGGCAAAGAGAAAATATCTTTAAGAAGATAATAAACGCTGAACTACCGTAGATAACAGTGAAGTCGCCACCTACAGTGAAGTCGCCAGGCGCCAAATATTACGAATTATAGCATCACTACTGATTTTTATGTGCCACTGAAGATGTTACACAGTAGTTTATATCATGGCTGTATAATCTACCCTGTTTCAGCGTTGTTTTATGCTTTGTATCTGCAAATATAACTGTTGCGCATTTTGCTTCTCACGTTTTTCTTCGCCCGATGACAGACAGTAAACAATAGCTTTTCGGGCGGCATGACACAGACTTGCCAGATCTTTCAAACTTGAATAAAATTTATTTTCACGTTGGTAGAGGAATTTTTATATATCCAAGCATCTTCCGCAGCTAATATATATAGAGACTTGTTTTACTTTACCTCAAGGCAGACACTGCGGCTGGACTTGCTGGAGAAAGAGAGCAAGTCACCTTCTCATTACTCCGCAGCGCCTCTTCCATCAAGGCCGCAGTGGACAGAGCGGCACTGAGAGCCACCCGCTGCCTCTTCGAGGAAGCAATGGAGGAGGGGTCAAGGTCGGTGACGTGGTACGCCACAGCAACCCGACGAGAACCCCTCACCCTTCCACCAGGTTTACCTCCAAGGGTGGTGTCCCGCCTAATCCGACTCCGCCTTGGCTACCGATGTGCCTCACAGATCCTGCAGACTGCCCCTGACCAATGCCCGTACTGCTTCGAAATCGAGGATGATCCCCTCCACCATTACATCCTCCGATGCCCAGTGACCCAGGCCCTCCGCCACCAAGTGGCCTGGATCCCGGACACAGACAACGAAGCAGCGGCACTAGCGATAGCCTCTGCCTCAACTCAAATGCTCGCAAATCTTTGTAGCAGATACCCTCCACCTTAAATAAATTAGGCCTTGCAGCAGTCAACCCCCCGACGGGCTCTTAGTTAGCCCGTGTGCTCCCCCTGAAAAGGGAGCACAATAGAAAAACAACAACAACATACTTTACCTCTAATTTCCCTGAATTCCCCAGAGTGGCGACTCACTGTTGGGTTAAAATACTAGCTGGCGACTTTACTGTAGTAGGTATAGGGAAGTCGCCACTCGGTTTTATTTTTGTAATTTGTTCATTTATAGCCCTAATATGACACAGATGAAGACACAAAATGACACAGACTTTCCAGATAGCCCCTTCTAACTTTCCTGAAATCATGGATGTACAAATGTAAGTATTAACGCCACCACACGTCTAAATAACAAAGAAACGTAGAACTGGCGACTTCACTGTTATCTACGGTAGCTATTACTTTTAACGATATATATATATATATATATATATATATATATATATATATATATATATATATATATATATATATATATATATATATATATTATAAGAATACATTTTGTCAAGCTCTACGATATCTACCCTAGGCATCTATCTGTTTCTCCCTAGCAAATACAGATTTTGAGATATACTAGTTTTTATATTTTGAACAGCCTGCTGCCGGTCAATGACGATCAGCTTACTGACGCTCCATACATCTGTCTTTAATCCGTGTCTGACAATAGTTAATGTCTGATGGACAGTCATTGTCAGAATTCGTATTCCACATCGAAAATGTAATTTCTTATTCGCAAGATTTATACGCATGTATGTAATTTCCCCTTGATTTATGGATGGTAATATGCCCAAAAAACAAGCTTTATTCTGCCATATATTAATGGAATTTCAATCCGCTAATACTATAGGGAGCCTGTCGAAATATGCATCTTTTTTACGCCCTACTGTTTTCTCTTAGCTACTACGGTTCTTGAGATATTATGGAAAAATTGGTCCCCCATATTTGTCCGCAGCCTCTTACTTACTAATGCTTCCACGGGCTAACGATTTTTCCCAGCAAAATGTATGCTTGCTTGCAGTCACTATGCCACACTCAGCGCTACAGACTAGACGTACATTCCAGAGAGAGAGAGTTAAGTGGGTACGCATCTGTACATTTCAGTGCCAAACCTTTGGAAACAGATCTTGGCCCAGATGGAGTTCATTAGACAAGGAGAAGCTGTCAATAGGTGAGAAATAAACTTCAATTTTATAACATTTCAAAAATTGGGGTGGGACCATAATTAGACTGTAGGACCTGAGTGTAGGTGCATACCGGAGTTACGATAAAGCTAATGACGAAGATTCTCCGTAAAAAAGGAAACTAACGAGTGTCAGAGAGAACCTCAAGGTCACTTGGAAGACACTCCAAATTGATTAATAAAATAGGGAAATTTTCCTTTCGAAATTATGCATATCGCGGATACGTGGCCCCGAAACTTATGTCGGCTTACCGCAAGCTGTACAATTCTTATGAAGATCACTTGTACGTATGTAAATAAAACTCGACCAAAATTTCAGTTTGCTTAAAAATGGTCAGAAAAACAACCTTTATTGGGTTTTCCCTATTTTTTCCTATGAAAACTATTGACCCAAGACGAAAAATTATATGAATACTTTTTGTCAAATTCTATGAGATCTACCCTATGCATCTATCCGTTTCTTCCTAGCAAATAAACATTTAAAGATAATACCAGTTTTTATATTTTGAAGAACTTGCTGCCGGTCAATGACGAGCTGCTTATTGACGCTCCATGCATCTACCTTTTATCCGTCTAACAAAAATGTTGTCTTAATGGACAGCAATATGTCAGGATTCGTATTCCACTTCGAAAAATTTACATTTCTTATTTGCAAAATTTTTACGCACGTCTGAAATTATCCTTTGATATTTGGCTGTTAATATGCCCAAAAACCAAACTTAATTCGGCCATCTATCAATGGAATTTCAATCCGTTTATACCACAGGGAAGACTGTCTAAATCTACACATTTATACTCTATACTGTTTTCTCTTAGTTACTACGGTTCATGAGCTATGGAAAAATTGCTCACCCTATTTCTCCGCAGCCTCGTACTGATGTGATGATTCCACGGGCTAACGGTTTTTCCCAACACAAAGAAACTTCAGTCTCTTTTGCTTTGAAATTTATTTCTAACGAACATAATTTTGAAATTATGGAGTATACATCTAAAAAATTCTTTTAAATATGATTAATTAATTATTTTTTGCAACCATACTTTGGGATTCTCTTCTCACTGACAAGCCTTTCAATGTTAGGATTGGTACTTGATAATGCACAACGAATATCGCTTTCAACTGCAAGCCGATTCCTCTGTTTGGACTTAATGTGCAACAAACTTGAAAATCCGCTCTCACACATGTATGTTGATGCAAATGGCAAAAGAAATCTGACTCCATGTGTTGACAGATTTGGGTAAGCACCTATCACACTGGCCCAAAATTTGTCCATGGTAGACCGCTGGTACACATCTTTAGCTGCCAAATCATTTTTCAGGTCCAAGAATTCCTCCTGCATATCCTTTGGAACACCATGAACATCTGTTACGAATGGATTCCTGATGAAAGATAACCTATCACTTGTCATGTCCACCTCCGGAAAGTATTGCTGAAATTCATCCCGCAGCTTTTTTAAATGCTCGAGAATATGCACCTGAATGGCTTCCTTTTCCCCGAGCATGGCATCCACACATGGAAATTGAACGAAATTTTTGCCTTCGACTCTTCCGATTCAGAGTTCTAATTTCTCAAGAAAAGCCTTCATGATTCTTTGGTGAGAAAGATTTGCACCTTTCCCTTGCAGCTGAAGATTCAGTTTGTTTAAGAATCCAAAAATATCGACAAGGTATGCAAGTTCTAATTCTGACTGTTCTAGCATATATAAAAAATCATATTTCCCTTGAGCCTGGAGAAATATAATATATTTCTTCTTCAGTTCAAAAAATTATGTTGCCTACATTACTGCTGACAACCACCGTACAGAAGTGTAGAACCGCAACACCTCAAAGGCGGAACACATGTTCTGGCATAATTTTCTGAAGTCTGGTGTGTTCACTGTTGATGATTTGATGTAATTAACCACCTTCACCAATCCTTTGAAAATGGTGTGCTGGTGATCAGCAGTTTTTTTGATGCCAATGCCTCTCTGTGAATGAAACAATGAACTCCGGTTACCAATGGAGCACGCTGTTTCACCAACGCTTGGAAGTCTGATCTTGAGCCTAGCATCGCAAGTGCACCATTAGTGGTAACACCCACCAAATTTACCCAATCCAGACCATTTACTTTAAAGAAATTGTTAACAATTTATAACATCCTGAGCCCTTGTGGTGGTATCAATAGCCTTACAAAAGAGAAACTAGTCTTAAAGTCTCCCTGAGCCATGTATTGTGCAAACACCAATAGCTGAGAAGACAGTCAGACCAGTCGATTCATCCAATTGTATGGCAAACAATGAAGATTTCTTTATTTCATCCACAACTTTTTCACTGATATTTTTTGATCATTTATCCGTCTCGATACTGTGTCATTAGAAACTGATATATAATTTAGCTTCCATGCTGCGTCCTCGCCGACAACAAGCCTCACCATTTATTTTGCACAAAGTAGCACAAGTTGCTCTACAATCGTATAAGGCTTCTTGGCCTGTGGGACTTTGTATGCGACAATGTAGGAAGCACACACTGCATTGGTGGTCTTTTTATAGAATTTACCTGTTGAGTCAAGGCGCTGCCGCTTGAAAGCTGATAACTGCCGCTCGAATAATTTGTATCCATTTGCAACAAATTGGGGTGACATTTTTCGAGATGGAGTTTAAGCTTAGCCTGGCTTCAGTGACTCATTCCCCAAGACTTTGAAAGAAATCAAAACAAGGGTGACCGTTCTAATCCTTCAAACTACCGTCCTTTGACTTCCTTTAGCTTCCTTTAGCTTTGACTTCCTGCCTTTATAAAGCTTTTGAATCTATACCTAACTAGGGGGGGCACTCAGTAGAGCGCATACCTCCGCCCAAATATTCCATTCACCATGTTTAAGGATAGGGAAAATTGGATTTTCAATTGGTTGCCATGGCAACAGTTGTGATTCGATTTCATCCAAAACAACAGTTGTGATTCGATTTCATCCAAAATTAAATCAGTTCTTCCTTATACCAAATAGACTTGGTATACCAAGTTTGGTCCAAATCTACTCGTAACTTTTCGAGTAATCCTGTACACTAACAAACAAACAAACAGACAGACATACCGGGGTGAAAACATAACCTCCCTCCAACTTCGTTGGCGGAGGTAATAAGAAGATTCTTAAGCATCTATCTGCTCACAATCTTTTATCTGATCGTCAGTACGGTTTCCGTAAATGGCGATCTACTGGCGATCTTCTAGCTTTCCTAACTGAATCTTGGTCATCCTCCTTTAGGGGTTTCGGTGAAACTTTTGCTGTTGCCCTTGACATATCAAAAGCTTTTGATATAGTCTGGCACAAATCTTTAATTTCCATACTACCCTCATTCGGTTTCTATCCTTCTCTCTGTACCTACATCTAAAGTTTCCTTTCAAACCGTTCTATTGCAGCTACTGTAGACGGACATTGTTCTTCTTCTAAATCTATCAGCAGTGGTGTTCCCCAGGGTTCTGTCCTATCACCTACTCTTTCTATTATTCATTAATGATCTTCTAAGTCTAACTCAAAGCCCTATCCACTCCTACGCTGATGATTCTACCCTGCATTTTTCAACGTCGTTTATTAGACGTCCAACTCAACAGAAACTAACTGATTCACGGAGAGATGCCACCGAGCGCTTAACTTCTGATATTTCTATAATTTCTGATTGGGGCAAAGCAAACCTTGTTTTGTTCAATGCCTCAAAAACCCAATTTCTTTACCTATCTACTCGACAAAACCTACCAGATAACTATCCCCTCGTCTTCAATATCACTCAACTGTCTCCTTCTACAATGAACATTCTAGGACTATCCATTACTAAAAATCTGAACTGGAAATCTCACATCTCATCTTTTGCTAAAACAGCTTCTAAGAAGTTAGGTGTGCTGTGGCGTCTGCGTCCTTTTTTTTCTCCCTCCCAATTGCTTGCTCTCTACAGGGGCCTTATCCGCCCATGTATGGAGTATGTCTCACATGTTTGGGGAGGATCCACTCATACAGCTCTCCTAAACAGGGTTGAGTCAAAAGCTTTTCGTCTCATCAATTCCCCTCCTCTGACTGACTGTCTTCAATCTTAAAATCACCGACGCAATGTTGCTTCTCTTGCTCTCTTCTACCGTTATTTTCATGCTCACTGCTCTTCTTAACTTGCTAACTGCATGCCTCCCCCCCTCCCGCGGCCTCGCTGCATAAGACTTTCTACTCATTCTCATCCCTATTCTGTCCATCTTGCTAATGCAAGAGTTAATCAGTATCTTTACTCTTTCATCCCTTTTACTGGTAAACTCTGGAACTCTCTTCCTGTTTTATTTTTCCTCTTTCCTATGACTTAAATCTTTTCAAAAGAAGAGTAACAAGACACCTCCCGAACTAAATTGGCCCACCCCTCTTTTTTTTTAAATTCTCTTACTGTCTTCTTTATAGGGATTGGCAACTAAGCGGGCTTTGTGTTACCCATTTTTTTGTGCCCTTGGCCAGTCCATTGTGATGTAAAAAAAAAAAAAAAAAAAAAAAAAAAAAACACACACACACAAAGTGTCGCTTATTTTGTTGAACCCTGACAGATAAGGAAATGATAACTTACCGAGTCAGTCATCATGCGTGCGCCAAACATGTCCGGGCATCAACATCCCGTATAGAAGATAGAAATAACGAAAGAAAGGGAGGCTGGCTCATTCAATTTCGGAGATATCTTGACGCTCCTCTCGTGTAAAAGTCGAAGTCGTAGGAAGGCGGATAAATAGAGCCAGGAGGAGAGTTTCAGAGTTTACCAGTGAGAGGGATAAAATAGTGAAAAAAAGGAAGATTAAATCTTGTTTTATTTATAAGATGGACAGAATAGGGATGGGAGTAAAAAGGAAATCATGAAGCACAGAAGTCTCTTTATTTCTTTATTGGCTATACTGCCATCTCTATACTCACAAACGTTACATTTCTGTCAAATCCATAATAAATATAATATAGTTTCATTCTCAAGAGTTTTATTCCAAAGTGCCACGAGTCTTAACTCAACTACATTTACAACGCATTTAGGCATTGATAATATTGATGCAATTTTTTTGGTTTCCTTGTTCATTTATGATTATATAATATCGACATTTGGACAAAAATAAAAAGGAAAGGGGATTTTGCTGGAAAACTATAACCAGATAACGATAGAAAAACATCAAATTATATCAATAAATCAAAATAGTTTCACCTTGGTAATATCTGGATGCTGAGAACCGGTATTTCATTGAATGCCTTAGAGATCAGTCTGTTATGTAGAGTGTGCGGCAGTTCAACAGGTGTTCCACCAGGTGAGTGATTACCGCGGCTGCTTGGCCAAGGAGAAGGGCGTAGAATGTACCCTGTAGATGGGTGAGCCCGAGCACCACCTCTCCGCCGCTACCCTGAAGAAGGCCAAGCAGACAAAACTATCATACTTGCTTGCTTATATGGCACTTAATGTTACATGGCAATACACACTTGAACGGTGGAAATTAATAAACCCACAACAAATAAATTGAATCGCAATTAAAATGTAGAAAGTTCCGTCCAAACTAAAAAATATAATCGAAAAAGTAACACAGGTTACATACAGTACTGAAAGATGGACATAAAAACTCCTTACCGCACTGAAAGCTCGTCATAAGAGTTCCTTACCGCACTGAGAGATTGTTATAAAAACTCCGTACCGCATTGGAAGATAATCATAAAAGCTCCTTACCGCATTAAAATATAGTCATAAAAGCTCCTTAACGCACTTAAATAGTCATAAAAGCTCCTAACTGCACTGAAAGATAGTCATAAGAGCTCTTTACCGCACTGGAAGATAGCCATAAAAGCTACTTACTGCACTGAAAGATAGTCATAAAAGTCTTTTATCGCAATGAAAGATAGTTAAAAGTTCCTTACCGCACTGGAGATAGTCATAAAAGTTCCTTAACGCACTGAAAGATAATCACAAAAGTTTCTTACCGCACTGAAAGATAGTCATAAAAGCTCTTTACCGCACTGAAAGATAGTCATAAAAGCTCTTTACCGCACTGAAAGATAGTCATAAAAGCTCTTTACCGCACATAAAGATAGTCATAAAAGCTCTTTACCGCACTGAAAGATAGTCATAAAAGCTCTTTACCGCACTGAAAGATAGTCATACGTTACTTACCGCACATAAAGATAGTCATAAAAGCTCCTTACCGCACTGAAAGATAGTCATTATAATTCCTTATAGGCAACAAAGGGTTACTATTAGTGGTTCTAAATCTAAATGGGGGCAGGTAACAAGTGGGGTTCCACAGGGGTCTGATTTGGGCCCATTACTATGTTTGATTTACATCTACAACTTAGATAGTGGGATTAGCAATTATATCAGCAAGTTTGCTGATGATACTAAGGTAGGTAGGATTATTAGATCACAGTCTGATGTAAACAGTTTGCAAGGAGATTAAGATATGTTAAACGAGTGGGTAGTCAGGTGGCAGATGGAATTTAATATTGACAAGTGTAGCGTAAATAATGTTGGTTGAAAAATCATGGTAATAGGTACTGTGCACTATACGCAATGTATCGCTGAAAAGATCAGAAAGTGACTAAGATTTGGGAATACGGGTATAAGATCAGACCTCCGTCCTATGAAACAATGTCTTTAGGCTAGAAATCGAGCTAATGGGGATTTAGGATTCATTACCAGGAGTGTTAAAAGTAGAAGTGCTGAGGTTATTGTAAAGCTTTATTTGGCTCTATAGTCAGACCTCACCTAGACTATGCGGTACAGTTTTGATCCCCGTATTATAGGATGGATATAGCCTTGTTAGTTATTAGTTAGAGTCAGTGCAGAGAAGGATGAACACAATTATACAGGGAATGCGTAACTTTAGTTGTGAGAGGAGATTGAAGTTATTACATCTACACTCACTCGAGAGACGTAGAGTAAGGGGCGATCTGATATATATTTTTAAGTGGTTAAAGGGATACAATGAAGGAGATGTAGGAAAAGTTCTTACGGCTTCTAATCAGGGTAGAACACGAAGTAACGAATTCAAACTGGTAAAACATAGATTTAAAAAAGAAACTGGTTCACAAATAGGGTGGTAAATGATTGTAATGGACTCAGTCATCAGGTAGTTAGTGCGGAGTCAATAGGGAGTTTCAAAAGGAGGTTAGACAATTTCATGGATGGGGATGAAAGGTGGATGTAGGTAGTGTTAAGAAACAGGAAGTACCACGTGTAGGTCTCACGGCCTCTTGTAGCTTCCTTATTTTTTCATGTTCTTATGTTTTTATGTTCTTATTGCACTGAAACATATAGTCATAAAAATTCCTTACCGCACTGAAAGATAGTCATAAAAACGTTCCTTACCGCACTGAAACAGTCATAAAAGCTCTTTACCGCATTGAAAAATAGTCATAAACAGTTTCTTGCAGCATTGAAAGAAAGTCATAAGAGTTCCTTACCGCAATGAAAGATAGATATAAAAGCTCTTTGCCTCACTTAAAGATAGTCGTAAAAGTTTATTTTCGCACTGAAATAGAGTGATAAAAGCTCCTTACCGCACTGAGAGATTGTCATAAAAGTTCCTTATCGCACTAACATATAGTGATAAAATACTCCTTACCGCACTAATAGATAGTCATAAAAGCTCCTTATCGCACTGAAAGATAGTAATAAAATTTCCTTAACGCACTGAAAGATAGTCATAAAAATTTCTTACCGCAACTGAATAGTCATAAAAGCTCCTTACCGCATTGAAATATTGTCATAAAAGTTCCTTATCGCACTAACATATAATGATAAAATACTCCTTACCGCACTAATAGATAGTCATAAAAGTTCCTTATCGCACTGAAAGATAGTAATAAAATTTCCTTAACGCACTGAAAGATAGTCATAAAAGTTCCTTACCGCACTGAAACAGTCATAAAAGATCCTAACCGCACTTAAAGATAGTCATACATTTTTCTAACAGCACTTAAAGATAGTCATAAAAGCTCCTTACCGTACTGAAATATAGTCATAAAAGTTCCTAACCGCACTTAAAGATAGTCATAAAAGTTCCTTACCAATGAAATATAGTTATTAAGGCTCCTTACTGCACCGAAAAATAGTCATAAGAATTACTTACTGCACTGAAAGATAGTCATAAATGTTACAAGTTAGTCATGACTCATAAAAGTTACTTTCCGTATTGAAAAATAATCATAAAAGTCACTTACCGCTCTGAAAGATAGTCATAAAATTTCCTAGAACTGTTATCCCATTGAAATACAGTCATACACATTCCTTACCGTATTTAAAACAAGCTGTCCTGCGTTGCTACCTGTCCTAGTTTCCTTCTCTCCCTCGTCTCTTACATACATCCTAATGACATCATCCATCCAGAAGGTGACCAACCCGCCCTCTAAGATAGCTTGCATGGCTCGGCTAATATCATGCTGGAAGGGCGCGCCACGTCTGTTCAAACGAGGCAATAAAACACTTGGCGAGTATTACCAAGAATTTTTTATCTCAAAGAAATGTCAATAAGCATTAATCCCATACTAGGGTAGTACTAATGCACACACACACACACACACACACACACACACACACACACACACACACACACACACACACACACACAACACAAACACACACACAGACACACACACACACACACACACACACACACACACCAGACACCAGACACCAGACACCAGACACCAGACACCAGTCACCAGACACCAGACACCAGACACCAGACACCAGTCACCAGACACCAGACACCAGACACCAGACACCAGTCACCAGTCACCAGACACCAGACACCAGTCACCAGACACCAGACACCAGACACCAGTCACCAGACACCAGACACCAGACACACAGACACAAAAGCAGTTTGGATATTCATTAATTAATGCATTTATCTTTTATTTATTAATCTATCTGTTTATATATGTATCTCTATATTTGATCATTTATTCATTTTTTTTTTTACTGTTTACCGAAATGCCCAAGCGTTCCCGGAGAAGAGCGGGTACACAGTCTTGCTGACGTAGATGGGAGTGTAACCTTTAGCGTCCGTGTACCGAGTGTCGATGACGGGTCTTATGTAGTAGTAGTTGAAGATATAAGAGAAGCCACCTTCCAACACCTTCTCCAGACCTTCCTCGATGCCCACGGACTGCCAAGGGGTAATTTTTTTAAGAATATAAGAAACTAATAATTCAGTCGCCCAATGGTCCTATAACACATCATACATGGGTCTGATTCAAGTGTGATAGAGAGAAAAGGACGGGTGTTAAGGGTATTGTACTTGGGACTGAGCGTGAAGTACCATATCGCATGAATAATAAATTATTACGGAGTAGCACAGTAATTTCTTAATATCTAGGAGAGTAAGGCAGACGAGATGAAACAACAACCAATGTCAAAAAATATAAATTAATTCGTATGTTGTAATATACTTAGTAAATGAACATCAAGCTATACAATTCAGGTTTCGAAGATGCTCAAAAAATATAATGGACCCGTTTATTCACACCTAAAACACGGAATATTATGAAGCTTTGGATGCAATATAGGCTACATATCACTCTACTTATATTCTTTTTGCTGAAAAATGCACCATAAATTAAATATATGCCTTTTTTGGGGCCAAAATATCACAACACGGCGGAACGCGCTGTGATTGGTTGTGACGTAGTCTACGCACATTGTCTCAGATCTCGCCCAGTTGATCGGCTCTTTTTGGCTCGGCAGACCGTCAGTACCTATCCATTCAACATGTCCCAGACAAAAAGAACATATCATGTTCTTTTTGTTTGTTTTGAACATGTTTGTTTTGTGCCAATATAAAAAACACCACAATTAAAACTCCAGAGAAAGTGTACATAACTATGCCTAAAAACAAGAAAAAGAGGAAACAGTGGTGGATGTCTGCAAGGCGTAATTTCTCGATGAAGGGAAATTCATACTACTGCTGTGGAGACCATTTTGATGTTAGTATTAATGTATGTACTTGTGCATGGCTAAGTAACTTGCAAATGATATGTAGCTGTAGGGTTTTAGCTGAGCTGTGATAAGTTGCGGGAGTGGTATGCACAATGCCAGACTTTTGAGGTAGGGATGAGACAGGCTGGGGGTTTTTCATGTTATGTATACAACACGCAATGAGTTAGGTAAAATTCTAGAGTCCTTTCCCGCCCTTATTAGAGTGGTTTTTTCCTCCAGACCTTCACAGATCCCTTCAAATACCCCTAAAATGTAATTATAAAGTGGGGGAGAGATGCCACCTTCACCCCCCACCCCTCCTAAACGACCCCCCTGGACCACTCAAAAATATAATATGTTTAATATTACTAATCTAACCTCACTATAGCCTAACCTCACTAATAACCTCCTAGCGAGACCCCCCAAAAAAAATAATTACTAACCTAACCTAACCCTGTAAATTTTTTGTTATATTTTACTAACCTAACTAACTTTACTAACTTGCATTACCCCTACTACCGCAAGATGACCAGTAATCCTCCTTCAAGGGATGTGGTAGGTATTCACTGTGTTTGTGAATATATAAGTTGTAGTTTATAAGAAAGAAGTGGATAGACAGGGATAAGTGGCCCATGACACCAGACAAGTGATTACTTTTGGGATCGGCATTCCTTATAGGGAGCTTAAATGAACCTGCAATGACATCATGTACAGCTAAACAGATAGACGAACTCATAATAGAACAGGTAGACTGAGATATATGGCTTTCTTTCCCCACATAAGCAAAACATACACCCTTCGTCACCCTACTCACCACCTCGTCACCACTACAACCTTTACTAACCTTACCTGGACATGGGCTGCACTCCTCCCCACTAGTGCGTAATATTAACCAAATAATGAAAGCAACTTATCTGAGTAGAGTTTGTGTTGTGGGAGGCAGGTGTTAGGGTGACGAAGGGTGTATGTTTTGCTTATATGGGGAAAGAAAGCCATCTATCTCATTCTACCTGTTCCTCTATGAGTTTGTCTATCTGTCTAGCTGTACATGTAATTGCAGGTTCATTTAAGCTCCCTATAAGGAATGCCGATCCCAAAAGTAATCACTTGTCTGGTGTCATGGGCCACTTATCCCTGTCTATCCACTTCTTTCTTATAAACTACAACTTATATATTCACAAACACAGTGAATACCTACCACATCCCTTGAAGGAGGATTACTGGTCATCTTGCGGTAGTAGGGGTAATGCAAGTTGGTGTAGTAGTAGGTAGGAAATAGGAGCGGCCGCTTCACAGCTGTGTTTTGCTCTGTAGTCTGTGCGTTGTTGACGTCACAACATGGCTCTAGTCGTTTTAGAGCGCATACATTTTCCTCCACTTAAATTGGCTGTATCATGAAAAATACTGTTCACATAGAAAAATCAACATCACTGCCCAACTAAATGAGGCTTGAAGATGTCCAATCTATCGTTACCTCAAGTAGAGTAAATGGGTCCAGTCAAAGACTACTCTATATTGGACTTGCTACTCGTGCCCCGCGCCAACCCGCCCATGACCAGTGGAGGCCAGTTTTGCGATTCCTGCCATTTTCGAACATCACCCTCATTTCCCTTCCTGTGGTTTAGCAGTATAAATGATATACCATTATCTTCGTAAATGTTTGTTCTATAATATTATCAAATAAAAAACAGTAAAATACACCAAAGAAATGCCATTATGAGAGAGTGAAGAAATATGCATGAACTTAATATTCACTTAAACTCTTCGCCATTTAATATTTTGCAAGAAAACATTTTAGATGAAACATATCAATAGAAGCGGATTTTCATTAGCTTTCCATTGATATATCTCGTTTTCTGATAAATGAATTACCACCATGCATAATTTAGCGTTAACTAAAAAAATAACATCAATCGGATCGGCAAGTAAAAAAGTGTTCCATGAATACAGTAGACTATGGCTTATCAGTATCAATGATACACTGTTATCTTCATAAAGGATTGTTCTATAATATTATCAAATAAAAACTGTAAAATACACTAAAGAAATTCAATTATGAGACACTGAAGAAATATGCATGAACTTATATTCACTTAAACTTATCGCCATTTAATATTTTGCGTGAAGACGTTTTACATGCAACATATCAATAGAAGCGAAATTTTATTAGCTTTCCATTGATATATTTCGTTTTCTGATAAATGAATTAGAACCATGCATAAATTAGCGTTAACTAAATAAATAACATCATCAATCAGGTAATTTTCCCGCTTGATGAGGTTATTTATTTAGTCAACGCTAATTTATGTATGGTTCTAATTCATTTATCAGAAAACGAAATATATCAATCGAAAGCTAATAAAATCCGCTTATATTGATATGTTTCATGTAAAATGTTTTCTCGCAAAATATTAAATGGCGAAGAGTTTAAGTGAATATTAAGTTCATGCATATTTCTTTACTCTCTCATAATGGCATTTCTTTAGTGTATTATACAGTTTTTTATTTGATAATATTATAGAACAAACATTTACGAAGATAACGGTATATCATTTATACTGATAAACCATAGGAAGGGAAATGGGAGTGATGTTCGAAAATGTCAGGAATCGCAAAACTGGCCTCCACTGGAAATAACCCAAAATGAGTAGCAAGTCCAGTATACAGTAGTCTTTGGTCCAGTTTATGTGTGTGTGTGTGTGTGTGTGTGTGTGTGTGTGTGTATGTGTGTGTGTGTATGTGTGTGTGTGTGTGTGTGTTTGTTTTTACCTAGCTGTAGTATACATGGCCTTAGCTATACTCGTGTGGTCATGTCTCAATCAATCATTGGGAGCATATGCTGGGGGGTGCGCGTCGCCTTGCCCACCCTACGACGCTACTTTCGGGGGTCACCACGCACGAATACCCATGCAGGCTCCCTTCCCATACATAGCAACTCTCAACATGAAACATCAACTTGCCCCAGCCACGAGCCTTGTGGGCGCCCCCTTGGCCTCCTCCACGCCGGATTGTCTCTTACAGAAACAACCCGGTGGGAAGGATCGGTTTCAGTATCGCGTGCCACATGTCCATATAGCCGAAGTTGGCGCTGACGGACTATGCAGGTAATAGGCCTCGATTCAGTCTCACGGTGCAATCGCTGATTTGACACGTAATCATCCCAGCGATACCCCATGATTCTGCGAAGACACTTATTACTAAAGGCAGCGATTCGTCTCTTCAAGTCGATATTTAGTGTCCATGTCTCACATCCATACAGTAAAACAGGGATCACGAGCGACTTAAAGATCCGGATCTTTGTCCTTCTGCACAGTTATCGACAACGCCAAATACTCGTGCTGAGCGAGTCCATAACACCGTGGGCTATGCCAATCAGCCGTAATACTTATTGACGTGACCCGCCGTCATTATGGACTGCGCTACCAAGGTATGTAAACATTTCCAAGATCTCAATGTCCTCGCCGCACGCATGACCAGACTGTACTGTTTCATCTAGTAAGCCCCTAAACACCTGGACCATGGTCTTGAGCCAGGAGATCTCAAGTCCCAAAAGCTTTGCTTCCTCGTGCAGCGCCTGGAGAGCCTACACCAGGATCTCCAGCGATTCAGCAAAGATTACGTACTGCGTCAACGGCAAAAACAAGATCAGTGATCTTGGTATTGGCGGAGGATGCTCCACAATCACTTTGATCTACGACTTTGCCCAATACCCAGTCCGTACAAGTGCTGAAAAGTGATGAAGTAGGGACGCACCCTTGCCTCACTCCGGTATTCACAGGAAGAAATTTTGGATACACCTCCCCCACACTTCACAGTAACTCTCAGTCCCAGAGTACAGGCAAGTCATCAACCCAATAGTCCTTGCAGGAATCCCGCAAAATCCCAGAAGATCCTAGGACTTAGAGTGACTCACGATGCATTGAGTCAATCGCCTTTTTGAGATCAATATAGACTGCAAGCATGTATCCCCTGTCGAAACTCACGTCGGCGTTCCACCAGGAACTGGTTATGTCTGCATATATACTATATGCATCTAGTTGTTCCTATTTTGTGTATATGTGTGTGTGTGTGTGTATGTGTGTGTGTGTGTGTGTGTGTGTGTGTGTGTGTGTGTGTGTGTGTGTGTGTGTGTGTGTGTGTTTGTGTGTGTGCCATTCACCCATGGTCTTATTCACGCGAGCCGGACTCGCGATTGCCCTTTTCACCCTCCCGAAGCGAACTTGGAGCTTTTTATTACCGAACTTTGGGTAATGCTGGGATTTCACACAACACACACACCTATCTCCTTGCTCAAGGGGAACAGCAGTAACCGCCCGAATTTGTTTGTGAATAATCTCAGTGAGTGAGCGGGAATTCATACCGGCTAACCATGGAATGGCGCGCCAATGCTCTATCCACTTGACCATCGTGGCGGTTTTGTGTGTGTGCGTGTGTGTGTGTTTGCGTGCGTGTGTGAGTGTGAGTGAGTTTGTGCGTATGTGTGTCTGTGTGTGTGTGTGTGTGTGGATATTAGGGTACTGCTGGTTAGATATTATATGTATGTGTGAAATGTTAGTATATCCCAACAGCTGAGAGGCGTTGTATGTTGACGCACAACTGACGGGCTGTCGCGCTGGCTGGCCGCCCCGGGGCGTTGGCTGGGAGGGTGTTGAGTTGTGGAAGTATTGGAGATTAAGGAGTCGGCTTGCTGTCCCTCTCGTCCTGTCTTCATTATAACAATTCAAATCTTGTCCTTTCGTCTGTGCCATGATAAAAGCCTTGCAACGTCTTTGTCCTCGTCCTCGTCCTCTTGAAAAAAAGCTGTAGTCCCA
This sequence comes from Chionoecetes opilio, assembly GCA_016584305.1. Lineage (NCBI taxonomy): Eukaryota > Metazoa > Arthropoda > Malacostraca > Decapoda > Majidae > Chionoecetes > Chionoecetes opilio. The sequence continues at coordinate 219,566 of JACEEZ010023454.1, read as the reverse complement.
GAGCAATTAATGCAGGAGAATCTTGTCCTTCTGTCTCTATATACAGAACAGTTATTTGTGGATGGAGCAGTGATTGATACAAGGGCAAGAAGAAGTGCTGATTCGCTGCCGCGAGGTCATGTTTGTTAGACACAGCATGAGCAATCTACTCACTCTTATCCTCTCGCTTGTCTCTCAAGCTTCCTTTGTTTACTTGTTCACTTGCTCATGGTATTTTCCACCATCTTCAAGTGTATTAATTAGTATGTACTCGTTCAGTTATTAATTTAAGGCACGTAACTTATATTACAATTTAATGTTGCCACATACCACCGTTGTCGTCTTTTTATGTTAGGACATTACCAATATGTGTTGCAACGCAACACTATGCCGTGATGTAATGTTGCACATTCCACCGCTGAGTCACCATTTATGTTACCCTTTTTAGTAAGGTTATTTTACAGGTAACGGGATCACACCATGTAGATACAGGCTACTGACCTGTAAGGGGTGATTGCCTGATGATGCCCTCTTGATAGGCAGGTAACTTTGTTCGTTGCCCAGAGGTACACATCAATGAAGTGGTATAAGGTGGTATTGGGCTAATCGTGGTCGAGCGGTTTTTTAAGTAATTTATAAGTATTTTTTAGTGCCAAAGGATTCGAGTAAGACAATATACTATCAACAATATATAATAATATATATATGTACACTTGTGAAGTTTATACAATAATAATGTCACGGGGTTCTTTTAGGTAACGGCCATTGAAACTAATGTCTAATAGACAGGGCCTGAACAACTATTTACGTGACAAAGTACTCTCACACCCTCAAGTGTGTAGAGTACACACAGACCCTCTTGAAGGTGTCTTGAGCGCCAGGTATCGCGTCTCCCCTTGTTCTGCTGCTCTCCGTTTCGTCGACAGCCTATAAGGAGATTGACCGGAACTTCCAAGATTCCGGTCTCTCATGGCCTGTGGCGCGTGGACAGGCTCGCGTGGTGAGTCAGCATCAGCATCCTTGCTCAACACGCTGACACAACTCTCACCATGCTGGTTTGTGCATTTCATCAAAAGGTGATGATGATACAGGTAGACACACAGACACACACACATCCTGCTGTTGGGATATACTAACATTTCACACATACATATAATATCTAACCAGTACCCTAATATCGCTCGGTCACCTACTCCATTGCGTCCCCGCGATGGTATAAAGACATGTATACCTAACTTTGTTACATCATTGTGTACTAAAGATTCTCAGTGTTGCCAATGATCCTTAAAAAATACCTATACAAGGTGAGGGCTTTCATGACAACATAGCAAAGAGGAATCCCACTAAATGTTTGGTATAACAGGAGTAATGATATAAGGACAATGCACTTAAGGTCATCAATAAACTGGTAGAGTACTTTACAACAGAATCTAAAAATGAGTTATTAGAATAAAAATGAACTCAAAGTCTGTTAGTAATGTGTTAATGTCCCTGCAAATATTAAGAAGTGCGTTGCCAAAACTCCGCGTAGTCACTTAATAACACTTGAAGTGTGGAGTGAAGATAAAACACAGCAGGGCCTTGAGGACGTGAGTAATCGCACTGGCAGTTTTATTTATTTCATTCATTTATTATTTATACTTTAGGACCTGCTTCTTTAACCCGTACACTGCGGATACCTGGGGGGAGATGCTGAGAAGTGCCATAGAGGTAAGGCGAAAAGAGCGCCTTACCCGTCTTCAGGCGCTTTTGTAACGGCCCGGCTAAGGCACAGACTAAAGCCCATGTACAGTCGAAAGTTCAGGCGCTTTTGCACTGCCTTACACCTCCAAAGCCTATGGCGTGGGCGTGGTCCGAGAATCCTACTAGCCAATCACGTTGCCTATCTGAGCGCTGCTTAGGCAGCTTCGACCAATCACAAGGCTTGAACACGTCTCTGCTGAAGCAAGGAATGTTGTCCCTCCCTCCCTAACCAAGCACTTATGGCAAGGATACACCGCTCTCCCCCGCCAAAAGCTGTTTCATCACAAGTTTGACGTTCATCGCAGGTTTTGACCACTTATATATTTTTGCATTGGGACGTGCCATACACCATGATAATCGTTAAGGTGTGCCGATTCCGGGACAGTGAGTGAAAATTTAATGCAAGCAACATTCCAGGAATAAGGAGAAGATGAATAAAAAAAGGTGAAAAAAAAGTTTATACACGATTTCATTTTGCTCTCATTATCTTATTATAGGTATAGTTTACTGCAAGTTTTATGCATTCATGATATGCACTAATGTCTCGTGAAGATGATGGTATGTTCAGCTGTCCTAAATATCATCTGGTAGTATGATAATACCGTGTAATAGTTCAACATTTTAGTGCGGGCGGAGCACCTGCCGCCCGCCGCTCGCCGCCCGCCCCTAACCAACACACAACACAACATTTCTTATCACCAGCATATAACACCCTATAATGCCGCATTAGTCTTGCACGATCAATTCATACATACCTTGCAACACTATTAATACGTAAACACCAATTGTTACGTTGTAGGAACTGAAACAAGGCTGTATTTGCTTTATAAACAGAAGATGAATGTCTGTCAAAGGCCCTCAGCAGCTCACTAAGTCAGGGTCTGACCATGCCTTAGTTTTCAGCGCCTTTAGCGGTGCCACTAAGGCAGCAATCTCGACTGAGCATAGCGGTGGGAGGGCGTTTCGCCTTACCACAGGCGCCCTAGTGGATAGGGCGCCCTAGCTCACTCTCAGCATCTGGCCCCTGTGTGACAATATCTCTGTGTAGGCGGGACTTTTGCCAGAATTCTTATAGTCGCTAAACAAACTTGAATGTGTATCAATGTATTCGCCATATATTTGTGCAACCGCTAAAAAAATTTTTTTTTGCTTAAGTCTTGTGGTTATTCTATAATTGTACTTGCAAGATGAAGAGCGTTGAGGTTTATGGAATCCATGGTACAGCTCGTTCACAGAAAACAGGCCGCAAGGGTCTTTCTCTCTATTCCCTCTGCCCGCGATAGGGAGAGACCTGTCAGCACCTTCACCTTCCATGCTGGTCACTGGGTCATTGAGCCTATGTGTGGCCCGTGGGTCATTCTCAGGTAAAGTAAAGTTGCCAGATTTCACCGGCCGAAAAATTTGCCCACCTTTTTTAATTTGGCGGCCGCCCAATTGGGCATACTCGCGTTTTCTCTTATACGTGACAATGAGCGATGGAACCGAGGAGTTGGCTTTGGCTGCAATGGCATTGGCAACTTGTATACAAGCTCACCAACATATAAACAGAAAACCCAAAAAACGAAGAAGAGAATGGTCAAGACCTTGGTTGGCCAAAAAGTCAAAAAACGTGTTCAACAACCTTTTAAAAGAAATGTTCCTGGAGGATTCTCGTGGGTTTTACGAGTTTCACAGGATGTCCAAAGACAATTTTGTGAAGCTGCTGAACCTGGTGTCACCTCTCATCCGAAAACAAGACACCAAGTTAAGGAAAGCTGTGTCACCAGCTCAACGCCTGTCAGTTACACTCCGCTACTTGGCCACAGGTAAATGATTACTTTTACGATATTTTGCTCATTTCAACCAGTAATAGAGTACGAGGTTTGGGTAATTATTTTGGGTAAAACTTCGGTAGTGTGCTTTCACCGATTTTGAGGCCGAAACTTGGTTTTCGTGATTAGTTTTGAGGCACTCGTGGAGAATGGGTCCCTCACGGACAGCGGTACAGCGGTTATAATGGACGAGAGTTTCGCGGTCGTTTTCAGAGACACCGTCTATTTTTTCTTGGCCTACAATAGGTGCTTGTTCTAATGGAGATAGTTTCGTTTTGTGCAAACCCATAAAAAAAAAAATATATACTTTGTGGTTAAGGTTAGATTAAGTTTCATTAAAACCTATAAGGTTAGGTTAAGTTTCATTAAAACCTTTAAGGTTAGGTTAAGTTTCACTAAAACCTTTAAGGTTAGGTTAAGTTTCATTAAAACCTTTAAGGTTAGGTTAAGTTTCACTAAAACCTTTAAGGTTAGGTTAAGTTTCATTAAAACCTTTAAGGTTAGGTTAAGTTTCACTAAAACCTTTAAGGTTAGGTTAAGTTTCACTAAAACCTTTAAGGTTAGGTTAAGTTTCACTAAAACCTTTAAGGTTAGGTTAAGTTTCACTAAAACCTATAAGGTTAGGTTAAGTTTCATTAAAACCTTTAAGGTTAGGTTAAGTTTCACTAAAACCTTTAAGGTTAGGTTAAGTTTCACTAAAACCTTTAAGGTTAGGTTAAGTTTCATTAAAACCTTTAAGGTTAGGTTAAGTTTCACTAAAACCTTTAAGGTTAGGTTAAGTTTCACTAAAACCTTTAAGGTTAGGTTAAGTTTCACTAAAACCTTTAAGGTTAGGTTAAGTTTCACTAAAACCTTTAAGGTTAGGTTAAGTTTCATTAAAACCTATAAGGTTAGGTTAAGTTTCATTAAAACCTATAAGGTTAGGTTAAGTTTCATTAAAACCTTTAAGGTTAGGTTAAGTTTCATTAAAACCTATAAGGTTAGGTTAAGCTTCATTAAAACCTTTAAGGTTAGGTTAGGTTAGGTTTCATTAAAACCTATAGGGTTAGGTTAAGCTTCCTTAAAACCTTTAAGGTTTGGTTTGGTTTATTTTTTTTTTTTTTTTTTTTTTTTTTTTTTTTTTGCGCAAAATAAAATTACCACCATTAGAACAAGCACCTATTGTAGGCCAAGAAAAAATAGTCGGTGTCTGAAAACGACCGCGAAACTCTCGTCCATTATTACCCGGACGGCTGCTAGGTTTGGTTAAGGTTAGGTTTAGTTTCATTTTATGGTAAATATCCATATGAACACCGAACTCACTTTGGTGGACGGAACTATTTTTTTCTGGTGTTTTTATGTGTTGTGTATGAATCTGCGAACCGTTTCTGTCGCAATTTTTATTTTTTTATTTTTATTTCGGTAGATAAAGGTAGTGGTTTTTTTTGTTTTTTATATGGGTAAAGATAAAGTTAGGTTAGGTATGGTTTAGGTTAGGTTAGGTTAGGTTAGGTATGGTTTAGGTTAGGTATAGGTAAAGGTAGGTTAGGTGTAGGTTAATTTTTTTTTTTGTCATTTTTGCAAAAAAAAAAAAAAAAAAAAAAAAAAAGCGACATAAACGGTTAGCAGATTCATTCAAAACACATAAAAAACACACCAGAAAAAAAAAATTCGTCCACCAAATTGAGTTCGGTGTTCATCTGGATATTTACCCATTTTATTCCTGACATATTTTCCTGGGCAATTTTGAGTTGTTTTGGAATAATCAGAAGTTTGTATTGTCCGCCTCACAAACTATTTCTAACCTTAACTAACCTAACCTAGCAGCTGTCCGTGAGGGACCCACATTCTCCACGAGTGCCAGTTTTGATGTGTAATGAATGAATCTGGCACTAACTTTTGTCGGAAATAATACTTGATATCATCTGTTACTAAACCAAACCCCAACCTCTAACCTAACCTAACCTGATTTAACCTAAGTTAACCGTTTCTGGCCGAAATAACGGTGCATATTCGGTACTACATCTAATGCCATTATTATTTAATTGCGCTATGGGATATGGGGTTCCAAATATAAGAATGACGAAATCTACACGATGATGTAGATAAGAATCCTAGGAATTTTGAAAGCCCACTACCGAACTAATACCATACTTTTATGTGGAATTTTTTTTACACTAGGACCAGAATCTTCCACACAGTTGGGAGTATGATTTCTGTTTACCTTAATGGATTCTGAAACACATTATCTCTAAGAATTTCCGTCGCAAATCACTACTTTGGAGATTTACGTTGTTTTTAATAGGAAGGAGATTGTATAGGATATGAAAAAATATCTAACCTAACCCACTTCCTGACTCCCGTCATATCTCTAAAAGTAATTATTAGCGACGGAAGCTCATAGAAAATATTTCTTAGAATCTAGTAAGGTAAACAGAAACCATACTCACAATTGTGTAGGGAAATCTGGTCCTAGTGTAAAATAATATATTTGATGTGTTAAGAATGATGGTTACATGGAAAATTGTCAGAAATGCTTAATTTTGCAGGTATCCCCCCTTTCTCCCCGCTATAGGTTAGGCTAAGCAACCAATGTCCAGGTTAGGTTAGTGAACTAGCGGGGAGGGAGGGTCTGTAGGGTTACAATCCCCCAGTTATGTCAGATTATGTAACCAATGTCCATGTATTGTATTAATATGCAGTTTTACTGTTGTCAAGATTTAACGGGAATTTTTTAGGAATAGGTAGGTAATTCGTGTAGACTCGGTTATATATTTTTCTGTCAACTCGGCTTTATAGCATCACATAGTGTGTTTACAGGATATATTTTGTCATTCACATAATCTACTACCGTGCAAAACTAGTTGCCATTTTCCCCCCCCAAAACCACGTTTTCCCGACGGGTTTCCAGGTTTTAACCTCCTACCTAAACCCAAATTTGCATTAAAAAAGGGTCTGCGGCTCTGAAGCTGATTCTGCTCACAGGGTGAGCAGAAATAATTATTGTACTAGTAGCTATTACCGTTATTATCATCATTCTATAATTATTATTACCAATTATTGTTGTTGCTACCATTTTTATATTATTATTATTATTATTATTACTATCTTTTATTGTTGCACATGCCTTCGGGAAAAATAAAATTTACATGATTGGTATTATTCAAGCACAAGCTAACATGATCTTATACTTTCAGGAGAATCTCGCCGCTCATTGGAATTCCAATACAGGATAAGCCACAACCTGATATCCAGCATAATACCAGAAGTCTGTGATGCCCTGTTTGCAGTCTGAGGGGCACCTACCTCAAGCTTCCTACAACATCTGCTGAGTGGCAAGAAGTGGCAAGCGGCTTTAGCAATGTTTGGCAATTTCCTAACTGCATAGGAGCCCTTTGATGGGAAGCGCTTCCTTGTGATCAAACCAGATAACACAGGAGCAGAATATTTTGACTACAAATCCCATCACAGTGTCATTATGTTAGCTCTTGTTGATGCATCATACAAGTTCTTGTACATTGATGTTGGGGCCCAGGGTCGTGCAAGTGATGCCGGTGTATGGGATAAGTGCAACTTAAAAAAATACATAGAAGACAAGAAGCTTCAGGTACCCAGTGAATCACCATTACCTTATTCATCAACACAATCTCCATTTGTAATTGTTGGTGATGATGCATTTCCACTCAAGACATACATGATGAAACCTTATCCAGGAAAAAACTTGACTGGTGACCAGAGAATCTTCAATTATAGATTGTCTCGAGCTAGGCGTGTTTCCGAAAATGCCTTCGGAATACTGGCAGCAAAATTTGGTGTGTTCCAACAAGCTATAAAGTCAAAGCCTGAATATGTAATTAAGATTATATGTGCAGCTGTAGTGCTTCATAATTTTTTGCGGGTGAACTGTAAGGTACCCTTATCTCCGGAGACCATAGAAAGGGAAGACACTGACCACGGAATTGTCATTCCAAGACAGCGTCAGGAGGCAGTTGGATTTGAGAGACTACAGGCACCTGGTAGGGGACACTCAAATCAGGCTAAAGTAGTGCGCGATAACTTTAAGAATTACTTCATGAGTAACGGGAAAGTAGAATGGCAGGAGAAGATGGCACTACTACACTGATAAACCAACATCTAACTTTCCTTAAGAAACTCGCTATTCTTAGTCATCGTCCAGACCCATTTTTTCTTTGCATAAGTATGTTGAATGTTCATTCAAAATACCTAATCCACAAAAAATAATTAATTTCAAAGCCTTATTTCCCTAAAAACATGACTTTTGTAAAAAGCGCGGGAAAAATAACAGCTACATTCCAGCCGTGGCGCGAAACTTGCTGGCGACGTCACAGCAGGAAGCCTCCCAGCCCCGCCCGAAGCAGACACACGGAGACTCAGAGAAAAATAAAGTACCCGTAGAATCCCGGGGTGCTTCCGATATTTTTTTTGTGCGACACGGCACATACTTGCATCAAAAAATCCCCAAGTACTACATTTTTCTCCAAGTCTCCGCAGAGCTGGATGCAAAAAGTGACAACATATTGTTGATATACTCGATCATGGCTATATTTTGACTGCATTAAATCAGGAATGATGAAATGGTCTGGACGATTACTTTAAAGCCAGTCTTTATGCTTAAGTAATTCATGTATTTTACCAACTTCCCTTACTAGTGTATTGACCAAAGGTTTTCTAACCAGTTCATGGTAAGTTTAGGTTACATATAATCCCCCAAGTTATGAGAAATTATTTTTTTTAGCTCCAAAACACCCCTAGTAAATAAGGTCTTGGGTGTGAAAGGCCAATGTCCTGTCTTTGGGTGTAGTTGCAGCCTATGTACTAACTCTGTTGCATGCATAGTTTTCTTCTCATAAATTAGCAGGCCTTGTAAACTACAGTGAGGATGAATTCGTATTTTCCCTGTTTGCACATATTTACAATTTTGGATATAATAAATGATTAAGCACAGTATTTACATATAATTTATACTTAATACAGGAGTGAGTTCTGGGACATGTGAGTTCTGGTCTGGAGTGTGTGTGTCACGTTACGATACATGTATGGGTATGTCGTGGTGTTCTGAGAATGTAAAGGAGTTATAAGATCACAGGTGTATTGTGTTGTGATTTGGGTCGTGATGTGTATTGGGGGCGAAGATATCACCGTATGAATGCTACTTGTTGGTGAGACCATAGATATACATATGTGAGTGGTGATTGTGTGTGTCTGAAGGTGGTGGGACTGTGATAGCATACATTTTGTGTTGAAATTTTTTGTTTTGGAAAACTGGTGGGTGTGGTGATGACACTAAATAGCGACTTGAAGAGGCGTATCATGTCTTTGGCAATAAGTGTCTTCGCAGAATCATGGCGTATCGCTGGGATGAGTACGTGTCAAAACAGCGATTGCACAGTGAGACAGATGTTTCTTGTCGAGAGCTGCTTGGGGACTTGCCGTAGTGACCTCCGGGAGTGGTGTCGTATGGTGGGCGAGGCAACGCGCCCCCGGCGTATGCTCCCAATGATTGATACTTAGACTTGATTTTGGGTTTCACTGTGGTACTTTTTTAGGCATTCAGTTACCACAGACATAATTTTTTCTGTACATTCCATTTTTATGTGTTTGTGTGTGTCAGGAACATATTTCATGAAGGACATCAATGATTGTGTTGCAATGTCTTGAACCACTTCTGCGGGACGTTTCTCTTGGGCATTCATCATGCTTTGGACACATTTTAATGTCTCTAATAATGTTTCGTGAGTCATTTCGTCTTTGGTTTTTGCTGTTTTGCGTTGGTGTTTGGGAGTCCATGTGGGTATTGCAGGTACTGATGGCTTGGTGGCTGTATTGGAAGCCTCGCATGAATTTGAGCTGGGAGTTGGATGGAGAGTCACTATTGGAGAGGATGCACATGTAATTGTCTGCTCTACCTCTTGCAAAGCTTCTTGGGCTGTCCATTTTGTTGTGTTTTGGGGTGAAGCAATTTGAGAGGCTGCTGGGGTGATGGCGAGTGAACTAGAAAGGATATGGCCAATGAAAGGTTTGTCTTCTTTCTCACTGGCATCCATGAGGTCTTCTAGCGTCCCTTCATAAATCACTTCAGCTAAGTCTGGTTGTGGCTGGACGTTGTCGACTGTTTGGACTTTACTGTAGACAGGTGTCAGGAAGGTACATGCCTCGAAGTATTCCCATTTGGGAGTCACCGTCCCTCCTGACCCACTGGGTGTCTTCTCTACTTTGCGCAGCTGCTTTTGGAAATGTCCACGCAAGTAGACAAACCGGAACATGACATCAGCTGAAACAAACATCAATGGTGAGCCATTCTGGTTTGACAAGACTGTGCACTATATACAGTACCAAAACCCCTGGCCATAAACAAGGAAAAATTCAGTCATGCAATTAAAAAAAACCATATTGAGGAACTACAGATGGAGACGGACCTAACTGCAACGTACACTCGCATACACGCTCCCAACAGTCCTGGACACTCATACACTCTCCCAACAGTCCTGGACACACTCATATATTCCCCCAACAGTCCTGGACACTCGCATACACTCTCCCAACAGTCCTGGACACTCGCATACTCTCTCCCAACAGCCCCGGACACTCGCATACACTCTCCCAACAGCCCCGGACACTCTCATACACTCTCCCAACAGTCCTGGACACTCTCATACACTCTCCCAACAGTCCTGGACACTCGCATACACTCTCCCAACAGCCCCGGACACTCTCATACACTCTCCCAACAGCCCCGGACACTCGCATACACTCTCCCAACAGCCCCGGACACTCTCATACACTCTCCCAACAGCCCCGGACACTCTCATACACTCTCCCAACAGTCCTGGACACTCGCATACACTCTCCCAACAGCCCCGGACACTCGCATACACTCTCCCAACAGCCCCGGACACTCTCATACACTCTCCCAACAGTCCTGGACACTCTCATACACTCTCCCAACAGTCCTGGACACTCTCATACACTCTCCCAACAGTCCTGGACACTCTCATACACTCCCAACAGTCCTGGACACCCTCATACACTCTCCCAACAGTCCTGGACACTCTCATACACTCTCCCAACAGTCCCGGACACACGCATACACTCTCCCAACAGTCCTGGACACTCTCATACACTCTCCCAACAGTCCTGGACACTCGCATACTCTCTCCCAACAGCCCCGGACACTCGCATACACTCTCCCAACAGCCCCGGACACTCTCATACACTCTCCCAACAGTCCTGGTCAGTGCGGAGTCAATAGGGAGCTTTAAATGGAGGCTGGATAAATTCATGGATGGGGACGAAAAGTGCATGTAGGTAGTGTTAAGTAACAGGAACTAACGCGTATAGGTCTCACGGCCTCTTGTAGTTTTCGGTTATAATGAACGAGGACTTCGCGGTTGTTTTCAGAGACACCGACTAATTTTACCTGGCCTACATAGGTGCTTTTTCTAATGGAGATAGTTTTAGTTTCCGGAAACTTATTAAAAAAAAAACATTATCACCGAATTTTATGCATGGTTAAGGTTAAGGTTAGATCAGGTTATATTGAAACCTATAAGGTTAGGTTACATATACTTTGTGGTTAAGGTTTGGTAAGTTTTCATTAAAACTTATAAGGTTAGGATTGGTATGTTTTATTCAATCACTTCCCTGTTATCTGAGACCCTGACAAAACTCTCCCGGCCAAGTTTTAGTTTTTTTTCCTGATGAAGATACAGTGTTTGTAATGGAAACTGCGACCATACAATTCGGTGATGAAATTATTATTATTTTTATTTTTTTTTAATATGGGTTTCCGGAACTATCTCTATTGCAAAAAGCACATATTGTAGGCCATGAAAAACTAGTCAGTGTCTCTGAAAACGACCGCGAAGTCCTCGTCCATTATTTCTTATGCCTATTGACCAACACTCCCCTGACGCTAAATATGCAGTTTCAACCAATACACCCTATTGACCAATACTCCCCGGACGCTAAATATGCAGTTTCAACCAATACACCCTATTGACTAACACTCTCCTGACGCTAAATATGCAGTTTCAACCAATACACCCTATTGACCAATACTCCCCTGACGCTAAATATGCAGTTTCAACCAATACACCCTATTGACCAATACTCCCCTGACGCTAAATATGCAGTTTCAACCAATACACCCTATTGACCAACACTCCCCTGACGCTAAATATGCAGTTTCAACCAATACACCCTATTGACCAACACTCCCCTGACGCTAAATATGCAGTTTCAACCAATACACCCTATTGACCAACACTCCCCTGACGCTAAATATGCAGTTTCAACCAATACACCCTATTGACCAACACTCCCCTGACGCTAAATATGCAGTTTCAACCAATACACCCTATTGACCAATACTCCCCTGACATAACTGTGGGCGCCCCCCCAGACCCTCTGCTAGTTAACTAACCTAACCTGGGCATTGATTACGTAACCAAACCTCATTGGGGGGGTTTCGCTCCCCAGCCACCCCTTCTGTTATTTTTCATTTCTGCCAGCTGTTGTAGGAGCAAGAAATACTCCTTATGATGAGAACGAAACATTCACGATACTTAAAACAACCGATCGTGTATTGGTTGTTCCTGCACTGATACCGCTGATGACTTTTTTAATACCACCCCAGGACCACACGAGCGTACATATATAAAATATATATATATATATATATATATATATATATTTTATATATATATATATATATTATATATATATATATTATTATATATTATGAGTTACCTGTCGTCATGTTGGCCAAGGAAGGAAATTCAGTTTTCAGCTTATTGCCGATCTCCTCGAACAGGGCTCTCCTCAAAGTTTTCTTGTGGTAGGTTGGAAGTTTCACATTCCATAATGTCTCTCTCTCCCTGACTTTTTCCACAAGCGATGGGTTGCCTCAGAAGACCAAGACAGTGTTCGGTCCATTTCTTCCTTGTTGTTTAGGGCTGCGATGATCCGAAGGATAGGGGGTGAGGGCGAGGAATGGAAGCACGTCTATACAGGGCGGTGGAGGTCGAAACGCGCGCCAAAATGTGTTTGTTTATACTTGAATTTCTGAGGTCAAGCGAGTGTGTAGCTTTGATTTAATTATCAATGTATAGTCCCTCATCGTTGAACATCTCAGAAAAATGTAATTATCTAGGATTACTACGATGTATTATCCTTATTCTTGAATAAAGATATATAATTTTCTTCAATTAGCTTGCTTCAATACTATAGACCCTCAATCTTCTCTGGTGCCCAGACATAGTGAGGCTGGGTCGCCCACGAATAAACGATTCGCTCCGTCCACCGCTAGGCGTCGATGCTGGGCAGTTTTTCAGCCACTGAACGGCCATTGGACGCCCAGTCCACGCTAAACCGCCCAGTCCACGGGTAAAAATGGCTAGTGTGACCGCCCCTTTAGTGAGTGACCAAATGGGCATAGCCGCGCTTTACGGGTTAAACTTGAGGAGTAGATACGGCTTGTAAGCTAATAAAATCTGACTCCGGGTCGGTACTAAAAATTATCACAACATTAAGATATGCATATATATTATTTGCATACCACATAAAAGTGATAGGAGCTGATTTCAGCTCAAATAGTATTATAAATCTATCAAAATGTGCGCTGGGAGTGCCAAATGGCAGTAACTTCCCTTGACATACGCAACATTGGCATTTGCTGCTTTTAAGAGTTTATTAATTTTATTTATTTATTTTATTTCGTTATTTAGAGACCTATTATTTTAAACTTACGGAGTACGGCTTCTCAGCTAATAAAAATGTAGACTCCGGGTCTGTAATATACATTTTCACGTTAAGATATGCATTTTATTTATATTATTTTATTGCATATCAGAGAGTAATGTATTTATTTAATCATTCTCTGAGAAGTGATAAGAGCTGCCTTCAGCTAGAATAGTATTCTAAGCAATAAAAATGTGCATAAGGAGTGCCAATGGCAGTAATTAATCTCCTTTGACAAGGGCGCCTGTGGCACCTGGCTGCTAAATCATTAATAGTTTTTGTGTTATAATATCCTTACATAGACAAAAATATATTCCCTGGCAGAGAAACTTGGGCGTAATAGCACCAGTGGCCTGAGGAAGAGTCTTCGGCAGGGGCAAAAGAAAAACTACCTGCAACGGATGTGTTAGAATTTAGACACCGAGTTAGTAGGAGATTATCTGAGGTGCAGTAAGGTTATGTTATGTTACAACCAGAGGTACTCGGAGGTGTTTTACTTTCATCCCTCAATTCAAGCGTTATTTCCTCAAACATAGGTTAACTTCCCTGTACTGTCATTACCTGATTCCTCAGAGGCTAGGAGTACATGTGTTATAATATATATTCTAGCAACCTTCCCTCGGTGAATACTTCACTCGCATTCTAACTTTGCTAAAGAGTCTATAAATTCATAAGTAAAACTTTAATTAAGTAAACTATTATCTCTCATCTCCTGGCTTTTAAGGCAATGCAAGAAGGAAAATTTAATATATATTACATATAGGGAAGATATGAGAAGCTAACAAATTATTAAGAATTACAAGAAATTATGAAATATTAGCGGTAAGCATATTTAAAACATCTATAGAAAAATAACTGAAAAATTAATTACTTGAAATTCCTTCACATGGCTATTTAAGCAAAAACAAATGTGAAAATATTTATCTCACCACTAAGTGTTATTTATGTAAGCGAGTGGCGTATTTAAAATATGTATCATGTAGTGTCAGCTACAATGTTGTACTCACTACTATAGTGTAGAGTCAGTAAGGCAAGTCCATCCGTACAGCTGAATCAGGGGTGTTTCCTCCAAGGGCAGTGTCACAGAGTGTCACAATGTCTGTGTGTATTTGTGTGTGTGTGTGTGTGTATGTGTGTGTATGTGTGTGTGTTTACGCGCGCGTGTGTGTGTTTGTGTGTGTGTGTGTATTTGTGTGTGTGTGTGTGTGTGCGTGTGTATGTGTGTGTGTTTACGCGCGCGCGGGCGTGTGTGTGTGTGTGTGTGTGTGTGTGTGTGTGTGTGTTTGATGGAATAACGATACACTTTTCCCACATACTTGCATACGCTGGTACACTTCAAGCATGGCAGGATTCTGACTAGTGCTTAGGTATGATTTGAGGGATCCCGTCATCCTTCGCACGCCCCAGGTCCAGCCCTCGCTCTCTCTCCTGTGCACAAGATCCTTCATGTTGTCAATAGCGTCTGACTTGTCCTGAACCACCAAGTGAGATATCAGGGATGATCTGTAGCCCGTTGTCACTACTAAACACACGACCAGCCAAAATCCAACTAAGATCTGCAAGAAGGTTATTTTTTTTACTGTTCTTTCTTTGTTAAGCTTCGTAGGAAATTGAGTTAAAGTAGAAAAATCAGCAACAAAATTCCCACCAATTGTAATACCCTATAGATAATTCAGTAAGGGTCATCTATAACACGAATGGGGCCTTCACTCCTATTGGTGTGACTGTGGTATGTGTGTGTGTGTATGTGTGTGTGTGTATGCGTATAAGTCTATGTAATTGTAAAGACTTTCTTGGGCTAAGTTTAAATGGTACTTCCACTTTATACACATTTATTTATGAGTCCAATAAGGAACTTAGATTATTACAACCAGATATGTAGTGAACCAGCCAGTGAGTCTCGGTGGAGCGCGTGAGATAAGCGTCCTGGTAGTGTCGTGATCCGAGATGTTCCCCTTCCTTCCCCGGCTTCTGACCGCTCCTCTCTTGTGTTATAGGTGTCGTCGACATTTATAAAAGGCTAATACATATACATTTGGCCTGTGACCTACTTGCTCGAGCTAATAAAGTGCAAGCTGTACTTGGTTCTCACGATGAACCAGGAAGATATACATATAATTATATATACATTACATATATATAACCAGTAAGACGCCTTAGTCGGCGAAGGACGAGCGAGCCCGTAGAAACCCGATAGCAAGGAAATTTGTCTGCTGTCATCTAAACTCCATTTACCTTTGCCTTTTTACGCTGAAACTGTTGTTTTATATATTTGCCTAATTCAACTTTTTTCCACCACTCTGCCTAGTTACTCACCTGAGACTTTCTGTGGCATTAGTTAACAACACAGTCCGCCGCGTAAAGGCTGCCACAATGGACTGCACCGTCGCTTTTTGTTAACCCAGAAGGAGGTCCCGGCAAGTGGCGGAACAGAGGACAGAAGTCCTCGAACTTGTCGTCCTCCGGTCCAGACACCCGGATCCGCGGGAAGATCCGGGGGACGGCTGCTTGTCTGCACTCGGTGTGATTGTCGAGGTTGAAGCGCCTGATGTAGTCGATGAAGGACATCTTGTTCACCTTGTTCTTGACATCTTGAGTCTTGGCAGACTCCCCCCTCTGCAGATACTTCTCCCACGCCGACTTTCTGGTGACCGAACCTCCGGCTGTGACCTGCCTCTGGTTGAGGCTGGCGAAGGCGAAACTGGCGTTGGTGATGTAGCCGGGCAGCTGCAAGGCGTATTGGACGACTTCTTGGGCCGTAAAGTCGCGGTTCCCCACGCTGCTCATGAGTGCACGCGTGTACGCCTGCGCTGCTGTTGCCGGCTCGCTTTCATCGGACTGCTGGAGGAGCTTGTCGGTGATGTCCTTCAGTGTAGCGCTGTTAGTCTCTTGCTTGGTGCAGTATTTGGTGAGGTACGCGATGAGAGCGTGCTTTGACGTACACGGCTTCATGTCCATGTTGGCCCGAAACAGCCTCATCCAGTCACGTTTCAGGTAGTAGTTGAGGAGTGGGTCGTTCCGCGCGGGTGCATACTTGTGTGACTTCTGGCGCTGGTCGTGTGCGAAGACGAATTCCGCCCGCAGCTCCTCAGGAAAACCCGCCTTGCAGATGATCTGCCCGCGTTTCTTCGTTAGGCAGGTTGTTGTGCTGCACGCGCGATGGCGGTTGGTGGTGTTGATCAGCTGGGTGAGGTCGCAGTTCGGATCTTCCGCCTCGCCGTACCGTATCTGGCAGGGGTGCTGGGTGGATGGTGGAGTGACAATGGTTGGGTTGGCCAGCTGTGGATGGTCGGGTGCCTCCTGCTGGTACCGCCGGATGTTGTCGGCTGAGATGGACGCCGGGTTCCACGCGCTGATGTAACTGTTGTAATAGTCCAGAAGTGCGCGCCTCTCCTCCTTCCGCGCCTCGTCCGTGATGATCTGCTCCACATCCGCCGGGCAGTCGTCCATCCAGAGCAGTCCATGAGCGTGAACTGTGCTGCGGTGTTGCCACTCGAAGATGACCCAGTAGCTCTTCATATGGCCTTCGGTGTTGACGACAGTGGAGAGGAAGAGCTCGCAGCGTCGCACAAAGAAGGCGCCGACAAAGTGCGGATTCCTGACCACCCGACCGTTCCGTCCTGCAGCGTCCACCACGCCATCTTCCACAGCATCACCCTCGAGCCTCTTCATCATCAGCTGCAGGTCGGGCCAATGCAGGTCAGCAGCACTCAGCGTGAAGAAGAAAGTTGGCATCCCCTTCTCGTCGATCATGTCCTGTAGCTCCGAGCGGCGGGATCGCTTCCACTGAGGCGAGCCACGCAAACCGCTGCCGAAGTACATGAGCTAGTGTTGGAGCGCCATGTTCGCACTGTTGAGCAGCTGCTGCAGCTCCTCAGCCGACTTGCTCCTCGCCTCCTCATCCACCCGCAGGAACAAGCGGCCCGTCTGCGCCGCCCGCTTCTGCTGGTGCACGTTCCAAGCGTAGTACCGGAACCGCGGGTGGCGTGCGTAGCGGCCGTCCTCGAGGCGCATCAGATGAGCTAGCCAGTCACCGAAGCTCCCCTCCTTCTGCCTGGGCCGGTCTGGATCCACGTGGCTGATGTCGGCGGACCCGCGGGGGAAGAGGGACGGGAAGCACTGGGTGAACAGGCCGACGTAACTGTACTCGTTGACTGGCACCTCACCTCTCTGAGGCCACTCAAGCGGGGCGTCCGGATTCTCACCGAGCGCGTGAGCAATGTGCTCTGCTTCCGTCGGCTGTGGTCTGGGGAGGTCCACAGAGGTGATGGTGGTGCTCCCGTCAGTCGTCACCTCCCTGGCCGGGTCACCTTCTCCAGCCTGGTCGCCGTCAGCGGTGCCATCGTCGATTTCCAGCAGGTTGTCCGGGACACCGTCCACTGCTGGGAGAGAAGCGAGGATGTCGTCTCGGATGTTGATGTCTCGGTAGTACGGGTTGTTGTCTCGGAGCCAGTTTAGAGCCGCGACCACGTTGTGCTGGCGCACCCGGTAATCCCTGAATGAGTTACTGGCTCCTCGCTTCCGGATCAGCAGAATCCCAGCGTCAGAGGGGATCCGCGGCAGCTGGTTGGTGAATGTGTCCAGTTGCTGCGGGAAGGCGATGGCGTGGTTTTCGTAGCCAAACTGTCCACCACCCTGGAGTCTGCAGATGTACATGTTCGGGAGGATCTTGGAGATAAGCATCTCTTCCAGGAACGTTAGATCCTGAAGTTCAGCTGGAACAGGGTCTGGCATCATCCCATTGCCTCTAGAAAACTTCCTCGGCAGATTCTTCTCCCAGCTGCAGCGGGTGCAGACTCCAGTGGGCATCATCTTGCTGCCAGAGAGGAAGTAGATTTCGTTGCACACTATGCAAGTTTCCCATTGCGTCAGTGCTGTAACGCCCGCTACAAAAGGATGAGTCGGACGGTCACCTGCGGCCGGGTTGACAGGAAATGCTTGACGTCGGTTCTGCGCGTGGTTGTCGCCTGCTGTTCCTGCTGCCCGTCGTTGCTGAGACCGTTGTTGTTCATCGGTACACAGAGTGCCCTCCTCTTGGCGACGCTGGAATCGTTGCTGCTCGTCCCTGGTGTCGTGAAGAAAGCCCTCCTCTCGGCGACGCTGGGATCGTTGCTGCTCGTCCCTGGTGTCGTGAAGAGTGCCCTCCTCTCGGCGACGCTGAGAACGTTGACGGTCCTCTCTAAGAATGCTTTCTTCTCTGCGCTGTTGAGATCTCTTCCTCTCCGCATCTTGCAGGTTGTGCATGTCAGAGCTGGGCACTAAACACATTGAATGTATTTAAATACTAAATACTAAATACATGGGAGAAATGTATTTAAATACTAAATACTAAATACATCAATTGTATTTAAATACATTTGTAAATACATTTTAAATACACAAATTTTAACATGTCCGAAAAAAATGAATTTCCTTAGGATTTCCTTAGATTTTGGGTTTCCATAGAAATTTCCTTCTCAGGCCTAAAGTTCCTTGAAATCCGGACAAATTCCTTGGCAGTGGCAACCCTGGTTCACTGTAACATCGGGGTTGCCAGATAGTTGGGCGGGTTTATGGCCAAATTAATTGATAAAAAAGTATTTACATTTTTATATTATATGTATTTAAATACAATGTATTTAAATACTCATAAAAGTATTTAAATACTGTATTTAAATACATGACAACCAATGTATTTAGAAATACATTTCTAAATACACAAATTATTTAAATACGTATTTATATACAATTGTATTTAAATACTGCCCAGCTCTGGTGCATGTCTGCGCCGCTGTGCGCGCTCCCTGGCGAGCCTCCTCCGTCTATCCGGCGCAGACTCAGCAGGTAACATCTTGGCGTGTGTTGAATATAAATGGTACAGTCGACTGTAACTTTTTCGGTACAACCGTTTCTCCAGAAAAATCCCGTATCCAGTGAGGACTCTCGATACCAAGGAAATTTGTCTGCTGTCATCTAAACTCCATTTACCTTTGCCTTTTTAAGCTGAAACTGTAGGGATTGAATGGGGCTATCAGATAGCGGAGACCGCTTGTCAATCGGAAGCGGGATTCCAAAGATATACGCTCCTGAAAAGCGTGATTGTCGGTCGGGTCGGGTCGGCCGCTTATCCCAAAAAATTCCGTATCAGTGAGGACTCACGAGCGCTTCGCGCTCGCTCGTAATTAAACGTTTATGAAGTTTCTAAAAATATACTGGTTCTTTTGATGTTAAGTACATGAAAATATCCTATATGGAAGTTATAATACTTGTTACACTTGTGTGATAATAGTTGTAATTCAATAGTAATAGTAATGCAAGTTGTTATATATGTTAGAAGTTATTACTGACTGACATTGCTCGGGCCGCTAAATAATTTGTCCTCAAATTAGTCAAATAAGAATTAGCTAGGGATTGAAAGAGATAAAAAAAACTGTACACCTAACTAAAGGCTATATACATACATACAATATATACATCATACACTCTAAACTCCCCAAAGCTTAATTCCTATCGCTAAAAGTGTGTAAAATCTGAGCTAAATACACAGACAAAATTTTCACGTACAATTCGGTTGGACCAGAGATGGAAGGTTGGGCCGCTTGAATTTCAAGTATCATGCGGATAGTGTTACAAATGCTAATGAGGAAAACAATCGTTTACATGATGTTCAACATCAAAGACAATGACATGGCTGAGTAAAAATATTAATGTATCAGTACTAGCGTGGGTAAATCCACAATGTGTAAAAATCACTGATTATAATGTCGAGTGGTAAGTGTTTCAAGTGTACGTGTACCGTAGACGGTAGCTAGAAAGCTAAAAGAACTGTCAGCGAAAGTAGCTGTAAAAATTACAGGTAAAAATTGAGAAAATAACATTCCAAGTAATGAGGGTGTAATCGCAGAAAACCCTGAATGTGTCAAGTAACGACGAAGGCTCGTCTGACTGTAGAGCTGCTGCTGTGTGCATAGTATAACAATTTATGTACTAGTAATAGTACTGTGTCAGTAAAATAATGCAATGGTCTGTAGAAACATCAGCAAAAATAGACAATACCTCGCCTGATACAATCTGTGTGGGTGCATCAGTGTGGGTAACTGTGGTATACGTAACCTAGTAATATGTAAATAAGTAATTATCAAAATGGATAAATAACATAGGTAGAGACATCGCTGGATACATATTAATGTGGTTGCATTGTTGTGGGCAAACCTACGTTTGTCAAAAAATCATTCATAAATGATAATAACTCAGTGCTGTTGTAGAAAATATTTTGACATCAGCGAGTGTAAAACTTACTGGCAGAGAAATTGAATGAAGTTACACAATTGAATGAACTTCAGAAAACATGGTGATTTATAATAGGTAGAGTGATGAGCACTCTTGTATTGATCTTGTAAGAATCATGTGCTAACGAAACCTGATTAACCATTAAAGTATGGATTATGCACGAGGACAGGAAACTGTCACTCAGGTGAATTAAAAAATATATAGATTTAGTGTTCTCCACGGGAGTGAGAAACAAAATGTACACCAAATGTAAGTTTCCATGGGAGGGGAATAGTAAAAGCTTCCGATTGGAGGTAAATGTTATCAAGGTAAATACAAAGGTAGCTGGTGAAGCATTTCGAGCTGTAAAATGATAAGTTGGGCTCATTTGGTATGATGTGGATTAATACAGTAATCCTCATTAGGGCAAATTTACATGCAACAGCTGAAACCTTTAAAATTGGAAAAAGATAAACTGGGCACAGTTTGATATGATATTGACCGTATCTGCCATGAAAGGAGACAAAGTGTCTGAAACATGCACGGAGTTCTCAGAGATCAGCAATGATGTTGATGGTAAAGCTACATTGAACAGAGAACCATGTAAAATTGGATAGGGTATAAATTTCCGAATATTTAATAGTGCCTTGTGGTTGCAAAGGAAATGATTTCTTAATCCTTATTGAGAGGAAGTGTAATTCAGCTTTGAGTAATAAAATTATATTCGTCATTGGCGAACAATATTATGAGAGATAAGTTTCTCCGTGATCAATCAATGTTTTCTGAGGTCTGTAGTAAGAAACATTTTCATTCACAATTTCTCTGCGAGTTTGAATTCGTTGGTAAGTAATGATAAATGGTTAGTTAGTTGTACATAGGTAATACATGTGCGCATCATGTAGTTCATATAGATGTGTGCATCACGTACATCACGTAGATGTGTAAATAGTTCTGGAGTAACTGCTAGTCATGCATATATTACTTAGTTTAATATTTTAGTTAGTACACAATCCTATCATTCAAGTAGTGATCGTGGTACAACAGGAAGAACGTAAGTAAATAATTCCTGTAGCGAATGTAATTCATGTATGCATTTAATACGTAAGGAATCCATTCAAGCAAAAAAAGGTAACTTGTGCATTGTGCAACAATAAGTGCGTTAGTATTTCATGCAAGTAAATAATGTAATGCAACAATAAGTGCGTAAGAATTCCTTCAATTGAGGAATGTAAGTAATCCATTCAAGAACATAGTGCAGCAGTAAGTGCATCATTAACTCTTACATAATAGTATTCTAATGTGAATAGTTATACATAGTTTATCATGTTTCTGTCATCCATTAGAGTTTCTATCATGCAAGAGTTACAAGGTAAAAATAGAAACTATATCAGTTTCTACTAGTAGTTGGTCAGAATAATATGTAGCTAAACCAACAAAATTCGTAAAACACCAATGCAAAGTATTTTCACGAGTGTATATAACATTGGCTTGGTGTGTTGTGTAGACATCTTCTAAAAAGAGAACAACACACATTAAAATTTCAGAATACATGGTAAATGTAAAAGAATCAGGTGAACTGATATAAAATGTAATGAAATGAAATGGTATGGAATGGTATGACACTACTACCTATGCGTGTGTGACCGCAATTTGTGACGGTAATAATTTGTAGCAGTGTGTGTGTCATCCTTAACTGCAGGTGTGTCCTGTGTATCAGTATCAGGGTTTGGTAAATCATCACCTGTATCTACTCCTCTAGCTACTCTTTTAACCTGGTCTATATGGACTGTCTTTGCATGGTACTTATAAATGTGCTGTATAGTTATTTGATGTCCATGTTCAATGGCAATGACCCTGTAAGGTCCTTCAAATGTAGGATCTAACTTTGATGTTAATTGTTGCACCTGAAAGTATACTACATTACCTATAGCAATTTGCTTTTCTGCTGTGCATGGGCGTTGGTGTTTAATCATGTCCTCCTTGGACAATTCAATAGCGTCTGTGACACGCTTGTATATTTTATGAAAATCAGCCCCTCTCACTGTAACGTAGTCATCAAAATTATATATTGGCTGTGGACTCTGCTCTAGGAGAGTGTAAGGAAGTCTTTTGTCATGCCCAAAGACAATAAAATGTGGTGTTTCACATGTAGACTTGTGTAAGGAAGAGTTAAGTGTGGCAGACACTTGGGGCATCCATTCATCCCAATGAGAACTGTAAGGTTGAGCTAATAGTCCACGAGCCAAGACCCGAAAATGCACCCACGGGTATCATTTGGGTGGGCAAATTCTAGTTTTTATTTTTGACTTGCTAGACATCTCTACTTCATAGTTTGCTATGATAACCATTGCGGACTGGTAGCGTAGTGGTAGTTATCATGCGTTGGATATGTGAACTTTATAGTGGAAATCCGAGGATCGTGTATAGTGCATTTTCGGTATTTTGAGGCTTGGTGACTATTCAGGGTGCCTAAATCATTCTAATGTAAATTTTTATTTTATTTATATCTAGTATAAAAATAATAATTGATTCACCTTAGGAATATGATATTTATGTCTCCAAATTTGATGAAAATCAGATACCAATGAAAGAAAGTCTTTTATTTTTCTGGCAAGAACAAAACATGTGATGTAAATACAACTAAAATTAACTAATGAGCTTTGTTCTTATGTCACAAATAATTTGAAGCACAAATTATCAGTCTTTCAAGTGTGAGGGATCCCTCCTTAAGATCAGTCCTCCATTTTAGTCGTCTGTTTCAGAGTCAGTCAGGTATGCCTCCGAGATCATCATGTCAATGTCCTCGTCTTGGGGTTGATTGGCACATGTCTGCAACTTGCACATGTTTGTACATTTCAATCCATTGCTCATGCACTGGCATTCCGGTAGCTTGCATCCACGACTGCACTTGCAGGACAGCAGCTGCAGCACTGCATCAGGGTCTATGTTGTCCCAAGCAAGAGTGGTGAAGACTCCCTGGTAGATGTTGCTTGGTAATGCCACGCCCGTCTGGGATCGCTCCAGCTTTTGGAGGCACAGTGCGGTGTCAATTTTCTCAACCTGTGTGTATGAAACACCATGGCCCAGTCAATTCAGGGTACGAATAAGTTCTGTATTCCCAGTCAGAGACTTTACCGCAAAGAGCAGCATGATGTGCTTTGGTGGTTTGGTTTTGCCACTAGTGACGGTAAACACTAGATCACTGCCTACGGAGGTAGTGAGACCTTCAACTCTTTCAGATGGCTAAGGATAGTCAGTCTTCCCTGTCAGCAAGGTTTGCAGAAACTTGATGACAGATAGTGGGATGATATCTTTGTCCTGTTCAACATCGGGTGGCCACGGTTGGTTGATTTCATTCCTCAGGAGTATAGCAGCTTTGGCAACCAATGCAACTGATTGAGCTCTCATAGCATCCAACTCAACGTGCAGAGCATGTGTTCTCTTCACAAGGTCACTCTTCGAGACACTGTTAGTGCACACTAGAAGTTTTCCGTTGTCATCAGGGGAGATGTGGATAGTTTTCCCCAGCTCTTTTTCTATCTTGCGACGTAGATTTTTCCTAGACGAATTGGTGACTATAATGATGCCATGACAGGACATTGATTCCTCAAATCGTTGCCTGAGGGTAGCCATGGGCACAATGTCTTGGCAAGGGAGAAGTTGGCTCCTGATGTACGAAAAAAGCTCCTTATGAGCCTGTGTTTCTGCGGTCTTGTAATGATCATCAGCATCATCTTCAGCATCAGCAAGTCCACTGCTTGCAACTGGCTTCCCTCTAGTGTAGGAGCGATAGCATGATCTGTGGTAGTGCCCTTCCGCTGCAACAAGCTCTCTGCTGGTGATTGACAGCATTCTGGCATCTAGCTTCTTGACAGCTGCATCTCGTATCCTACTGTCTGCCCGCAGCTCACAGCACTTGATCATGTACTCCCGGGAATTTTGACCTTTGATGGTTTTGTCACAGAAAATACACTACTCCTCAAGAACTCTCGACGTGCTTGGAGTAACGCGTGGTGGTCTGGCTGAACTCCCTGCAGTTTGTAACTTCGGGACGTAGGCATCTAGTAGTTTCTTCATGGTGAAGATGCTCCTGCATTTCCTGTGGTACCAAACCCGAGGCACCTCCCCTTCAGGTGTTGTTTTTGCGAGGCCCATGAGGTCAGCATGGTTCCTTATCTCCGCCGCCCTGACGAATGTCTTCCAGGAGTCCAAGTCTTTGGGTGACACCAGCTCAGAGGTGTCACCGGTGCAGTGGATGGCACATTCCTCAGGTTCCATTAGTTGCTTTTTGGTTGGAATTTCAGTAGTTTCAGCAGCTATATCTCAGGTCACCAGATATCTGACACAGAAATAGAAAGTCAGGTGACAACCGTTGATAGAATAGATTTTCTCATATCAATAAATATAATATTATCTATATGAATGGCTCTGTATCTGCTGGGCTTCTCTGTAACTGCAAATGACACTTAAATCATGAGTAATGACACAAACATTATGAAATTTACAACATCGGAGACTGACCTTTTTTTGCGTATGGCATTTACATAGGTCAAAATAGTGAGTGCATCATAACTACTATTAACCCGTGGGCTGCGGCATGCTTTCCGGAAGGCTCTGCTGAGCAACTGCGGCATGCCTTCCTGAAGCGCAATTTTAAAAAGCATACAAAAACTGCGCCAACATTCGTAGAAGTCTACAAACTGTGTCACATATACGCCTTGATGTCAGCCCTCGACACCACACACCATCATCTGCCTAACTACGCTCTACGGTGGGATACCACTCCTTGGGTTTTTCCCAAGATCTTGGGATTTAGGTCCTGGCGTTGGGATATTTTTTGTCTATCTTGGGACTTTTGGAGGGATTATTCAAGTATTTCTCCAGTAGTTTATCTCAAGGTACGGTACAACGGTACCTATGCTTACCTTGAGATAAACTACTGGAGAAATACTTGAATAATCCCCTCAAAATCTTGGGAAAAATCCCAAGAAGTGGCATTCCTGACACCACCTCAGTAGGCTCTCGTTAGCGCTTTGGTGCCATTCGCGCCAGATATTTGAACTCCCGACCACAACCACACCACAACCCCATACGTTTGGGTTAAAATAGATATATTGCCGTATGCGGATTTTTACTATCTTGACGTTGATGTAATTTGCATCCTAATGGTAACTGTTTCACTCACATTCCCGCACTGGCGGCACTAAAAAAATCTTTGTTCCCGCAGTTCCCGGGTTAAGCTACTCCTCTGCAAATGTTATCATCCAAATAAATAATGTGGACATACATAGGAAAAAGAAAATAGCAACAAGAATTTGCCCACCCACATGATACCCGTCGATGGCCTTGGCTCATGGACTATAATGACTTCAGGAGTTGTATAATCTTCCTATTTTGTCTTTCTACCATGCCGTTGCTGCTAGGGGGATAGCTAGTTATGTTACATTTGTTTATATTGAATAGTTTGCATATTTCAGTGAGAATTTGATTGTTAAACTCGGTACCATTGTCCGAGAGCAATGTGGATGGTGTATTGAATTTAAAGAAAACTTCATCCGTAAGTGCTTTGCAACTGTTCGAGCCGTTTTGTCTTTCAGTGGTACCAACACCGAAAATCTAGAAAAATGATCAATGGCTACTAACAGGTATTGAGAACCAGATTCTGTTAATGGGAGTTTTAGCAAGTCAATGACTATTGTCTCTCAAGGTCCTGTAGGTGTAGGATAAGGTAGCATAGGGGCAGATTTTCCAACTGAACCCTTTGTTTCAGCGCATGATTGACATTTATCTGTGTGTGCAAAAGTATCACGGCGCATGTATGGCCAAAAATATTATAAACATGCTTGGTGCAAATATCTTTCTTTCCCAGGGTGGCCTGCAAGGCTAGAATCATGTAATAGGGAAAGAAATCTTGGTATAAGTGCTGAAGGTACTACCAGCTGTGTAACCTGGCATTTTAGTACCTGTCTTGTCGTGAGATATGTATCTCTCACCAAAAGGTTGTATTATAACCTAAACTCATTAAGTGGGACAGGTAATTTTGGCAATAGTGTATCATCTCCTGACTCCAAGTAGTAAATGATGGGAGTACAGAAGGGATAATTTCGCTGTTCCTCCTCAATGTTGGGAATAGCGATTTGGGTGTCATGTGTTGGTTGCTCAGGTGTCGCGGTTACAAGTGCAATATTTCGTGATTATGAATCAGCCACGAAATTTACTTTGCCTGGCAGATACTCAAATTTTGGGTGGAAGTCTAGTATCGTCAGGTGTTAACGTGCCAATTTGCCTGACAATTCTTTTGAATTGAACAATTCCACTACAGGGACATGGTCTGTTTTAACAAGAATGTCGTACCCATAAATGACAGATTTGAAATGCTTTATAGACCATACAACCGCTAGAGCTTCTTTATGTGTGGTTGAATAGTTACGCTCTGCGGGATTGGGAGTTCTGCTGGCATAAGCTAATGCGCGCCATTTACCTCTATCATCTTTCTGCATCAGAACAGCACCAAGGCCTACATCTGATGCATCAGTGAAGAGTGTAAACTGACGGGAATAATCTGGGTAAGCAAGGACTGGGGCATCACACAACAATGCCTTTAATTTACAAAATACTTTCTTGTGGAGCTTCCCATAAAAATTCAACATCTTTCTTTAAGAGATGTGTTAGTGGACTTGCAATTCGCGAGTAATTCATGATAAATTGCCTGTAAAAACCACTGAGGCCCAAAAAACTTCTGAGGGCTTTGACATTCTTAGGTGTTGGAAACTTCATCAGTGCATCTACCTTAGACGTGGTAGTATGTAAACCATTGGCATTCAAAACATGACCCAAGAAAGAAATTTGTTTCTTCATGAAGGAACATTTTGTTAGTTTAACCTTCAAATTAGCATCTTTAAGTTTAGAAAATATCCTGTCCAGTAGGGTACGCCGTATAACAAAAATTCTTTTTCTCAACTTTGGCATGCCAATTTCCTATGTAAAATGGAATTCTAAGACGATTTTATATCAATCCATTTTTGCATTTGAGCAATTCTTACTATGCAAAATCGCACTTTTATATTGCACCCTTATCGAATAATGCTTAAATGAGTACGCAGTGTCCGGTTGGTCCTGTGTATTGCATCATGCACCAATATGAGTTCCAAATGACTAGCGTGGTAAGCTCTTTCTGATCAGTTGGTTCATCAGGCACTACATCACAGTGTCACAGCCTCTACTTTGGCCTAGAACGTGTCCATCATGTCCTTCTTAGACCTGAAGCAGGGCCATGGTCTCCCGGTGGTGGGCCCGAGCCCGGACGAACCCGTCTCTGGCCTGCTGCCCCACCACTGCTGCTGCAGCCTCTGTCACCTGCTTCACGACTCTTTCGGTGCTCTGAGTGTGGATAGAGAACTCCGGAACCTCGTACGGCTTGACCAGGAACTCCTGGATCTGATCCCCGGACAGTGAACAGGTGAATGCCGGCTCGTGCACATGGCTAGGCTGCCAGCTGATCAGTGTCTGCAAGCTGGTGGCTGACAAGTTCAGCTTGGGTGTGATGCGAGGTCTTACACTGGTGTCCCCATACTCCTCGCCAGCCCTCAGCTTCAAAATCTGGGTCACGGCGAACCTGCGGTCGTCCTCACTCTGACTCGCCATCAGCGAGAGGAGGGCACATTCTGAGTGTGCGAACCATGCTCCTGTCCGCACGTAGAAGGTCACAGCTGTTTGGACCTTCTTGGGCTGCGACCTCATCACTCTGAGCTGCGTGAGGATGTGCTTGGGGCCGTCCTCTAGTCTGTGGTGAACCTTGATGTCGTAGTAGAGTTTGAAGTACACCTGCAGGCAGTACTTGACTAGGATTTCCAGGGTGTTCAGTTCTTTGCCAGTCAGTCCATGCTTTCTGGTCCACATGTACATGAGCGACTGGGCTGTGGTGAGCCATCTGGAGTGGGACACCTTGCCACACTTGATCTCCTGCAGCTCGGACGGGAGAACACCCCGCTTCACAGCCTGGACCAGCTGGTAGGAGACCTGCTGGTCAGTGGACATGTTGACCAGGATATACTCCGGTATCTCCGTGAGATCTTCACCGCCTGGCACTCCTCTGAACTCTGCGTTGTACTGCATCTCATTCACGCTGGACAGCAGACTGCACACTGGACCCGTGAAGCCAGTGTCATATGAGGTAGGCCCGTCGATGCTGGTGATAAGGTGGCGCAGGGGTAACTCGTTTGTGTGCAACACGCATATACTCCAGAAGAGCTTGTGTCCCAGCATCTTCTCCAAATGGGCGTGAGTACCACCCTTCCACCCCGTGTTGGCCTTAGTTGAGTCACCTTGCAGTACGATCAGTGAGTCGGTGGAGTCGTATGTCACCAGCAGATCATAGAGAGCCTGAGCCACCTTGAACGCAGGCTTCTCAGGTGGCACCGGGTCCTCTGGTACAAAGTGCCAAAGGTACCTTCCAGATGGCTCCTCTGTCACTGACACATGCTCCTCCCTGATCAACCTTGGGTGCAGTTTCCCATAGCTGTCGGGCACCATCGCCCTGGTTTTGTCCTCCCTCCCATCGTAACCCAATCCAACTATTTTGGTACCCTGGTTAGGGTACGCCGTATAACAAAAATCTTTTTCTCAACTTTGGCTTGCCAATTTCATATGTAAAATTGAATTCTAAGACGATTTTATCATGTTCCATTTCTGCATTTGAGCAATTCTTACTATGCAAAATCGCACTTTAAGCTATGTTTTGCATATAAATATAAAAGTCCATTTTTGCATAGCAAGAAGTGCTCAAACCAAAAAGTTGAAGCGGACAAACCATCCTTAAAATTCAATTGTACATAAGAAAACACCCTGCCAAATTCGAAATAATCTATATTTCACTTTTCATTGGACCTACGGCGTACCCTACTGTCCAGTGTTCTTAGGTGAGAGTTCGTATCAGGGGTACAAATAACTATGTCGTCCAGGAAAGCAAAAACTGTATCTCCTAGTAATTCTGAGAAAACAGTGTTGATTAGATACTGAAATGCTAGTGGTGCACCTGCTATTCCAAATGGTAGCCTTTTGAAAGCGTAATGGCCTAAAGGAGTACTGAACGCTGTGAGGTCCTTAGATACTTCATCTAATGGGACCTGCTAGTATCCACTGACAAAGTCCAGTGTAGAGAACACTTTCTTAACTGGCCCTATGGACATCAGAATATCCTGTAATACAGGTAAGGGATACCTGGTGATTTGACAAACATCATTTAGGCGCCGATAATCTACGACCGGTCGCCAATCGCCTGTTTTCTTAGGAATCAAAAATAATGGAAAATTCATTGGGCTGGTGGATGGTTCAATGACATCATCCTATAACATTTTCTTAACCATGCCATCATGTATAGACCGTTGTGAGTGGGGTAACCTATATGCAGGAATGTAGATAGGTTGTGTGTCAGGTAACAAAGGAATGTGATGAGTAATATGGTTTGTTGTGCCTAAAGAATCACCTTGTATGGCAATTGTGTCATGATTTGCAGTTAGTACCTGCAATAGTGCTTGCTTCGACTCCGGAAAATCCATTTCCTCTAAGGAAAGACGGAGGGCATTCTGAACACACTGTGCATAATCAGTGGTAGGGTCGCCATTTGACAAAATGGGAACTACTGGCAGAGTCGCAATCAAACCTACGGCCGCTGGTGGGACTTCGAAATCTGCTAAGTACGTTCCTGTGTGCAACTTTTGAGTGCATGGTGA
Organism: Chionoecetes opilio; assembly: GCA_016584305.1. Lineage (NCBI taxonomy): Eukaryota > Metazoa > Arthropoda > Malacostraca > Decapoda > Majidae > Chionoecetes > Chionoecetes opilio. The sequence goes on along the minus strand of JACEEZ010023454.1, from coordinate 189,316 downwards.
CTTATCATGTATGTACATTTTAGCAATGCCCTTTTTGTTAACACTGCACAATGCTGATTCCATGAAAAGAAACTTCACACGAATGATTCACTCAGACAAATAGCCTCGCATTCTTCATTCACACCTGCAAGTTTCAGAGACACCAAACAAGATTCGCGACCGTTTAGCGAGACGTCTCCCACTAGACAGCCACGATACGTCTCAGAATCTTGCGAAGGACAGAGGGGTAGTACAGGAATCAGATTCAGTGTTACTCAGTGAAACTATTTCACTGTGAGCTGTCACCTCTGATGGCCGCTCGGGCACGCTAGTTATTGTATATACGTCAATTTCAGGAGCTTGCACTGTTGCAGTACTAAATGTAAGTACTGGTGAAGGATTTTTTATTACGGGTATAAATGTTCCATAATATCTAATTCCGTGTATGTGTGGACAAACTTCAATGCATTCTTCTCGCATCGTTGATATACCTATCAGGAGGTCAGCAGGGAATGATAATCTTGTGACATATGGAAACAGATAGGTGTTGCAGGCACGAATTCCTCAAACTTTAAGTTAAGCCATACTTTACCAATGACAGGGAATTTCTTGGAATCTAAACCTGTCAGTCTGATTGACGGAGGTTCTAAGAAAAGGACAGATTTCGTTCGTTTACGTAACGCATTCAGCGTATCTATGTCCATGATATTTGCTTCTGCACCAGTGTCCATGAAAGCAGTTAATTGCTTGTCCTTGTGTATGACAGGAACAGTGAGGACTTCGTATAAAGTAGATGTACCTATATGTACCTCGGCTAAATTACCATCATCTTCCGCAATGTCACTTCGAAGGTACCCTGTAAATGCTTGCTTAGTAATATGAGCTGTAATAATAGGTTTAACCTTATCTGGCATGGGTAAACGAAAAAATTGCTTTTCTATGTTAACTTCCGGTGAAGCCTGTCCTAATTTCTCATTGCGTGAGTTTGTATGAGGGACATGTGTTATGTAGGGGCATCCTGTACGGCGCCTATACCTTCCCCGGTTGGAGAGATTAAGTGTTGTTGCCTTTGTTGCAAACTACGGCACTCGTCAGGATTATCTGTCTAGGAATTGTGGTATATGTGTGTTGACGGAATTTGGGGGTAACTTGTATGGGGATTTTAGAACTGGTCAACGTTACTTGAATGATATTACTTGGGTATGATTTGATAAAAGATTACAACTTGACTGGAGGATTTAGCTTAGTCTTATGACTTCACTATGTGGTTATAATGTGACCACGTCTCACTGCGGAGAGTAATGAAATGGGGGATGTATTTAAGGGGAAAGGATAAGGGTTTAGGTTAAGGGAAAGCGCTGCCACCAGCCCCGGCGAGTAACTCACTGGATTACTCCCTGGGCACGTTTGATTAACATTAATATTAGATTGATCTTGGTAGTCGTGATTGGTACGTGGAATTATACCGAATGAGGCTGACTCTTTTGGAAGTGTGAGGAATTACTGTCCTAACACAGAATAATCACCTGGGTTTTATAATAACACAAGCACTATATTTGCAAATAACATCCTATTTATTCATAGTGACATAGTATGTCTCTTGCTTGAGATCATATCCAACATATAAGGGTTAACACAATACCGGAAAAACTCTACTCGGATGTAAGAAAAACCTTTACACCCTGATGCAGGAAACTCTTCCTATGTGATGAAAGAAAGCTCTTATGAGCATAACTCTCCCCACTGGATCCTATTCAGTGAATTATCCTACACTTAGGTAACATACCACTTAATATTTATAATTACACATGGAAGATAGATATATAGTAGAGAAAATGTGAGGGTAATAAGTTTGTGTGTGTATCCATAAGACCATGTGGCTTTGAAGAAGACACGAGCGAGCCTACAACGAAGCGGAGAGACGACTCTCGTTAATAACACTTATAAGGATGGGGCAGACCTTCTATGCATTAGTGACACTGAACTGTACCTATATATATATATAGAAATATATAGATATAATATACTAAGGAAGGGGGAAAACAGGAGCGAGGTGCAGATGTCTTACCTACAACGAAGCGGAGAGACGACTGGTTCCTCCTGAGATCATGGCCTTCGGCATAAAAGGGGAATTGTTTGAAAGATCTAGACGTGGCCTCAAATGAGTAGCTTATAATCCCGAAATAACTATTTAAATAATGAAACTCGCGTACATAAGACCAGGCTGCCTATAATATAAACCTGTTACTTTGATATAGAAGAATTTAATATGCTTAATCTAATACCCGAGAAGGGTGTGATTCGTTGTCACGTCAAATGTCCGAACGCATTTTTAAGAGTGGAAGGGTATGAAATATGGAGCATAGAAATTTGGTAGGTTTTCATTTTAGCGTGTATCTTTACTAACACGTCCATATATGACCATAACCGATAACGATGGGGATTATTTTGAAAGACATTAAGAATCTGGGAGTGTGACTTGGTCTGACCAGATAGCTGGGGAAAGATAAAAAGATCTGAAGTCATTAGTTATCACTGATCGCAGAATAATTATCACACGGATCTTGCCTCGCATACGGGATGTCGGGGGGGGGGAGGAATGGAAAGAAGGAAGAAAGAAAATGGCGGAAAAAGGAAAGAAGATAAACAAAATGGTGGTTTAGGAAGAGGCGATGAGTCACCCGTGAAACAAAGAGAAAAATTAACTACTGACAAGACATAGCTCGGGAATTTTATGATAATAATTCTCCTACTATCTCTCCCGAATAATGGGCATTACATATGCAGTACTGTTTCTTGTAAAATGCGTACTGATTGTAGTCTATTGATCTACAATGTGACAGAATATGTCCTGGGACTTTGCAAAAGAAACAAAAAGACCTATTATTTGCGTATTTGTAGCTATTATGCCTTTGATATTGTCGCTTCACCTGATACGGTGTAATTGTGTAAAGCCGCGGTCACACGAGCACTTTTTCCGACAATATTCAGCCGGCAAGACAATGCCGGGTCAAACTCGGCTAAAATTGCCGATTTTGAGTGAAGACCAACATGTTGGAGTTTTATTGCCGATTTTTGGCTTAAAACAAACGTGAAACCACCACCACCTACAAATATTATTTGACATTCAGTGTTAATGCAGGCCTTAATTCAAAGTACAGAAACTTAAATTAGCAAATACATAGTGGCAAGAACCAATTTCAAGACTGTTCAAGCATATACGCTCAAGTAAACCCGTGAAAACGGGTGTATAACGCTTAGTAGGATTTCGTGAGTCAGTGATGGTCTTTCCATTTTCTCATTTTCTTTGTTGGCTGTCTACCTTTTTAGGGGATACTGGAGCAATCTTATTGTTGCTCACTGATTGCTCCATAACATTTCTCCCGTTTCTTTCTCCAGTTTCTCCCTATTTTTCCCTAGTTTTCCAAAGACTCTTCTTCAGATACGGCTTGGCTGTTTAAGTGGGTTGCGTCTTGGAGCTTGTGATCTGTGTTGCATCATGGAGCTGGTGACCTGTGTTGCGGCAGGTTATCAGTGTTGCTCTGGGCCATGACGAGATGCAGGGTTGTAGACGTGTAGGGCTGGACAGGTTCCTGTAGAACGTTCGTATCTTGAATTGTAGTGGTGAGACGTTGTTATCAGGCAGCGCGGTTGTGGTGTTAGAGCGTAGTCGACCTTGTGCCAAAGTATTTGCTAACAATGCAACCGCTGGGAGCGTGGGCGCCTCTCTCTCCCTTGTAGAATGAATGTCGGTCAGACAGTGTTGCTCGTGGACTTGTAGGGATACTTGTAGTTGCTGTCTGGCTTGTGTTGCGTTAGGTTACGGCTTGATACGATGATAATGGCTTGGTTGTGCAGGCTGGATGCGGTAAAAGTACGTAGGGTGCTTGGTTGATGGTTGTGGTTGTGGTATTGGTTGTTAACTGGCTGGTTGTGTTTGTTATAAGCGCCGGAAAACGTTGCAGTACTTTGGTTGTAAGATGTACTTTGGAGTACGTTGGAGAGCTTTGTAGAACGTATAGCTTATCGTATAGCATATGTAGTAGTAGTTGTTTGTTGTAGATCGGCGTATAAACTTGGTAGAACGTGGAAAAGCTGTGTAATGCTCGGAGTTTGTTAACTCTTGTAGAGGTTTGTAAATATGCTTGTATAAATGCGTAGGGTATCTTTTTCACACCGCTTACGCCACCATTTATAAGTCTGTGTAATTGTATAGACTTTCTTGGGCTAAGTTAAAATGGTACTTCCAGTTTGTACACATTTATTTATGAGTCCAATAAGGAACTTAGATTATTACAACCAGATATGTAGTGAACCAGCCAGTGAGTCTCGGTGGAGCGCGTGAGATAAGCGTCCTGGTAGTGTCGTGATCCGAGATGTTCTCCTTCCTTCCCCGGCTTCTGACCGCTCCTCTCTTGTGTTATAGGTGTCGTCAACATTTATAAAAGGCTGATACATATACATTTGGCCTGTGACCTACTTGCTCGAGCTAACAAAGTGCAAGCTGTACTTGGTTCTCACGATAAACCAGGAAGATATACATATAATTATATATAATTAATATATATATATATATATATATATATATATATATATATATATATATATATATATATATAATTATTTGTTTATGAAGTTTCTAAAAATGTACTGGTTCTTTTGATTATAAGTACATGAAAATATCCTGTATGGAAGTTATAATACTTGTTACACTTGTGTGATAATAGTTGTAATTCAATAGTAATAGTAATGCAAGTTGTTATATATGTTAGAAGTGATTACTGAGTGACATGCGTGTGTGTGTGTGTGTGTGTGTGTGTGGGTGTGTGTGTGAGTGTGTGTGTTTGTGTGTGTGTGTGTGTGGTGTGTGTGTGTGTGTGTGTGTGTGTGTGTGTGTGTGTGTGTGTGTGTGTGTGTGTGTGTGTGTGTGTGTGTGTGTGTGTCAGAGCGGGGCACTAATTACATTGAATGTATTTAAATACTAAATACTAAATACATGGGATAACTGTATCTAAATACCAAATACTAAAAACATTTTACGAATGCATCAAAATACTAAATACTAAATACATCAATTGTATTTAAATACATTTGTAAATACATTTTAAATACACACAAATTTTAACAAGTATTCAGCAATTCATGATTAACAATATAAAATGCCTGATAAATGATAAAGGATACTTTCCTATTGTATATTTAATTAATTGATTAATTAACTAGAGTAATTGAGATTATTAATTGAGATTATTCAGTAATTAACTGATAAAAGTATTTACATTTTCATATTATTAGTATTTAAATACAATGTATTTAAATACTCATTGAAGTCTTTAAATACCGTATTTAAATACGTGAAAAGCAATGTATTTATAAATACAGTTATAAATACACAAATGTATTTAAATACAAATGTATTTAAATACTGCCCAGCTCTGGTGTGTGTGTGAAAGACCAGAAATGATGTACGCCACACCACAGAAGATCTGATGGTAAACATGGGTAAGGTAGAAAAAACAAACGTGTATTAAGTGTACGATGCTACTGTGACAGGGAGAAGAGGTAAACAAGTAAGAGGTGTAACACGTCTGATGAGTCTTGATTTACTAAAAATAACCCATTCACAATGTTATCGAATCATCTTGCCTGGCCCGTGAGGCTTGTAGGAGGCTCGTGGGGGTGATCCTCCAATAACAAGCCCCACCCATAGAAGACAGACGAGGCAAAGCTTGTGCTGGTGTTGCGTGCATCAAGTGTTTGTTGCAGCCTGAGCAGCACCCACAAGGCAGCGCTCCACACCATCACGCCGGCCACCACGCTCACCCAAACCTCGCCTGCAACATAGAGGGATTGTGACTCGTGTCCGGCAGTGTAGCTATTCCTGTATGGAGGGAGACAAAGGCAGCGTCGAAAGCAGTGTCTGAGTGTGTGTGTGTGTGTGTGTGTGTGTGTCAGAGCTGGGCGTTGCGGCACCGAGTTGCGACTTTGCGACTTTGTCGCACTATGAATTTCGAAGTCGCAAAGTCGAAAGTCGCAAACGTTTTGAAAAAGTCGGACTGAGCAAAGTCGCACCGCCAATTTTCCACGACTTTTGCCCCGACTTTGAACAGGAATAAAGACGACTTTTTTGAAAGAAATTGCCGCGGCATCAGCGCGGCATTCGGAATGCGGGCCTCTTACGAGGACTCCTGGCCAGGAGGACGTAGAGGAGGAGGAGGACCTGTAGATATTAGTTTAGGCTGTGTTTGAACTAAAAAATGAATAAATATGTGTTTTTCTGCCTTATAAAAGCATGTTTCTGTTATCGCGCTAAAGTTTACTTTGTAATTTAGCGGAGTCGCACCGGGAAAAATAAGTCGCAGTCGCAAAGTCGCAAAGTCGCAAGTCGCACTGGGGGGGGGGGGGGGGGGACAAAAATAGAGTCGCAGAGTCGCAGTCGCACCAGGTCCGGCGGCAAAGTCGCAAAGTCAAAGTCGCACCTGAAAAAATTTAAGTCGCGCCCAGCTCTGGTGTGTGTGTGTGTGTGTGTGTGTGTGTGTGTGTGTGTGTGTGTGTGTGTGTGTGTGTGTGTGTGTGTGTGTGTGTGTGTGTGTGTGTGTGTGTGTGTATGTGTGTGTGTGGACGCCTTCCCTTGTAGGCTATGCTGTGTTGTGTAACAGATCCAGCAGCACTAGACATGTTAGGAAAGCAATTAGATATAATGTAATTGACAAACAAATGTTTATGGAACGCATTTCTCAGATGAATGTAACCTGTGGTGACTCAGGTGATTTACCGGTTGATGTCTTGGAAAAAAACGGTATCAGATAGTTTGTATGAAACTGTTCAGAAATGTCAGCTTAGAGTTAGAGGAGACGATGTTGAAGAAAATTTTGGGCGATGGGAAAGGTTCCTCGAGGATAAAGATGACACACGAGTATGGAAGGCTGTCAACTGGAAAGGTGAATATGGTAGCTTCCAAGGGATATGATATAAGATACTTTGATCCTATCTAGACACTTTGCAAGTACCAACGACAAGGTTATTGACTATACAAAGCGCCACCACGCCAGGATGAACCTGGTGGGAACCTGGCGGGATCGAACGCAGGGGCGCTGCACGCGAGCCCACACCTCTACCAACCGAGCCACCCTGACGGATAACTTCCAAGGGAGAGGTGAACGATGTCCTAGTGATGAAGAATTTAGGAGACACTTTGAGATGATTCTGAGCCCACCAAACGTTGTAAATCTATCTAGATCTGATGTTAACACTAATACCAATATCTCAGTGCTGGATGAGCCCATAGTGCCTCACCAGGTGTGCGAGCATATCAAGAGACTGAAGGTGGATAAAGCGTGTGGGCCTGACGGGCTCCCTCCTGGTGTTTTACCATTATTACCAGCCCAGTGAATCCTGAACGTGACCAGTCTTTTCAATAATGTTTTCCTGCCTGGTGTGTATCCTGAGTCATGGAGGATAGCCGAATTGCTCACTATGTATTTTCATACGAGGGGATAGGTCTGACGCAAATAATTACCGAGGAATCAGTGTCGTAAACTCGCTAGCCAAATTGTACGACATGGTTTTGTGTGACAGACTGAATCAATGGTTCAGGCTGTACCGTGAACAGGCCGGGGCACATATATAATAGCAAGCGAGGCTGCCTGAGGATATGACTCGTCGGAAAAAGTTCAGGTTGTTTCTGACTGTGAGGGCTGGGAACGTGGAGAATGAGGAATAGGAAGAAGAGAAGGATAAATAGGGGAAGAGAATGAGGAGAGAGAGAGAGTCTCTAATAACGGGAGTGGACGAGAGAGAAGGCGACGATGTTGTGATGACACAAGCTAGCCTTATCTACCAGAGAGGGGAGATATTGCTGACCGAGGTAGATGAGCGTCCACGGTGAGAAGGTGAGGGAGAAAGTGAGAAGGAGAGAGAGAGAGTGAGAAGGAGAGAGAAGGTGAGAAAGTGAGAGAGAGTGAGAGAAGGTGAGAGAGAGTGAGAGAAGGTGAGAGAGAGAGAAGGCGAGGAGAAGGGATAGAGTATTGCTGAACCAACACTCCTCACTCCTCGCCGTCACCTCGCACCCCACATGAATGACTGTCGCACTGATACCCTTTGGCCTGTACCTCCCAATACACGCCTTGCCTCTCCCTGAACAGAGAGGACAGAGGAGAGATTCCTTCTGGCTTTGTGTGTGGGCAGACGTGCTTCGCTACGCGCTGTGATAGGTGACTACGAGAATAGGATTGTCTAAGTGCAGCGAGCGAGATACGTGGTATTCCTTACAGGTACACGCGCTCAAGTACGTGGCTGAGACCCACTCTGCCGCTCCACCCATGACACGCCCTAAACCTACGCCCGCTAGAGCACCTGCACCTGTGGCCTTGCCCCTGTGACTTTTCTCCTGGGCCCCAGGGACCACGAGGCTACGGCGGGGCAACCCAGGAGCGCCCCGCATAGCCCCAGGGGCGGGAAGTGCAACTCTACGAGGCCATGACGTCCCTGCAACACAACCCGCCCCTGTGGCTTTTCTCCTGGGGCCACAGGGATTCCCGGGGCCGCCGTGGGTCAACCAAGGAGCGCTCCGCTTTGCCCCAGGGGGTAGGTACGTGCACCTCTACGGTGCCACGACGTCCTACCACACTACCTGCCCCTGTGGCTTCCCTTCAGGGCCCTCAGGGGACCACTGGGCATTGGGGCGAGACACTAGCGGCGGGCTAGGGGCGGAGGTGAAACTCTACGCTGCTACGACGCCCTACTAGACACCTCCTCCAGGAGGCTTCTCCTGGGTTCCCCCTGGGACCCCGGGGCATGGCGAGACACACGCAGCAGAGTTTGAGGACCCCTTGAGTGCCACGTACAGGCCCACCACGCTACGGCTACGCAGCAGATGGTGATGTATTCATTTGATTGACAGTGCATGACAGGGGCGGGCGATTAATGGATGCCCCCGGGGTAACTATGCAAGCTAGGGACCTCAGGGGGGACAGGGAGGGTCGCCTTCCCCGGCAATGCCGGGGCGTTTACCAGCCTGGGGAGGTAAGCCCCCCGTATCTCCGGCGCCACGGGCACTGCCCCGTTTACCTTCAGTACCAAGGAGATATCCCCAACCCGGCACCTTCAGGTAGGGGTGCCGGGGTTAGTTGTCATTGCCACGTCAGCGGCCGATTGGATAGAACCGTAGCGGGTTGGGGGGCCGCTAAACAGGAGCATACCCCCCCCCCCCCATTGAGCCCCCGCGCACTATTCCCGCAGAGTGCGTCGTGGGGCTTAACACTGACTTTCATTGATTTTTCAAAAGCTTACAACTAAGTTCCAAGGTGTGTATTGTTCAAGGTGTTGAAAGGGTTGCAGGTCGGTGATATTAGCAGCTTTAATGGCCATGTACCAGGTAACGGAGAGTGTGATTTGTGAGGCAGTCATGACAGCCACGCTCGGAGTGAGGCAAGGATCACCAACCTCTTGTTTACTATTTGTTTTATTTGTAAATTACCTCATCAAACTTGTTAAAGAAAGATGTCAGTCAGATGGGTTTCTTCAATGGCTACATGTCTTGATACTAATGGACGATACTGTGTTACTATCTACAAGCAGACAAGGCATGTTGCAAAAGGTTGCTCTGGTACAAATTTTTTGTAATTAGTATGGTATGAAGATCAACCAAAACAAAACTAAATGTTTTGTGATTCACGACGGAGGAGATGATGTCGAACCGCTGCGGGTGAACAGGCTAGTCATAGATCACTGCTCTTAGATAGATCACTGCACTTACCTGTACCTGGGTTAATCCTTCACCGGCGACGGCTCGATCTCATCGGCAGTCAAGAACCATACATAAGACATAATTTGCCATGTTTTGAAGTTTGTGTCGTTCCTTAGAAAAAATAATGACATCCCGTTTGTAGTGAAGCGGCGGGTCTTTGATGCGGCATTGATCTCCTCCCTTTTGTATGGGTGCGAGTCATGGGTGGGTGCGGACTTGAAACTAGTCATTAAGCTGTATAACTTGGCTTTAAAACAGCTGCTGGGAGTGAGTAGGACAACACCTAATCTGGTGTGTTACGCCGAGTCATGGGTACCTGCCGCTTCCCGACCTGATTAGATAAAAACAACATAATTTTAGCAGGTGGGGCCGCGGCCGCATCCCAGTGAAGGAGCGGCTGTGTGGGTGTGGTGTTGTGCAGACAGAGAGAGGGTCACGTGATGCAGGATTGTCCAGTATCGCTGCACATCAGAGATGCCTACCAGATTTATAGTATAGAAGACTTATTCTGTGATCGTTTTTCCCATGAGACTATTTGTAAGATAATTCATGATATTCTTAGGTTGTATGTGTGATTTTTTTTTTTTTTTGTGTGTGTGTGTGTGTGTGTGTGTGTGTGTGTGTGTGTGTGTGTTGTGTGTGTGTGTGTGTGTGTGTGTGTGTGTGTGTGTGTGTGTGTGTGTGTGTGTGTGTGTGTGTGTCGTTCACTCATCCCTAACCTTCGAGAGGTCTGACCAGCGACAGATATTCAGGCAATGGCGTCGGTTTCAAGGAAAATATTGCCACTGGTTCATCGATGTATATGCCGGAAAAGTCCACCACCTCCGCTCTCTCCCGGGTCACTGTGATGTCCACGGAGAAGTCTGCCTGGCCGTGCTGCAGCGTGCCGATCAGACCCGTCCAGTTGCCGCAGGAGGCTGGCAGGCCCCACTCCCCGTCCTCGGGCTCCCGCACCTCATACCTGGCCACGTGGGTGTTGATAATTTGCATAGGACATCAGTAAATATTGAGAGCCAAGATGGTGAAGGTTAACAATATATCAAGATATGTCAAGTTGGTACTCAAGAAGATGCCTCTCTCTGATGATGCACTGTTAGCTGTATTATAATCAATTCATAAGTAAAAACAGACTGCCCTGCCTCGCTATACTTAAGGTCGCTAGTACATAGATATAAGGTTCAGGGGAGGCTAACAATTGACAGGTAGAGCCTTGTGATTACCGTAGAGCGCTTCCACAGGCGGGAGGTGTGGCAAAAACGGACTTGTAATACGACTGTCCCGTATAGCCCAGCGGATTAGTGATGTAATTGTGCACTTTTTGCTACAAGCACCAAATTTGGCACAATGGTGCCTTTTGATATCTTAAAAAGATATAGCTATGGAGACATTTGAATAAATTGATGTAAACCTGTTTTTTGGCACTTCTTCCAAAAGGCCATCAATATTTTTTTACGTCTCATATCTCTGTTTTTAAGACAGGTAGAATAACAATCTTGGTGTCTAAAAATAAATTTTTGAGGTTAAAGAATCCATTGGAAACAAAAAAAACCCACTATAAGTTCCTTATTTTTACAGAAAAAAAACAGGACATATTTGGGGCAAGGATGTGTAGTTTCACCAGAGATTCCAGATCCATGCCACTGGGGATGGTCAAGAAACGCCAAGAAGCAATAGGAACCCAAGTGGGCAACCTTCCCGGAGGCATCAAAGTCTTGTCATGACTTGCTCAAATGTGGTTGCACAAAAGATTGCAGAAGGCGTTGTGAATGTTACAATGCTGGTTAGAAGTGTACTGCCCTATGCAAATGCAGTGATACATGTGACAATTACTGAATTTAGCAACTCTAAGAATTCAATAAACTGTATACAAATATATGTGTATTGTCACTGTGGATATTTGTGTATCGGATGTCTTGGCGGTAGATACGGTAAAAATGATGTAAATGCTACTGCAAACATCCTAATTACCTAGATATACATGTAATGCATACATAACCATCTTTCTGTTAAAACACTGAACAAAAAATTTCCCTCACCATAATTGCTATATATATACGTATATGCTATATATACTAGTATAGCTCACAATATGTATAACTCAAGTGATCAAAGGATATTTTCATATTTTGATAAGATGTTCTAAGTTATGTTATTGTGGCATGAATAGTTGGCTGTAGCATGATATTCATGAGTTGCTCACATATTTGTGGACTTTGCTAAAAGAAAATCTGATTTTTTTGTTTTTTGTAAAACTAAGAAACTTTTTTTTTTTTTTTAGTTTCCAATGGAATCTTTAACTTCAAAAATGTATGTTTCGACACCAAGATTGATATTCTACCTGTCTTAGAAACAGAGATATGAGACGTAACAAAATATTGATGGCCTTTTGGAAGAAGTGCCAAAAAAACAAGTTTATATCCATTTATTCAAATGTCTCCATAGCTAAATCTTTTAAGGATATCAAAAGGCACCATTGTGCAAAATTTGGTACTTGTAGCAAAAAGTGTACAATTCCACTCAAAATTGTTCTATATCCGCTGGGCTAGTTACACACAGCGTCGCCTCAATGTATGACTCTGATACAGACTGGCGTCGGCCGATTTTCAGTAAACAAATTTCTTCCATAAATGGTGTTGAAAAATCATATATATGAAGTTGAAAATAGCAATATTATACACACGTTTATATATATTGAGCCAAAACCTGCCGTGGGCGTGGGCGGTGTACGTGTGAAAGTATATGCGCTACCACCGTAGAGTTTATTTGTCACCGGGCATTATACTACTACAAGAGGGGAACTGTTTATGTTATGTATCGCTAGTTTTCGCTAAGTTTAATTATTTTCAAGTACAGGTAACGACCTCAGACCGGAAGGGCGAGGTGGGAAATGCGGCCACTTGCTGAACTCTCAACCCAATAGTTGACGTTGTTGACGTTGACAAAATGACTCCTCACAAGTCCCTTATGACGTGGTTCCCAGTATTGTCCCAACCCTGGGACGTGTTGTCCCGTCTGCATATTCGCCAAGTCTGGTAAGAATCGCCTCTTATTCCACTCTTGAACACATCAGGTTAGGTTACTATAGTTTTCCTTGTCTACATTAAGGTATCTTTGTGTGGGAATCACAATGAGGGTATTTTCGAGAAAATCTTATGGTTAGTTTGGGAGCTACAACCAGGCGTCTTCACCCGGAGAAGGCGATCCCTACCAGATTTGGCTAATAAACATCCCGCCTCGGGGTGGTGACTGTAGTTTACGCTACTGTAGTTCAGCAAGTGGCCGCATTTCCACACCTCGCCCTTCCGGTCTGAGGTCGTTACCTGGTGGGCCTCTGTGAGGAACAACACCTGCCTCGTTCCCTTCTACCTGAGGAGGTTATTACCAGTTTCACCCTCTGGCGATGGTTCGCCTCGCAAGTGCTTGTTGGCCGGTGCCACGTCAACATCCCCACCCCCGTGTCCATGGGTAGGGGGGTAGTCTAGCCAAGTTGATCTCATAGCTGGTCTACACTGGACAGACAGACAGCTCACAGCTTTCAAACTGACAAAACCTCCCACCACTGCTGCTGTTCTCATCTCCTGAAGGCACTTCTGAATAATTAGGCGCTTTTCTAGACTGCCCTTCAACTGACATCATTCAACACTCCCCACTGCCTAAGGTGTTAATTACGTTGCTGAAGATTGCTGCCGCACTTCTTCTCCAGGCTGCAGTACAGGGAGTTATTTGGGTGACATGAGTTATTTGGGTTGAGGAGTTGCATTTTATGCAAGGGATACATTGCAGTGTTTTGTTAACCATGTTATAAAAACAGATGATACTGTAGAAAACAGAACAGAAACTGCATCAGTCTATATGGGTGGAAGTTAGGGTAGGAACTGATAGGATGGTCTTGGGTATAGTATACCGGCCTCCAAATTTATGTGAAGAAGATTCCGTTCCTATATGGCAGGAAATAAGCAAGGCTTGTAGATATAATAGATTATGCGTGGTAGGAGATTTTAATCTTAGGAACATTGAGTGGGATTTAATTGTAGGTGATAATGATGCCGAGGAATTGTTAAAACTAGTTCAGGATAACTTTCTGAAGCAAGCAATTAAGAAACCTACTAGGGGAGACAATATCCTAGATTTAGTGCTAACAAGCAGGGAAGATTTAGTTACGGTATTTGAAGTTGGAGGTCAGTTAGGTAATATCGATCATTGTGAATCTAGGTTTTGCTTAAAGTGGGAGGAAGGTTCTAAGAGTGTTAATTTACATAGGGTACTTGACTTCAGAAGGGCTAATTATGCAGGACTAAAACGACACCTGGAAGGGATTAATTAGGGGAGGATGGAGGGTTAGGTGAGGCCTGATGGTAGGGCGAAGGGTGGAGTCAGTGAGGTCAGTGCTGATGAGGTGTTTCTTTCTTTGTGAAGAAGTTAATTTCAGGTCAGAAAAAAAAATATTCCATATAACGCGATAAGATCAAGGAAAAACGATCCCAAATGGATGACTGCGAGTTTGAAACACAACATAGGAATAAAAAGGAACATGTATAAGAAGGTTAAGGCAAGACAGGTGAGCAGTGAGCAGTATAATGTGATGGCTAGGACAGTCAAGCAGTTAACAAGAACAACAAAGAAAAACTATGAGATCAAGGTTGCTGGCCAGGCAAATACCGATCCTAAGGATTTTTTTTCAGGTCTATAAGACAAAAAGTAGGGAATTGTTGGGTCCTATAAAAATAAGTCAGTGGTAGATTGTAAGTTCTGATGAGGATATGTGTAAAATTATAAATTATTATTTCTTAAGTATTTTTACTCAGTAGGATATGCAGATGGTACCTGATAGTGAACCTCTAAACATATGTTTAGAGGAAAGGATGATGAGAAATTCAAAGATATTGTGATAACTAAGGAAATGGTGGAAGAGAGTATCAATATAATGTTTAAGTCACCAGGACCAGATAAAGTTTAATACCCCAAGGGGTATTAAACGAATGCAAAGAGGTAGTTAGTGAGTCGTTAGTGCCGTTAATGTGGTGGAAATTAATGTATTCCCCATATTTAAGAAGGGTGATAGAGGATTGATGTCCAAAATTATCGACCCGCTAGTCTGATTTAAGTGATAGGTAAATTATTGGAATCTGTTATTGCAAAAAACATTTGAGAACATTTAGAAATGCATAGTTTGGTAAATGATTCACAACATGGGTTTGTCAAGGGTAGGTCATGTCTCGCCAATTGTTCAAGTTTTTATAGGAAAGTGTTTGAGGCGGCAGATAATGATGAGGATTATGATATTGTATTTCTGGACTTATGTAAGGAATTCGACAAGGTACAACATGAGATACTCATAATAAGGTTATGTTAACTCATAACTCGTTAAATAAGGTTACGGCACATGGAATAGATGGAAAGTATTTTCGTTGTATTAGATATTGGCTAAGTGATAGGCAACAAAGGGTTACAAATGATGGTTCAAAATTTGAATGGGGGCAGGTAACAAGTGGGGTTCCACAGGGGTCTATTTTGGGTCCATTACTATTTTTTATTTACATCAACGACTTAGATAGTGGCATTAGCAGTGATATCAACAAGTTTGCTGATAATACTAAGTTAGGTAGGATTATTAGATCACAGTCTGATGTTACAACATATTGCAGGGAGACTTAGATAAAGTTAAACGAGTGGGTAGTCAGGTAGCAGATGGAATTTAATATTGACAAGTGTAGCGTACTTAATGTTGGTAGAAAAAATTCCGGTTATAGGTACACTATACGCAATATATCGCTGAAAATATCAGAAGGTGAGAAAGATTTGGGATTGTGGGTAAGCTCAGACCTCCGTTAAAGTCCAGCGGCTAAGTGTCATATAATTGAACATCACAGTCCTTTCACTTTATGATAAAAGCATGAAACTTGGTACACTGTTAGTAAACACCATAATGAACATTTATAGATTTGAGGCATTCTGCATCTGCCCTGTGTCGGCCCTGGTGACCATCTTGGAAAATGGCCCAACTCTATTCTGAATAAGTGTTTGTAAATCACATCACACGACTCAGTTATCGCAAATACAAAAGAAAGGCATGCCAATTTATGTTTTAGACCCTGATAAACCGACTTGGACTACTAATGCGATCCCACAATTATGTTTTAGTGTCATGTTTTAGGGAAAAATGAAATTTGGATAAAATAGAATAACCAGCGGTATTCTGCACATAACTCATCAAATATCACTTATTTCAGCAAACACTACTAAGTAAAGTACAAAGAACTCACCTTATACGTTACTTAGATGTATAGTCTAATGTAGTGGTATTTATACTTTAATCAGTAGTTATATTTAGGTAACCATACTGTGTTTCATCTTGAGAAGCTGATGGACCTGACATCTGCCCATGAGTACGCGGTGACAGTCTAAAATCGGTTAAATGTGCTCGGTACCTTCGAAGACCCTGTAGAACTGTGGGATACATTCAAACGTGAAACTCTCCAGGCTGCCAATGAGTGTATTGGGGAGCACCCGAGGTCAAGGCGTGGTTTTGTCTCGACGAAGACGCTAGAGAATATCGAGGAGAGTCGCGTTGCCAGGCTTGCTGGGAACCAGGACCAGCACAGGGCTCTGTCACGCATGAGTAGAACCCTCCTGGGGAGAGACAAGGAGAGGTAGGTATGTCGGGAGTCTCACTGAGGATGTCCAGGACGATTTGAACGCTAATGACCTCCGACCCGCCTACTGAGCCCTGAAAAAGCTCCGTTTCAAGTCCCCATCTCGGGCGAGTGCTATCCGAAAAGCAGATGGGCGCCTCGTGTTGGACATGGTTGGGCAGATGGTTCGTTGGGCTGAGTACTTTGGGCAGTTGTTCACGGTGGACCCTGCAATTGGGCAGCTTCACATCACTGGATTACAGGTAGTGGATGCTGATTCTCCCACTGAAGAAACAGCACACTCTCATGACGAAGTCAGAGAGGCTGTAGCAAAGTTGAGTGGTGGAAAGGCAGCTGGTGTTTGTAATATCAGTACGGAAGTCCTCAAAGCTGGGGGTGAGGCCATGATCCACGGGTTGCATGCTGTCCTGACTGCCGTGTGGCAATCAGGTACCATTCTTCCTGACTGGAAAAGGGGGCTGGTCGTCCCTATCTGGAAAGGGAAAAGGGACCGTCAGGACTGCAACAATTACCGCGGTATTACACTACTCAGCGTGCCAGGCAAGGTACTTGCCCACCTACTGCTGACACGAATCCGCAGCCATCCGCTGAAGCATCAGAGACCCCAGCATTCTGGGTTCACGCCTGGTAAGACAACAACGGACCGTATCCTAGCGCTTCGTGTCCTAGTGGAACGCTGCCGTAAGTTTCGTCAGGGGATAATTGCAGCTTATGTTGATCTCAAGAAGGCGTTTGACTCAGCGCATCGTGAGTCACTCTAGGATCTTCTGCCACTTCGCAAGATTCATGCAAGGACTATTGGTTTGATGACTGGTCTGTACTCTGGGACTAGGAGTGCTATGAAGTGTGGGGGAAGTGTATCCAGCTTCTTTCCTGTGAATACAGGAGTAAGGCAAGGGTGCGTCCTTGCCCCATCACTTTTCAACACTTGTATGGACTGGGTATTGGGCAAAGTTGTAGATCAAAGTAATTGTGGAGCATCCCTCGGCAACACCAAGATCAATGATCTTGTTTCTGCCGATGATGCAGTAATCTTTGCTTAGTCGGTGGAGGTCAGTCGCTTACTGGTGATGGCTCTCGAGGCGCTGCACGAGGAGGCAAAGCCTTTGGGACTTGAGGTGTCCTGGCTCAAGACCAAATAGTCCTGGTGTTTGGAGGCTTACTAGATGAAGCAGTACAGTCTGTTCATGCGTGCGGCGAGGACATTGAGATCTTGGAAAGTTTTACTTACCTTGGTAGCGCAGTCCATAATGATGGCGGGTCACGTCAAGAAGTCTTACGGCGGATTGGCATAGCCCACGGTGTTATGGACTCGCTCAGCATGAGTATTTGGCGTTGTCGATACCTGTGCAGGAGGACAAAGATCCGGATCTTTAGGTCGATTGTGATCCCTGTCTTACTCTATGGTTGTGAGGCATGGACACTAAATAGCGACTTGAAGAGGCGAATTGATGTCTTTGGTAATACGTGTCTTCGCAAAATCATGGGGTATCGCTGGGACGATTACGTATCAAATCAGCGACTGCACCATGAGACTGTATCGAGGCCTATTACCTGCATAGTCCGTCAGCGCCACTTCGGCTATATGGGCATGTGGCACGCTACCCTGAAACCGATCCTTCCCATCGGGTTGTATCTGTAAGAGACAATCCGGCGAGGAGGAGGCCAAAGGGGCACCACAGGGCTCGTGGCTGGGGCAAGTTGATATTTCCTGTCGAAAGTTGCTTGGTGTGGGAAGGGAACCTGCATGGGGACTCACGCGTGGTGACCCCTGGGAGTGGCTTTG
The DNA here is from genome assembly GCA_016584305.1 of Chionoecetes opilio. Lineage (NCBI taxonomy): Eukaryota > Metazoa > Arthropoda > Malacostraca > Decapoda > Majidae > Chionoecetes > Chionoecetes opilio. The sequence continues at coordinate 171,150 of JACEEZ010023454.1, read as the reverse complement.
TAGGCTGGGCGAGGCGACGCGCCCCCTGGCGTATGGCCCCATTGATTGATATACTTAAAGATAATATCTTTACTGACATCATTTGCAGTGATACTGCGACGAAAGAGGATATTTCAGTATTCCATGTTTTTTAGTTTTCGTAGGGTCTTCTGTTTGCGTTTGTGTTTGTTATAATTTTATGAAGGTAATATTGTATAGAAATTAATAACACTATGATCCAAAATTTCTTTGTTATAGGATGAAGTAAGGAGTGACCTCATCAGTGGCTAAACACTATGAATAAGGCATTAATTAAAGCTGGTTCCAGGTGGTGACCTAACTGCGTCGGTGGAGGAAAACGATACACTGGTTGACTGGAATAAGTGTCTGTTCTTTGAGAAAAACATCAGCGAGAAACTTTGGTGCCCAGCATAATTCGCGGACAGGTTTCGGGGAGTTGGTTACGCGACAATTGCTGAAAATCTTACATCATTCAGCGACGTATGTTGCTTGCCAGTGAACATTAAGCTGAGTCGTCTGGACGATGGAGATTGAGTTCAACTGACATTGTTGCGGAGGAAAGCAAGATTCCACTAAAGCTGCGGTCTGAAATTCAATAGAAATTAACTTCAACGTGCACGTATTCGAAAGAGACTCCTCGACGATGAGAGTACATCTTCTGGTACAAATGAACATTGCACACGCCCCAAAAAATCTGGAGGTAAAACGGATGTTGCCTAATGTTTTCTTTGTGATAAGCCTACAAGTTATGCTAGACCCCTCCATGAAGTCCAAACGTTTGACCTTGACACCCGTGTACGGCAGTACACTACTGATCTACAACATGACAGACTACTGATGAAGCTTAGTGCAGGATATTTAATCGCTACAGAGGCTCAGTTTCACACTCATTGCCTAGGTTCGTTGTATAACAGAAATCGTGATAGAAGAGTAACATTAGAAAATTAATGTGAAACAAACAATGCTCATAGTACAGCATTTGCTGAACTAATTGCATTCATACAATGTTCTCTTGAAGAGGAAGGAGTTGCCCCTGTTTTCAAACTACCTGCATGCAAGAATAAGGATTTTAGTGCAGAAACCATTGCCCAGATCATTGCCCTAAGCAAATCCGGTAAGCAAACAAAGGTAATCTTCGAACAAATTGGCGTGTGTCCAAGGAGTGTCGGACGCTGGGTTGCCAAGTTCGACCAGGAAGGCGGCCACATAACCCCTACCTCACAGAACACTCACCAAATATGTCTGGGTTGCTTTCTTTTAATTTCCTTGCTGTCACACGTGGGTTAGATTCTAATTCACGTTTTACAATAGTCTGGGAACGAGAATCTGTCTTCTAGGGCTTGCCAGGCCTCTTTTTGTGGGTAGGGGTTATGGGGCCGCCTTCCTGGTCGAACTTGGCAACCCAGCGTCGGACACTCCTTGGACACACGCCAATTTGTTCGGAGATTGACTTTGTTTGCTTACCGGATTAGTTTAGGCCAATGATCTGGGCAATGGTTTATGCCCTAAAATCCTTATTCTTGCCCGTATCGGCAATACAGGGGGCTCAAAGGGAGCGGCGGTGCAAGTCGAGAGGGAGCACAAGAGAGACGGATCGCGGAACACAACCCCTCCCTACACCGGCAAGACAACAACTGACTGTGGTTTCCTTGGCGGGCTCAGAAGCTCCGCCTACTACGCCACTCTGTGTAGGCGGCACAACGCATTGGCTCAGTTTTAGGTCCCTCGTAATGTTGAAGCAAAATTCGACATATAATTAGTCCGCCTTGCCCTGGGCGGACTAATTTAATGTCGAGCACTGTATGTATATTACGTAAAATTGAAGGTCGCGGAGATGGCTGCTATCATCCGCGCATTGAGGGAGTCCTTAGGCAGAACCAACGTGCCGGGGCGGTCGTTCACACGCTCCAAACGGAAGTACGGGAAGTAGTTTTTAGCCACAATTCTCAACGTGCGTCCCATCAACCCCATTTGGTCTGAAAGGTAATATATATTTAAATCAAATACGCTACTACATTACAACACTATGCAGACCTACGAAAATACGTTATGAAGGTTGAGGGAAGGCTCGGTTAGTTCAGCAGCGTTCTTAATGTAAACCTATGACAATAAACATTACAAAGGCAGGTGTCTGAGAAGATGTTACTGGGACTACCTTGGTCACACTAAGACTATACTTATACTAAAATACCGATGAGTAAGGACTGTCGTTGGATCCCTGGAGATTAATAATACATCTGAAAGAATGGGAGTGAAGCATATGGCAAGGATCATTGAACCCCCGCACACTGCAGCCTCACATACACCGGTGTCGTGGTTGATGTAATTGAGGGATGAATGGATGTGTTTTGGGAATGCTTGAACACGCACAACCATGATGCAGTATAGCACGATTACTTTCTGAAAATAATAATAACTCCTGCAGAAGAAGACGATCAGATTTTTGTTGTATTTTTGATGGTTGTCTTGGTTTGTGTCTGAGATATGGACCTGGCGGGTCTCCCAGCGCGAATCCTTCATGATATTGATTAGTTATATTTAATTACATTACTTGAATGGGGACTCCAATATTGTGAGTGTGATGTCATTTTCTTTCCTTGTCGGTCTTGTCCATGTTGTATGAGTAGGAGACAACCATTAGGACAGCGGGACACCCTTAACCCCTTCACGCCCAGATCTTTACTTTATTATAAAAAAATCGTATGTTGTTACCCATCAAATTACGAAAAGTAACTTAATATACCAAATTAGTTAGTGGACAAGGATACTAAACAGGTTATATCTATAAAATATTACTTATATTGACTAAAAATCGTCTAATTGTAGTCATATTACAATGGAAATTACGTTCTGGGTCTCAAGGGGTTAAGGGAGGAGCGTCACACGAATATTTCCGAAAAAAATCAAAATATTCGAAAAAATTTCATGCGTAGTTGAACACTTGAGCAAGCTTGTGACAAAGTATTATAAGAAAAGAAGAAAACATGAAAGAGTTATGGCTGATATTCTCCCCCCCTTCCCCCCGAAAAATATGCGTACAATTTTTCTTTATGATATTCACTGGCATAGGCAAACTGGCACCTCTCAGTCCCTGTCTGTGAGACAGAGGGTCGTCTCAAGGCCTCAGTAGTGAGGGAGTTGTGGGAGAAGCCGGGTGTCGCTGCTCGTCTCTCAGTATTCCACCATTCCTGCTCCCTCCAGATCATTTATCATTTATTCAGCGCAGGAGTGATCTACCTCAAGCTCCCTACCTCCTCAACCACCATGCCGAGGACATCAAGGCATAAAGTGGCTCAAAGAGAGAGAATGCTGGCTGTAGTTCAGCAAACTGTCCATTAGGGTGGAGCGAAAAACACTTTTTATTATAAATGACTCGTAATAGTTGGGAAATTGTGCCAATGTAACCCATATTAAAGTTTTAAAAAGTCACGTGTCTAATCCAATATCTTTAGGTGCCCCATGTGGTGATAAAATCGAAAATATGTAAACAAAAATATTTTCTTAAAAAATGGTTTAAATGTTCAAGTTACTTTTATTAGATTGGAATACCGAAAATATGCTGCAGAATGACCGTAACATGTGCACAAAAAAGTATGAAACCAATATATTAATATTTAGAGGTGCCCCAAACAATGAATTATAGCGGTGTGAAGGCAGAAATGCAGCTCTGACGTTGTTCTGCTGGAAGTGTGTGGGTTGATGCCTTCTTTATATTTTGAAGTGTATGTGGCATTCCAATCTATCTTAGTATAGTGTTGGAATAATTAAATTCGAATCAAACAATCATATGCAATATATTAATATTTTTTTTTTTTTAATAAATCTAGATTTTCCACCCCTCTGGGGTACCTCAAAAAATCTGCGTAGAAAGTTTGTACAAAATTTATATTCAAAAGCATGTGTTCGTGAACACTTTTCATGCTGTATTCCAAGCAAATATTCAAGAAAAAAATATATTTTGATATATGATGATAAAAAAAAAAATTCATAAAACCAAATCTTTGACATCTTTGGGGCACCTTAACATTTTTTTCGCAGAGACTTCATTTTTTTTTACGTGAACATAACTCCATTTCGCACAGTTCCACCACTATTACAAATTAATCACAGGAAAAGTAGCAAAAACGGTCATTTTCGCTCCACCCTACTGTCCATGCGCGTCTTTCAGCTAGCACCCTTTTGTGACTAGTACCTTTTGCACAAGGGGGAACCAGATACCAGCTATGTCATATAACACTTCAAGAGTGATAGAGAGCGTGGCTGCGAGAGTAAACAAACAAACTAGCATCTTCTCAGATTCACTGAGCCTCGAGGTTTAAAGGGCGCGCAGCTTTTTAGACTGCGCGCCTTTAAACCTCTCTACTGAAAATTTACCTTTTTCCAGTTTTCCTTTAATAACTTCGCCACTATTGTACCGAGTTTAATAAACAATATATCATTGGCAAGAGGAATACATATGTGATTTTCTCATCTTTCATTTTTTTTCAATTTGGGTAAAATTTTGCAAATAATAGCAAATACATTTACGAGATCAAAAAAAAAAAAAAAAAAGCTAAACACTTAAGAAGAATGAAATTCAAAATTCTTAAAAGATGAATCGTTTGGATATATTGTAATGCATATTTAGTCATTTTTTCATCAGTGCAAGTCATAAGAACATAAGAACTTTATTAAGAGTTGAATTTCTTTAAAAAAACAGTTGTTGTTTTTTGCAGTTATGTATCAAGCTATGGATCTGAAAATGAGCTAGGATTATTTCGGCATTAGCATACTTTTAACATAAAGAAAATCATGACAATCCACCGGTAATTAAGAAATGGTGTGACGCTCCCCTTAAGGCTGGTGTGAGAGCACGGTAATGTATCCCAGCGATAGGCAGTAATGTGAAGGGCGTTCACGTGAAACCCTGTCATGACACCTCCTGTGTTGGCGCCAGTGGGCGTATCAAAGCGTCCGCCAGGCAAGCCCCGCCACTGCATTACAATGGACTCAAGAAACAATACAGCGAATATTAGTGACGAGGTCTAGAAGAAATTGTTTCCTCGCATATTATAAGTGGTTCTCAGCGATAGCCGTGATGAATGTAATCTCAAGAGTGATAAAATTGCATGACGCCTGAAGTCATTATTTTTTCGTGAAAATTAAAACTTATTGATGTAAAAAAACAATCAGTTGGCCTCTCTTTTTTCTTTTATTTTCAGACTGTTATCCTCATTACGGGGACTGGCAACAAGCGGGCTTCTTGTTTATTTTTTTTCATTGCTCCAGGCCAAGTCCACTTGAATTAAAAGAAGAGGTAAAATACTGCCCGAAAGAAGCATCATTGTGAAGGGAATGTCATCCTGCTAGTGATCTGAGACGGATCCTGTTATTACTTAGTGAACAAAAAGGATCGTATTGACGCAGGAACTTGTGTTTCTTTTGTCTGCTGTGAAAAAAACGAGAAGCCCACCAAATAATAACACAATAATGCTTTATGACATTTTGTATGTCGTAGTACTACGCTAAATGGCATTCTAACTATTCATCCATTAATGAGTACAAGACGGCGAAAGCTAGTTGTGTTTAGAGTGATAAATCTTTCCTCTTAATCCAGCACAATGTTCCTTCTTACCCTCAAACAAGTCCATGTCCTTGGGAGCGCCATCTGCCACGCTCCAGCGCTGCACCAGCTGCACGTTGGGTCGCCCTCTGTGGCAGTATAGGCAGCGACGGTAAACCTTCACATCACCGCATAGGCCTAGGCACACCCGAGGATGTGTGATCAATAATATGTGGTGATATGATAATCTGAGGTTGTAAAGAGTCTATTTATGTATTTAAGAACACAGATCCAGTAATATCTCACCGGGGAATTCGTTGGCTGTCCACCCCGTGCCATGGTGCGCAGCGCTGCCTGGCGTGATGTAAATGGCATGTCGGTTGTTCCGCAGGCTGGGGTGCAGGAGGAGCGCCTGTACGTCATGCCTGTGGCCCAGCACCAACACGCGGGTGTTGGGCTGCAGCCACAACCCATACTGCTGCACCAGCCTGTCACAAACGCATACCTGTATACACCAGCTGCCCGGCTTAAGTATATGATTGGTGCCTTAACTAAAGATGTATGTAAGTCCAATATTACTCTTTTCGATGCCGAATATTGTTCACACTCAATCAATCATTGGGGGCATATGCCGGGGGGCGTGTCGCCTCGCCCACCCTACGACGCCACTCCCGGGGGTCACCACGCGCGAGTTCCCATGCAGGCTCCTTTCCCATACCAAGCAGCTCTCGACAAGAAACATCAACTTGCCCCAGCCACGAGCCTTGTGGGCGCCCCCTTGGCCTCCTCCACGCCGGATTGTCTCTTACAGATACAACCCGATGGGAAGGATCGGTTTCAGGGTAGTGTGCTACATGCCCATATAGCCGAAGTTGGGGCTGACGGACTATGCAGGTAATAGGCCTCGATTCAGTCTCACGGTGCAATCGCTGATTTGACACGTAATCATCCCAGCGATACCCCATGATTCTGCGAAGACACTTATTACCAAAGGCATTGATTCGTCTCTTCAAGTCACTATTTAGTGTCGATGTCTCATAACCATAGAGTAAGACAGGGATCACAAGCGACTTGAAGATCCGGATCTTTGTCCTCCTGCACAGGTACCGACAACGCCAAATACTCCCGCTGAGCGAGTCCATAACACCGTGGGCTATGCCAATCCGCCGTAAGACTTCTTGACGTGACCCGCCGTCATTATGGACTGCGCTACCAAGGTATGTAAAACTTTCCAAGATCTCAATGTCCTCGCCACACGCATGAACAGACTGTACTGCTTCATCTAGTAAGTCTCCAAACACCTGGACCTTGGTCTTGAGCCAGGAGACCTCAAGTCCCAAAGGCTTTGCCTCCTCGTGCAGCGCCTCGAGAGCCATCATCAGGACCTCCAGCGACTCAGCAAAGAGTACTGCATCATCGGCAAAAACAAGATCAGTGATCTTGGTGTTGCCGACGGATGCTCCACAATCACTTTGATCTACAACCTTGTCCAATACCCAGTCCATACAAGCGTTGAAAAGTGATGGGGCAAGGACGCACCCTTGCCTTACTCCTGTATTCACAGGAAAGAAGCTGGATACACCTGCTCCACACTTCACAGCACTCTCAGTCCCAGAATACAGACCAGTTATCAAACCAATAGTCCTTGCAGGAATCCCTCGAAGTCGCAGAAGATCCCAGAGTGACTCATGATGCACTGAGTCAAACGCCTTCTTGAGATCAATATAGGCTGCAAGCATCCCCTGTCGAAACTCACGTCGGCGTTCCACCAGGACACGAAGCGCTAGGTTCACACTGAAGCATTGCAAATAATGTGTTTATACATATTTGGGGTGATTCAATATCTGTGAAATCCATACGTTGCATTCACAAATAGGTTTATTTGTATCTCTGAAAGGATATACTTTTAAGAACATAAGAAAATATGGAAGCTACAAGAGGCCGTGAGACCTACACATGGTAGTTCGTGTTACTTAATACTACCTACATCCACCTTTCATCCCCATCCAAGAAATAATCTAGCCTCCTTTTGAAGCTCACTAATGACTCCGCAGTAACTAACTGAATACTGAGTCCATTCCAAAAATTTACAACCCTATTTGTGAACCATTATTTGTGAACCATTTTCCCTATTTCTTTTTTAAATCTACGCTTTTCCAGCTTGAATCCTTTACTTCTTGTTCTACCCTGTTTAGTAGCCGCAAAAACTTTTCCTACATCTCCGTTATTGTATCCCTTGATCCACTTAAAAACTTGTATAAGATCGCCTATTATTTTACGCCTCTCGTGTGAGTGTAAATTTAATAGCTTCTGTGGAAATTTTATGTCAACAACATTTAATCAATTGAAGTTCTTACCTTCAGAAAACTCATTGTCTATCTCATCCCGACAAAATACCCCAGCCAGTACTAACTAAGATACTTCTCGGTGGATAGGAAGGTTGATAGGGTAGAATGACGTTATTAAATACTGCATGCTCAGGCGATCGGAGTGGCCAGGCCTTGATCAAGCCGGCGGTGAAGAGCGGAGGCGGTGTGTTTTGATCTGAGGCGTCAAGCGGGTTATCACACAACACTGACGCGCCGGATGGAATCGCTGTGTTGAATGTAACACGTCCTATTGTTTTACACTTATTTTATAGGTATATACAATTCTTCTCGATTTAATCCGAGAAGATTAGAGGGAGATGTTACTCCCGTGAGGGTCTGAAAGTGTACTGACTCTCTAAGCGGGCGGCGGATGGACCGCCACAATACCTAGCTACGTGTCCACGTTTCTAAGATGGAAATCAAAGACAACGGCTAATGACCGGTCGTTCTAATTAGTGTGATAATATAAGGTGCAAATGGTTAATACCACTGTGAATGTTCATTCATCATATCCCAATACTTATCATTTCCTTAGATTACCTTAATTAATACCCATTACCATTATAATTATATATATATGTATATATATATATATATATATATATATATATATATATATATATATATATATATATATATATATATATATATATATATATATATATGCACATTCCTACGCTCCCCCGATGATGAGCGAACAATACCTCCCTCACAAGGTGGGGGAACAAAACCACCACTCAGTTGGTACTCAGTTGTACTAATTGAGAGGGTGGTTGGTGGATAATTTCCACAACTGGGGCCCGGCGAAAACTGAAGTCCGCTTCAGGTAACATGACCCCAGGCCACATAGCGCCGGAACATTGGAATAGATGTTTCGGCACTTTGATCTTTGGCTACTTTTAAATTAATACCCCAGATAGAGGTACATGTGAAAATGCAGACATATACTTTATTGGGGGGAAAGTTATCTCCTGAAATTATTATATCCCCAGTATAGTCATCACGAGTGACCTCAAATGATTTTAGGAGCTTTCTATCAGCGGGAAGTTCAGCGGGACCTCTCAACTGACCCAACAAATAAGTTAATTTATGCACCTCTGTTAAGTCAGCTCTATCATCAATAAATTAAAATTTATCCCATAAGGAGAACCAATTTTCTCCTGCGAACTGAGGTAATGACAAGTCTGGTAATTAAATTTGGGTTAAAGAGGCTTTAGCTGTTGTTGGAATATGAGCACACTCCAGGATTCCCTCATATTCAATTATTTTATCAAGATATCTTTGACACTCTTGTTCATACTTGGTCACGCATTGGTGAATTAATTCTTTATCCCCAGCTTGTCTTAATTCAACTTCATATAGGAAGTAAACCTCTTCATATTTATCACATTGCATCTTTAACAATGGGAGAACTGTCTTAAAATTAATATAATCAATTAGTCCAGCAGCCAGGGGGGGGAACCTTGGAATTTTTGGTGCATAATTGTTCTCTGCGGATTTTGATCACTGAGTGTGCCATTAATAAGAATCCGTCGAGTGCAATTATGGCACCCTTGAGCATTTTGAGAAATTCAAGATGGCGGCTAATATACATAATACACCAACGTAGTAATGGTTTTATATTGATAACTTCCTTAATATTTGACTTACAACAGTCCTTTTGGTGTCTAACCATAGGTTTTTGTGGTCAAGGAATACAATAACACCAATGAAATTACAATAGACACTTATATTTATACGGTCTGAAAAATAGACGGTCTGTTAAACTAATAATACATAACAGAAAATAAGATTAAACCATCCAATTAGACTGGGAAAAGTACAATAACAATATTTCTGAATACCCAATCTAAGATGGCCGCAAAAATAGGTAACGTATACATTAACATATTTACAGAGAATAATCAGCTTTATATCCACAGAATTTCATGAATCCAAGGGATTAAGCTAATCTATTCCCACTAGAACATAACAAAATACACAAGTGTCTTAGAGACGAGATCTATTGCAGTAGCGTCCAATGAGGAAACTCATATAATCAAACACATCAGTCATCACTGTCATCCTCATCATTACTTTCACCTTCATCCGAGTCATTGGCATCCTCTATCCGTTGTTTCAGCAATGTCCAGCGATTCCGACATGTTCTTATTTCTGCTCGACAGCGACAAAAAGCAGAACAGGACATCTGACCAGCCACACATCCACACCTCTCAGTTGAGCATGGTGTTTCGCTTGAGCAGCCACATTGGATCAGCTTCATAACAGCTGCTGGAGCAATTTCCATTTGTGGTGGGAGGGTCACTGGCATTAATACACCGAAATCGTCATCAGATACCCGCCGTTCTCCAGAGGGTCCATATCTGGTGCCTCGCCAGTCAGTGCCGACCTCCAAATGCATGCTTGAAAATGTGCCCTTTTCACGTTCTCGACAAACGCTTCACTTGTAGGAGATAGAGTCTTCAGTTGGTGAACTGACGCAGCACTTTTTCTGCCCATGCTGGAGATCCAATGTCTGTATCGGATATCTGACATGCTGTCGTTTGGTCCAAATTTCTCTCCATAGCATGCTGCAATAAACTGGGTTGCTTCTCGAATTATTGTCTCGTGTTGGGCTTCAGGTTGTCCTATGCTGTCCAGTTTATATCCTGCCTTTAGGACTTTTACTGCTTTGATTTTTCCAATTCCAAAATAGCAACCAACTGTGTCGCATCCTGTCAACGCATGTGCTGCCAGCAGCTGTGGGACAATAGCCTGGTGTTTTATTACGGTGTCTCCAATGTTCAATGAAGTCCTTTCAGGAGAAGTCGGTTCCATGACAAGGCATGCTGAGAGTTGACAGTAGTGGTAGTAATGTACAAGCAATACAAACACGTCTGTGTCATCTCAGATTACTTTAATAGTCCTTCTGGTGTTAGAAACAAACTGGACAACCTGGTGTGGAATAATGACGTCTCCTTCCTCATGGTTAGTTTGCAAATCTGATCTCTCCACTCTTACAGCTTGCCAGACTTCAACAGGAGTATCAGCTTTCCCTGTGACAACAAGTCTGTTTGGTAACCGGAGTCCTTGCGTTCTATCTAGAAGTTCCTCAGTGATCATCTCAATGAGCTGCTCCTTGTTGTGTGCCACATTGAGAACAACGTCTCGGGAGGGAATTGGCGTTGTCAGAGTAATGACATGTTCCTTGCAATGCTGCACTCCAGCAGATCGTGCAGCCCTTGTGCTGCTCTTGATGCTTTTCTTGTGATATTTGTCAAACACTACAAATACGTTGCTCGAAACGGTCATCTTGGAAAGCACATAATCTACAAAGGCATTCACATAATCATTGACGACTCCCTTCTTTGGTCAGTGAACTATCCACATTGCTGCACATCCATCTATTGCATCTGTGTGGCTTGTGAATGTCCTGGAGGAATGTTCCACTTGGAGAGTCTTCTTGAGCGTAGCTTTGGCTTTAGCTATTCTCCTTTCAGGTTGGTCCTTTGTGCCATCAAAGAGCGACATTGGAAGAGGTGTCAGCTCATATCCCATGACTGAATTTACATCAATGTCTCGATACTGTATTAATATCATCAGCCTTGAGAAGCAGAAGCAGTACAGTCTGTGCATGCGTGTGGCAAGGACATTGAGATCTTGGAAAGTTTTACATACCTTGGTAGCGCAGTCCATAATGACGACGGGTCACGTCAAGAAGTCTTACGACGGATTGGCATAGCCCACGGTGTTATGGACTCGCTCAGCGGGAGTATGTGGCGTTGTCGGTACCTGTGCAGGAGGACAAAGATCCGGATCTTCAAGTCGCTTGTGAATTGTCTTACTCTATGGTTGTGAGACATGGACACTAAATAGTGACTTGAAGAGACGAATCAATGCCTTTGGTAATAAGTGTCTTCGCAGAATCATGGGGTATCGCTGGGATGATTACGTGTCAAATCAGCGATTGCACCGTGAGACTGAATCGAGGCCTATTACCTGCATAGTCCGTCAGCGCCAACTTCGGCTATATGGGCATGTGGCACGCTACCCTGAAACCGATCCTTCCCATCGGGTTGTATCTGTAAGAGACAATCCGGCGTGGAGGAGGCCAAGGGGGCGCCCACAAGGCTCGTGGCTGGGGCAAGTTGATGTTTCTTGTCGAGAGCTGCTTGGTATGGGAAAGGAGCCTGCATGGGAACTCGCGCGTGGTGACCCCCGGGAGTGGCGTCGTAGGGTGGGCGAGGAGACGCGCCCCCCGGCGTATGCCCCCAATGATTGATTGAGCCTTGAGAAGATTAGTTCACAGTCCATCTGTCCCTTTTTATCAGTGGTATGTGTTCTTTTTGCTTGATTTCCGACCATGGTTTTGACTCGGTTTACAATCGGCTTGTGGAATCCTTCTGGCCAACTTGGTTCAACCGCTTGTCTTTGCTGGATTCCAATGGTCTGGGCATTTTCCACATTCACTGTCTGGAATAACCCTTCCGGTTACAATGTTGACACGTCCCTGAGGATGTTCATCAGGCTTTAGTGGATGAACGCGGCAGCATGTAAATATGTATCAGTAAAAGGAAAAGGCCAAAGTCAGCTCGTCGAATTTCATTTTCACGCCAAAAATTGTGACTTTTTGACCTCCTATGACCTTATTGTTGACGAAATTCATATATCATTACTTTGAGGTACTAAAGCTAATCAATACGAACATTTTGGTAGTAAAAATGTTGTCAAAGGTGTGATCTATGCCCGTTTATTATTACCCCTACCTCAAATTTTCAGTCCCAAACAGTGATTCCCATTCCTATCTTCAGTCGTCATTTTTGCAAAATGCTCAAGGATGCAAAAGTTGCATCCGACAGATTCAAAAGCTAAAGTTTCAGGCTATCAAAATCCGCAAAGAACAATTATGCACCACAAATTCAAAGGTTCGGCCTAAATATGGGGTTTAGCCACCGAACTAAATAGGAATAGCCTTAACTGCGTCCTCACACTTATATATATATTCGTGTGAGCCATCCTAATTTAGCCGATAATATAATGAATGCTTAGCAAAAGACTACTGTATACTGGATTTGCTACTCAGTTTGGGCTATTTCCAGTGGAGGCCAATGCCGCGATTCCTGACATTTTCGAAAATCACTCCCATTTCCCTTCCTATGGTTTATCAGTATAAATGATATACTGATATCTTCGTACAAGTAAAAAACAGTAAAATTCACTAAAGAAATGCCATTATGAGGCTCTGAAGAAATATGCATGCACTTAAAATTCACTTAAACTCTTCGCCATTTAATACTTTGCGAGAAAACATTTTACATGAAGCATATCAATATAAGCGAAATTTTATTAGCTTTCCATTGATATATTTCGTTTTCTGATAAATGAATTAGCACTATTCATAAATTAGCGTTAACTAAATAAATGACATCATCAATCTGGAAAATTACCCAATTGATGATGTTATTTATTTAGTTAATGCTAATTTATACATGGTGCTACTTCATTTATCAGAAATCGAAATATATCAATGGAAATCTAATAAAATTCCGCTGCTATTGATATGCTTCATGTAAAACATTTGTACGCAAAATATTACATGGCGAAGAATTTAAGTGAATTTTAAGTGCATGCATATTTCTTCAGTCTCATAATGGCATTTATTTAGTGTATTTTACAGTTTTTTATTGGAGAATATTATAGAACAGACCTTTACGAAGATAACAGTGTATAACAGTGTATCAGTTATACTGATAAACCATAGTCTACTGTGTTCATGGAACACATTTTTACTTGCAGATCCGATTGATGATGTTATTGTTTTTATTAACGCTAATTTATGCATAGTGCTAATTCATTTATCAGAAAATGAAATATATCAATGGAAAGCTAATGAATTCCGCTTCTATTGATATGCTCCATGTTAAATGTTGTCTCGCAAAATATTAAATGGCGAAGAGTTTTAAGTTCATGCATATTTCTTCAGTCTCATAATGGCACTTTTTAGTGTGTTTTACTGTTTTTTATTTTTTAATATTAAAGAAGATACATTTACGAAGATAACATTATATCATTTATATTGATTAACCATAGGAAGGGAAATGGGAGTGATGTTCGAAACACTTTTTTACCTTGCCAATCGGTCTCCACTGGCCATGGGCGGATTGGCGCGGAGCGCCAGTAGCAAATCCAGTATACAGTAGTCTTTGGCTTAGCTAATTAAGTAACTAAAAATAATTGTTAGTTGATAATTATTATGTCTTAAGTGGTGGGAGTGCCGTCAGTTTGGTCTGTCACGACGCATTACCAGGCCTATGACCAACCACCACTTTATTATCACAACTAACTAGCGCTATGTAACCTCTGATGTTATCTCCTAACTGGCGAATGGTACCTACTCGGCTGTTGGCTCGTTCCCGACGCACCTAAACACTTCACCTCCGCTCTCTTAACGACCTGTTGTGATGAGCTCATGACTATGTATCACAATGACCAATCCGAATCACATGAACATCAATATTCCTTATCTCGGGATACCAATGTGGAAATTTTATGTCACAAACATTTAATTAATTGAAGTTCTTACCTTCAGAAAACCCATTGTCTATCTCATGCCGACGAAATACCCCATCCCTAAGTAAGATACTTGTCAGTTGATAGGGTAGAATGACGTTATTAAATACTGCATGTTCAGGCGATCAGAGTGGCCAGGCCTTGATCAGGCCGGCGGTGAAGAGCGGAGGCGGTGTGTTTTGATCTGAGGCGTCAAGCGGGTTATCACACAACACTGACGCGCCGGATGGAATCGCTGTGTTGAATTTAACACGTCCTATTGTTTTACACTTATTATATACAAAAGGTATATACAATTCTTCTCGATTTAAGCCGAGAAGATTAGAGGGAGATGTTACTCCCGTGAGGGTCTGAAAGTGTACTGACTCTCTAAGCGGGCGGCGGATGGACCGCCACAATACCTAGCTACGTGTCCACGTTTCTAAGATGGAAATCAAAGACAACGGCTAATGACCGGTCGTTCTAATTAGTGTGATAATATAAGGTGCAAATGGTTAATACCACTGTGAATGTTCATTCATCATATCCCAATACTTATCATTTACTTAAATTACATTAATCAATGCCCATTACTATTATAATTATATATATATACACATTCCTACGTCCCCCTATGATGAGCGAACAATATCTCCCTCACAAGGGGGGGGGGGGGGGGGACAAAACCACCACTATTCTAATTGAGAGGGTGGTTGGTGGATAATTAGCACTGCTTCAATCTCTTCTCATAACTAAAGTTACGCAGCCCATTTATAATTTTGCTCATCCTTCTCTGCACTGATTCTAACAAGGCTATATCCATCCTCTAATACGGAGACCAAAACTAAAGCGCATAGTCTAGGTGAGGTCTGACTAGAGCCAAATAAACGTTTATAATAACCTCAACACTTCTACTTTTAACACTCCTGGTAATGAATCCTAACTCCTTATTACCTCTTATTTCTAGCCTCAATACATTGTTTCCTAGGACGGAGGCCTGAGCTCACCCTCCCTCCCAGATCTTTCTCACCTTCTGATCTGTTCAGCAATACATTACGTATAGTGTATAGTATAATTTATTGAGTTTTTATAGGAAAGTTTATGAGACGGCAGATAATGATAAGGATTATGATATAATATATCTGGACTTTAGTAAGGCATTTGACAAAGTACCACACGAGTGACTCTTAAATAAGGTTAGGGCTCATGGTATAGATGGGAAGGTTCTTCATTGGATCAGAGCTTGGCTAAGTAATATTCAACAAAGGGTTACAATTAATGGTTCCAAATCTGAATGGGGACTGGTGACAAGTGGAGTTCCACAAGGGTCTGTTTTGGGCCCATTACTATTTTTGATTTACATCAACGACTTGGATAGTGGGATTAGCAGTGATATCAGCAAGTTTGCTGATGATACTAAGTTAGGTAGGATTATTGGATCACAGTCTGACGTAAACATATTGCAGGGAGACTTAGATAAACTTAACGAGTGGGCAGTCAGATGGCAGATGGAATTTAATATTGATAAATGTAGCGTTATGAATGTTGGTAGAAAAAACCCTGGTAATAGATACACCATAAGCAATGTATCGCTGAAAAGATCAGAAGGTGAAAAAGATCTTGGAGTGAGGGTGAGCCCAGACCTCCGACCTAGGAAACAATGTATTGAGGCCAGAAATAGAGCTAATAGAGTATTAGGATTCATTACCAGAAGTGTGAAAAGTAGAAGTGTGGAAGTTATTCTAAAGCTATATCTGGCTCTAGTCAGGCCTCACCTAGACTATGCAGTTCAGTTTTGGTCTCCATATTACAGGATGGATATAGTGTTGTTAGAAAAAGTGCAGAGAAGGATGACCAAAATGATACAAGGGATGCGTAACTTTAGTTATGAGAGGAGATTGAAGTTATAAAAATTACACTCACTCGAGAGACGCAGAGTAAGAGGCGATCTGATAGAAGTTTTTAAGTGGATAAAGGGATTTAATAAAGGAGAGGTAGGAACAGTTCTTACGGCTTTTAACCAGAGTAGAACAAGAAGTAACGGATTCAAGCTGGAAAAGCGTAGATTTAGAAAGAAAATAGGGAAAAACTGGTTCACAAATAGGGTGGTGAATGAATGGAATGGTCTCAGTAGACAGGTAGTTAGTGCTGAGTCATTGGAAAGCTTTAAAGGGGAGCTGGATAGGTTCATGGATGGGGATGAAAGGTGGATGTAGGTAGTGTTAGGTGACAGGAACTACCACGTGTAGGTCTCGCGGCCTCTTGTAGCTTCCTTATTTTCTTATATGTTCTTATATGTATCTATTACCAGGATATTTTCCAACACAACATTAATTACGCTACACTTATCAATATTAAATTCCATTTGCTACCTGACTACCTACTCATTTAAAATATCTAAGTCTTCCTGCAATATGTTTACATCAGACTGTGATCTAATAATCCTACGTACTTTAGTATCATCAGCAAACTTGCTGATATCACTGCTAATTCCACTATCTAAGTCGTTGATGTAAATAAAAAATAGTAATGGACCCAAAACAGACCCTTGTGGAACCCTACTTGTTACCTGTCCCCATTCAGATTTAAAACCTTTAATTGTAATCCTTTGTTGCCTATCACTTAGCCAAGACCTAATTCAACGAAGAACCTTCCCATCTATTCCATGAGCCTTAACTTTATTTAAGAGTCTCTCGTGTGGTACCTTGTCGAATGCCTTACTAAAGTCCAAGTATACTATATCATAATCCTCATCATTATCTGCCGTCTGATAAACTTTCCTATAAAAACTCAATAAATTGGTGAGACAAGACCTGGTGAATCTATGTTGTGGATCATTTACCAAACTATGTTTTTATAAATGCTCTCTAATGTTTTTTGCAATTACTTATTCCAATAATTTACCTCCCACTGACGTTAGACTAACGGGTCGATAATTTGACATTAGTCCTCTGTAATTTAGTACTTAGTAATTTGACATTACTCCCTCTTAAATATGGGGACTACATTTCCTTTCTCCAGCTTAACAGTACTTCCCCTATATCAACCGATTTCTAAAAATGTGCACTAACGACTCACTAACAACCTCTTTGCATTATTTTAATACTCTGGGATAAACTTCATCTTGTCCTGGTTACTTAAAATTCTTCATTCTATCTATACCCTCTTCTACCATTTCCCTAGTTATCACAATATCTTTGCGCTTCTCATCATCCTTTTCTCTAAACATCTACTCACTGTCAGGTACCATCTGTATATCCTCCGGACTAAAAACACTGAAGAAAAAATCTTTTGAAATTTTACACATATCATCATCAGAACTTACAATCTCACCCTGCTATATTTTTTACGGTCCCACTAAATCCCTAGTCTTTGCCTTATAGACTACTCAGCCGTCTGACCGATACAGTGAATTGCAGGTATGAATATGGAGTGAAATAATACAGGGTAACACACACACACACACACACGAAACCACCACGATGGTTAAGTGGATAAGAGCGTTAGTGCGCAATTTAGTGGTTAGCCGGTTCGAATCATCACTGCCCCCGGAGATTTTTCACTGACAAATTCGGGCGGTTACTGTCTCCCTTGATGGATGGGGATGGGGCTGTGCGGTGTTTGAAGTCCCAGCATTATCCAAAGATTGGTAATAATGAGCTCCAAGCTCACTCCGGGAGGATTGAATTGGCGATCGCGAGTCTGACTCATGTGGACAAGAGCATGGGTTGATAACACACACACACACACACACACACACACACACACACACACACACACACACACACACACACACACACACACACACACACACACACACTAACCCTATAGCTGCAGATATATCGCCGCCTGTGTGGTCCAACATAAAGACATGACACATTGCCTTATCCAAGTGTGCCACATTTGGGTGCAAGGCTGATGAGACCTCCCTCTGCTCACACTCGTTTCCCTCCATCCCTGTCTTACCGTAGGTCGCGTGGCCTTGGGACCCACCTTCCACCACACTCACGACAACTCTAATACCAGACACTGCCCTGAGGTAAAGGAGGGAAAGTCCATTATTAGAAGCTCATTATTACACCATTGACTTTAATGTATGTATGTAAAGTGTCTTACTGTGTTTAGTCCTTTCTTGGACATTTGCGGAGAATGCATTGTGTTGGGCGATAAGTTTGTTGAAGCAGGAGCCACCTGTCATGTGTTGTATTATACTTAACACAGTATCCAAATCAAGAACTTGTGACACCCTCATCATTCTTTGGTCGTGTAATATACCGAAAAAAAGAAAAAAAGTTACAAAGAGTTTATAAAATGTTTACTTCACTGAAATATCTGGAGTTATATGAAAAAGACTATTGAGATCGATATCGGAAGTGAAAGGACACGTGATTCACCTGATGAGTTGTGTTAGGACGCCTGAGTGGCCGGGCGATGCCACCACCACGCGGCACTGTGCCAAGTAACCCTCCACCACCTGGGCGGCCCCCAGGACCACCGCCGCCCGCCACCCACACGTACGCCCCGCCGCCACTTGTCGCAGGCCGCCTCCTGCTGCCCCACAGGCGGCAACACACAGAGTCAGGAGAAAGAACAGAGGCGCGGCTGTGGCACTCCACATGGCTTCCTACGAATACAAGGAAACAAAACTCCATATTTTACCATATAAATATATCATTCTTCATCACCTGACGCCTTTTTGCTACCTTTCGTGGTGTAGCGTAGACAATATGATTGTGGTCTTTCACGGCAAGCATCTCCCCCCCCTCCCCCACACACCGCCTGGACGACTCGGTGGGTTTGAGCGCCCGGCACCATTTTATGGTCCATCGTTCAATCCCCGAAATTCCGGCGGTTACTATCCCCCTTGAGCAAGGGGATGGGGGGGGGGTGAGGTCCCAGCATTACCTAAAGATCGGTAATAATGAGCTCCAAGCTCGCACCAGGAAGGTGAAACTGGCGATCGCGAGCCAGCTCGCATGGACAAGACCATGGGTGAATGACACACACACACACACACACACACACACACACACATACAAACAGATAGATATATAGATAGACAGATAGTTTATTGACCACAGCAAGTATAAAGTTTATAAAGTTGCATAACAACACGTAACACAAAATTTAATATCCACACGTAAATCCAAGTTGTCTCATATCTGCAGTCCACGTATTTCTCCAACAAAGTTTTGATAAACATAGTAATTTACAAACACTGGTGATCTGAAAAAATCTCCCAATAGAAAGTTGACAAAATCAGATGAATCACATGTCATATCTGGTGTAAAAATGTCACTAAACAAGTCCTCGATTGATCTAAAATTATAAGTGTCTCTAATATGATAAGTCAATATACAATTATCCACTACATGTCTTTCTGTTTGAACTCACCACACGAACACAGTCGTTCTTCCAGGGGTAGTCGACCACGGCCCCGCCTATTCCACCTTCCGGTCTCACACATCAAGGAGTGCCCACTCACACGGAACCTTGTAAAGGACAGTCTATGTTTTTCACTGACTGTGTGCTTCACTCTATAAATGGTATGAACAATAAAATTGGGGTTTATGTCTTTATATGTTAGGCGTCTCGAAGAACCACTGCGTGCAATGCTGTCCACAACATTTTCCCTGACACTACTTAGGTTCTTTGGGTCGTTGTTAATGAACTCTTGTACTAACCTTCCTGTCACTATATTTGTATTACTGGCTAAATTCATCACAAAGAACAAAGGATCATCATTATGGCCAGATCTTTCCTGCCACAAATTGCCACATAGTACGAATGAATGTATGTTGCTTTGATTCAACAAGATCTTTTAAAGGTAGATACCCAGACTACACAACACACGTTATATTACATGTAGATCGCCTCACTCCCAGTAGTGTTTACAAGCTCCAATTATACAGTTTTATCATAGGTTTCATATCCGCCCCTATCCATGACTCGCATCCATATATTAGTGTCGATATGAGTGCTGCCTCGAACACGCGCCTCTTCAAAGTGTAAGGGATATCATTATTTTTCTTGATAAAGAATACACATTTTAGTACATGTGGCATTTTCAAGGTGGCGTGTGCCTTGACAGTGGATGAGATGGAACCGTCGCTGGTAAAAGGAGACCCTAATAGTAGAGGACCCTACCATTGAGCCCGTGACCAATTTCTCCTGATCAAGGTTTGAAGGTAGTTTTTAAATGACTTGAGGATACTGAACAAAATAAGCCCCCATGTTCCTCGCAAAAGTGCGGGCTAACTCCGCCAGGGGGCAAAATCCAAGATGGCCGCCGTGAAAACTAGATTTATCATATCTTCACTCATTTAATAGCTATTAATATGTTCTTGGTGTTTAAATATATTTTTTTTAGGTCAAGGAATGCAATAAAGACATCATAGAGTGGATTTGTGGACAAAAAGTCATTGTAATTGATAATTTTATTAAAAAATGAGGACAAAACATTTCAATATTCATCATTTTTGAGAACCGTATCATGCTTATTGGCCACTAATCACATGAAGCTTTTTTTCACTGGATTATAACTCAAGTTGATGTTACGGAAAAAAGATTTAGCCCAATTCATCTCAAAACGTGTTACAAGAACTCCAAGTAACACGATATGGCTGATACACAATTTGAATTTGTACTTTTAGTATGTGTATATTGCCGAAGTATTCTAGGTGTCAACAAATAGGTTTTTCAGACCAAGGTTTTCAATGCTAATATACATGAATTAATTTGTTTAATCAAAATTGAAAACAATTATTGATTCATCCTAACTCATTACATATTTCAGAAAAATCTGACAAAATCCACAACCTATCATAACTATTTAACTGACAATTATGGATGACATGAATGGGCAATATTATACATCAATGTCATTATCCTCGTCTTCATCATATGAATCGCCCTCTCCTGAATCAGTATCTCCTGGTGTTAGGTCTTGAAGTTGAACGACATCCTTCAAATGCATTGGTAGTGCTGGTCTTGTGTATCGCACTGGCTTACACAAGCCATTCTCAACAGCCCATCCATGTGAAAGTGGAGACGGAGAAGGATCTACCTTATGATAATTGAGAAGCATGTGTGTTTGATAATTTTCTCTTGTTACCTTAGGTCATGTGAATCTCTATCTGGTGGAAGTCTCAGTGTTGATTTTCTCTTCATCTGGTTCCATTTTCGTGCCTTTGCTTCACCCATAGATTTGCTCACCTTGTCATTATAGATGTATCTTAAGGTGAATATTGCCATGTCATTCAGAACAGACTGTGTGACCGGCAATGACTTGCCAAAACAACACAGCAGAGCACGTGTATCATCTGAGATTCCCTTGGTAAAAATTGATGCTTTCCCGTGGCCAAAAAAGGCAATTGTGGTGTCTGATCCGCTGTGAATATGTAATTGAACTATAATCTCTGCTACCTCTTTGGAGCATAGTTTTTTTACAATCTATGATGTTCTTCTTCCTCTTGACTGCTAACACTCCATCTATTGTATGGGCAACATATGCAGACAAAACTAGAACGTCTGTATCTTCAGCATCAATGACAACATCAGTATCAATGCCTGATACTAATATTACTAGAGCGAAGATTTCGTTCACTGTCTTTGATGGTAAAAGGCAAGTCATAGCAGTCATTCACCAACACAAACTTTGAAGCATTTTTGTGTCTGGACATTATTATGGACAACATCTTGGAAGCATAATCCCGCCATGTGAAGCTAGTACCATCTGATTGTTCACGGTCCTCAAATGATGGGGTTGACAGACGCCATATGAATCCCATATCAACTATAGCAATGTACTCCTTGGAATCCAAGGTCTCCATATATAATTTATCCACCAATTTGGACTTTTGGGTCTTTCTCATTGTCTCGTTAACGTTGTATATGGGCAAACATTCATCTGTCACTCGATATTCCATCACATTAATGAGGTTAAACTTGTCGTCGTGTGCTTCTGCTAGTGCTATGATCGACGCCATTGCCTTGTTCTCCAAGGTAGCAAGAGGAAACTATCAAAAACACATGCTTCTCAATTATCATAAGGTAGCTCCTTCTCCGTCTCAACTTTCACATGGATGGGCTGTTGGAGAATGGCTTGTGTAAGCCAGTGCGATACACAAGACCAGCACTACCAATGCATTTGAAGGAAGGCGCCTTAAAATCTATAATATCTATCTATCTTTGAGAAAGTGGTGGTCATGGGTTTGAGTTACTTAATCACAGAAAAAATGCAGCAATGATAGACTAATAAGTTTGGGATGAGCTACAGTAGTGTAAGTAGGGCAAATACTCTTTTGAAAATAATTGCACCACAGGAAAATAAATGATTGTTAAGAAGAACTGGGCTCTTTCAGCTGGCTTTAATACTTGCGTTTTCTGTATAATTTCTACTCCCCCATGTAGTGATACTATGATAACTACCGGAAAACAAAAAATGTATCTATATTTTCACTAGTAACCAGTATAAGAGTGCATTTGCATTGACCATCGGTGCATCAAGGCGGTGAGTCCACGCTGCACTGCAGCCAGCCGGCCAGGCGACCGTACAACATTACATTTGATCATTTAGCCTAACAACCAAATATAAGATAACCCAAACCTAGTCTAGACCTAAAATAGGTTAAACATAACGTATATCATACCTAAACGAAGAGCTGGGCAATAAATACATTTAATGTATTTAAATACTAAATACTAAATACATGGGAGAAATGTATTTAAATACTAAATACGAAATACATGTTACGAATGTATTTAAATACTAAATACTAAATACATCAATTGTATTTAAATACATTTGTAAATACATTTTAAACACACAAATTTTAACATGTCTGAAAAAAATGGATTTCCTTAGATTTTGGGTTTCCTTAGAAATTTCCTTCTCAGGCCGAAATTTCCTAAAAATAAGGAAATTTCCTTTAAGGGGAGAGTCCGCCGTGACAATATGAAAATAATTTTTCAATATACGAATTTGAGTTATATGGTCTATGGCAACACCCTATCCTTTGGCTTTCGAATGGTGGAATTTTTTTCAGTCGGACATTTTTTTAACTGCCCATAGCGAGGGGCATTTAAACTTTCAAAACTTGTAAAAAAAAAAATTTAAATTGATTGAAAAATAGATTTTTTTTTTTTATCATTTTCCCATATATCAAAACTAAGCCTTTAAAAAAAAAAAACACACAGCAATCTTCAGGGTGAAGTTTGTTACCCAGATAACAATTCTGGAACAATTTTGGATATGAAAAGTGCAACCTGTTCACAACATTTTTTGGAACAAATGTATACATCCAAAAAGGACTAGAAAAGATAGAAAAGAGAAGAATTACACCGAAGAAGACATTAAACAAGAAGAGGAAGACAGACAAAGGAATTCCAACCGAAAGCTATGCCCCTGGTGAATTTTGATCGAACCTTGCAACAATGAGGGGCGTGGCGGGCCCTGACACCCTCGCCTTTGAGCGATTAATTAATAATTTTATAAGGGGGGACAAGGTGCAGATCCTTTTATGCATGTATTGATATGTGATTACTGATCCCATAAAATTCATATGAAAGTAGCATTGACAGTATAGTACCTTCACTGGAGCGCAGAAACTTTAGTAAAACTTCAAACGCGTTTTTCTCAAAACTAGTATAAAATGAACATAAAATTCATCTCCTCTTTTATTTTTGGCACGATTTTCACGAAACTTTAGGAAACACAAAATCAAATATCGTAGAAAAATCTGTTTGAGAAAATTTTTGTTTTTAAGTCTCAGTTTTGATATATGGGAAAATTATCCTTAAAATTTTCCTTTTTTTTTTTTTTTTTTTACAATTAAAAAAAAAAAAATCGAAAACAGTTTTCAAAATATTCTCAGAACAAATTGTTAGAATAACAATGAATTATCATATGCTCATGTCACAAGGAAATCGGTCAAAAAATGGCTGAGAAGATGCAATTCAAAATTTCATCGAAAACCGACAAAAATAGGCTCTTTAATTTTTTCTAATTTTTCCTTTCATCTGATCAGCTTGAAATTTTCATGTAATAACAAGGGTACTAATATACACAACATATATATTATTCATGACCGTAGATGCAATTTAAATTCACGGCGGACTCTCCCTTTAAAGTGGAAACACTGGTTCACTGTAACATCAGGATTGCCAAATAGTGGGGCGGGTTTATGGCCAAATTAACTGATAAAAAAGTATTTACATTTTATATTATGAGTATTTAAATACAATGTATTTAAATACTCATAAAAGTATTTTAATACTGTATTTAAATACATGACAACCAATGTATTTATAAATACATTTATAAATAGACAAAATGTATTTAAATACGTATTTAAATACATATGTATTTAAATACTGCCCAGCTCTGCTTAAACGTGACCCAATCTAAACCTAACCTAGCCATTATGATATGAACTTGTTTATGAAAAAACTGTACCAGGAAAAATAGTCCATATATCAATTTAACAGTTGCATCATGTTTATTTGTCTAGAAATCAGCAGTTTCGCAAAAAATAAAAAACAATTAGCTAAAATGGTTTTCCATAACTTTCTTACAAGTTCTTCGTATACACACACACACACACACACACACACACACACACACACACACACACACACACACACACAAATGTTTTATTGGTATTTGCTGGAATTTGATTGTTGAAGGGTTCACAGAGCAAGGGCAAGGAGTCCACACACACACACACACACACACACACACACACACACACACACACACACACACACACACACTGGTACTCCGTAGTGTAGTGGTTAGCACGCTCGGTTCACAACCGAGAAGTCCCGGGGTTCGATCCCCGGGCGGAGCGGAAACATATGGGCTGTTTCCTTAAAACCCGAGCCCCTGTCCACCCAGCAGTGAATGGGTACCGGGTGTCAGTCGGGGGTTTGTTACCCCCCTCCCGGGGTGATGGCTTCGGCCAACACTAAAAGATGAATGAGAAAAATAAAAATGCTGATATGGAGACGGGGCCATACGAGCGTTGCTCTGGCCCTGTAAAATACAACTAGATGAATACACACACACACACACACGCACACACACACACGGTGTAAGGGAAGCACGCTCGGTTCACAACCGAGAAGTCCCTGGTTCGATCCCCGGGCGGAGCGGAAACAGATGGATTGTTTCCTTAAAACCCGAGCCCCTGTCCACCCAGCAGTGAATGGGTACCGGGTGTTAGCCGGGGTTTGTGACCTGCTCTCCGGGGTGCTGGCTTCGGCCAACACAAAGCATTAAGGATGAATGATAAAAATGTTGATATGGAGACGGGGTCACACGAGCATTGCTCTGGCTCTGTAAAATACAACTAGATGAAGATGAATACACACACACACACACACGCACACGCACACGCACACGCACACGCACACGCACACGCACACACACACACACGCACACACGTAATAATGAGCTCCAAGCTCGGACCGGGAGGGTGAAACTGGCGATCGCGAATCTGACTCGCGTGGACAAGACCATGGGTGAATAACACACTAGCATAGTTTTACTTCAGCATTACCAATAGTTAATTATTTATTATATCTCTCAACCCCACTAAATCTAGACTGCAAAATTGAATTTACTTGTCAATAAACATAATGTGTATGAGATCAAACCAGTGTTACATGAAGGGAAAGGAACTAATGACTGTAAATCTTTAAATAAATGTGTTTGTATATCTGATTTATTGATAACCTCAGAGATGAGTATTAACAACCATGCCTAATACCAACAAAAATTGCAAATGTTTCCATCACTTCAAATATTAAAAACAGCTGTCTTTGAATTACAGGAAACATAGGGAAACATGTTGGAATACTGATTCATGCTATCACAGTCAAGTAGTGAAAGTTTTGTCCCATCACAAGCAAATATATGTAGAATATCATTACAGTAAAAAAGTGGAAGTGTTCTTTCCTTCACAGGTAAATTAAAGGGTACCTGGAACTGTTGCCGATAGGAATTCTCACCAACGTCGGCAGGTGTTCCAATTTTTTTAATCGGTGAGTGTTCCTATTTTCGGTGACAGTTCCGGTGAAATTTGCACTAGTTTTTGGAGGAATATATTTTCTATACTGTGACAGATTAACTCAAGACATAAAATCGATTCAGGAAAAATTGAGTTTCGTCCTCGAAATCCATGATCGGGATGTTTCATTCTATGCTTTGAATTACAAGTACCTTTACAATTTCATGGCCTTGAGCCTGAAATATTAGCCAGCAATAGCCTCATTTCATTGTGTTTTGGTCTTCAAGAAAGCAATCACCACCCAGTTAGGGTCGAGTGAACAGAGCAGCAGGTAATGGGGTATGGAATGAATTTCCTACAATATTCAGTCGCTTATTTATACAACTATTTATTTGGTACCTTAGTAATATATATGGCTTTTTATCTATAATAATATAAGCGAAAGTGTGTCTGTCTGTCTGTCTGTCTGTCTGTGTGTGTGTGTGTGTGTGTGGTATAGGTTCCGCCCCCCGTGGCGCAAACAC
Source organism: Chionoecetes opilio (assembly GCA_016584305.1). Taxonomy (NCBI): domain Eukaryota; kingdom Metazoa; phylum Arthropoda; class Malacostraca; order Decapoda; family Majidae; genus Chionoecetes; species Chionoecetes opilio. The sequence goes on along the minus strand of JACEEZ010023454.1, from coordinate 144,176 downwards.
CTCATATGGCACATTTTTGGAATCAGGTTGACCAGGGGAAGGTCATAAGCCCACTTATGAGATGATCCGATCACTTTTTTTTTTTTTTTTTTTTTAGCAGCCTATTAGCGAGAATTGTGAAAACAAAAGTGGGTTGCGAGAATTGAGGAAGCCTTGATGTAGGGTGATGGGTAATGGGTGGGGTGATGGGTAATTGGGGGGGGGGGGTGGTGGGTGGGTGATGGGTGAGTGAATGGGTGGGGGTGATGGGTTGGTGGTGACGGGTGATGGGTGAGGAATAGGTGGGGGGTGATGGGTAATGGG